>JABXJD010000372.1:365000-412500 GCA_013375575.1 Percina caprodes
TCCCTCCCTCTCTTTCTTTCTCTCCCTCTCCCTCTGTCTCTCTATCTCCCCCCTCTCCCCATCTCTCTCTCCCTCCCTCTGTCTCCCTCTCCCCCTCTCTCTCTCTATCTCTCTCTCTATCCTCCCTCTCCCCCTCTCTCTCTCCATCTCTCCCTCTCCCCCTCTCGCTCGCCATCTCTCTCTTTCCCCCTCTCCCCCTCTCTCCCCCCCCTCTCTCTCCATCTCTCTCCATCTATCCCTCTCCCCCTCTTGCTCGCCATCTCTCTCTCTCCCCCTCTCCCCCTCTCTCCCCCTCTCTCTCTCCATCTCTCTCTTTCCCCCTCCCCCCCTCTCTCTCTTTCCCCCCTCTCCCCCTCTCTCTCTCCATCTCTCTCTTTCCCCCTCTCCCCCTCTCTCTCTTTCCCCCTCTCCCCTCTCTCTCTCCATCTCTCTCTTTCCCCTCTCCCTCTCTCTCCCCCTCTCCCCCTCTCTCTCCCCCCCCCTCCCTCTGTTAGCACATAACAGTTGGGTAATGTTGCGCCTGTGTTGTGAGTCATCCTGTAACTAACTCAGGCAAAGTGCTTTACATAAAACTTTAAAGGGTAATTCCGTATTTTAGCATCTAGTAAAACTTCTGTTTCTGCCCCAGAGACTCACATTGTTATTCTAACCGTGCGTCCACGCCGGCGCCGCCGTGAGCGTCTAACGTTACCGGAAGTCATCTTCACTGGAAGCTTCCCTCAGCTGCAGGGAGGCCAATCTGTCAGCGTTTTGAGCTATGACGCGGTGCAGCGGCTAACGGCTGCCGCCAGTCGGACTGTAGACGTCCTTCACGCTGGCTGATCCCGGAGAAACATACGATGTGAACTTTGGTTGCTACCAAAACATTCATTCTGAGGACAAGCTCATAATCGCCGTTGCTAGGTTACCTATAGTTTATGATATAACGTTGTTTGTACATAGGGACCAGTTAGCGTTAGCTGCCGGTCACATGGTCTCCAGTTAGCATTAGCTGCCGGTCACATGGTCTCCAGTTAGCGTTAGCCGCCGGTCACATGGTCTCCAGTTAGCGTTAGCTGCTGATCACATGGTCTCCAGTTAGCGTTAGCTGCTGATCACATGGTCTCCAGTTAGCGTTAGCTGCTGATCACATGGTCTCCAGTTAGCATTAGCTGCTGATCACATGGTCTCCAGTTAGCGTTAGCTGGCGGTCACATGGTCTCCAGTTAGCGTTAGCTGGCGGTCACATGGTCTCCAGTTAGCGTTAGCTGCCGGTCACATGGTCTCCAGTTAGCGTTAGCTGCCGGTCACATGGTCTCCAGTTAGCGTTAGCTGGCGGTCACATGGTCTCCAGTTAGCGTTAGCTGGCGGTCACATGGTCTCCAGTCAGCGTTAGCTGCCGGTCACATGGTCTCCAGTTAGCGTTAGCTGCCGGTCACATGGTCTCCAGTTAGCGTTAGCTGCCGGTCACATGGTCTCCAGTTAGCATTAGCTGCTGGTCACATGGTCTCCAGTTAGCGTTAGCTGCTGATCACATGGTCTCCAGTTAGTGTTAGCTGCCGGTCACATGGTCTCCAGTTAGCGTTAGCTGCTGATCACATGGTCTCCAGTTAGCATTAGCTGCCGGTCACATGGTCTCCAGTTAGCGTTAGCTGCTGATCACATGGTCTCCAGTTAGCGTTAGCTGCCGGTCACATGGTCTCCAGTTAGCATTAGCTGCCGGTCACATGGTCTCCAGTTAGCGTTAGCTGCTGATCACATGGTCTCCAGTTAGCGTTAGCTGCCGGTCACATGGTCTCCAGTTAGCGTTAGCTGCCGGTCACATGGTCTCCAGTTAGCGTTAGCTGCTGATCACATGGTCTCCAGTTAGCGTTAGCTGCCGGTCACATGGTCTCTAGTTAGCGTTAGCTGCCGGTCACATGGTCTCCAGTTAGCGTTAGCTGCCGGTCACATGGTCTCCAGTTAGCGTTAGCTGCTGATCACATGGTCTCCAGTTAGTGTTAGCTGCCGGTCACATGGTCTCCAGTTAGCGTTAGCTGCTGATCACATGGTCTCCAGTTAGTGTTAGCTGCCGGTCACATGATCTCCAGTTAGCGTTAGCTGCTGATCACATGGTCTCCAGTTAGCGTTAGCTGCCGGTCACATGGTCTCCAGTTAGTGTTAGCTGCCGGTCACATGGTCTCCAGTTAGCGTTAGCTGCCGGTCACATGGTCTCCAGTTAGTGTTAGCTGCCGGTCACATGGTCTCCAGTTAGCGTTAGCTGCCGGTCACATGGTCTCCAGTTAGCATTAGCTGCTGGTCACATGGTCTCCAGTTAGCGTTAGCTGCTGATCACATGGTCTCCAGTTAGTGTTAGCTGCCGGTCACATGGTCTCCAGTTAGCGTTAGCTGCTGATCACATGGTCTCCAGTTAGCATTAGCTGCCGGTCACATGGTCTCCAGTTAGCGTTAGCTGCTGATCACATGGTCTCCAGTTAGCGTTAGCTGCCGGTCACATGGTCTCCAGTTAGCATTAGCTGCCGGTCACATGGTCTCCAGTTAGCGTTAGCTGCTGATCACATGGTCTCCAGTTAGCGTTAGCTGCCGGTCACATGGTCTCCAGTTAGCGTTAGCTGCCGGTCACATGGTCTCCAGTTAGCGTTAGCTGCTGATCACATGGTCTCCAGTTAGCGTTAGCTGCCGGTCACATGGTCTCTAGTTAGCGTTAGCTGCCGGTCACATGGTCTCCAGTTAGCGTTAGCTGCCGGTCACATGGTCTCCAGTTAGCGTTAGCTGCTGATCACATGGTCTCCAGTTAGTGTTAGCTGCCGGTCACATGGTCTCCAGTTAGCGTTAGCTGCTGATCACATGGTCTCCAGTTAGTGTTAGCTGCCGGTCACATGATCTCCAGTTAGCGTTAGCTGCTGATCACATGGTCTCCAGTTAGCGTTAGCTGCCGGTCACATGGTCTCCAGTTAGTGTTAGCTGCCGGTCACATGGTCTCCAGTTAGCGTTAGCTGCCGGTCACATGGTCTCCAGTTAGTGTTAGCTGCCGGTCACATGGTCTCCAGTTAGCGTTAGCTGCCGGTCACATGGTCTCCAGTTAGTGTTAGCTGCCGGTCACATGGTCTCCAGTTAGCATTAGCTGCTGGTCACATGGTCTCCAGTTAGCGTTAGCTGCCGGTCACATGGTCTCCAGTTAGCGTTAGCTGCCGGTCACATGGTCTCCAGTTAGCATTAGCTGCTGGTCACATGGTCTCTAACGGTCCCTCACAGTGCATTGCCAAATGCACCAGACTCCATGTAAATAATCACTACTTTTAGCGTGTGTAAAGCTGAATATTTCCACATGTAAATGGATGAAAAATGTCATCCTCGGGTCAAATTTGACCCTTTAAAAAAATATCTGAAATATGAGTTTCTTTTTAACCAAATTACCACAAAAATGAATTCCTTCCAACGCTCTTTGCAAATACAACTGATCACTTTCATTCCTCTGATCTTAACTATTAGCCAAAATAATTCATAATTTCTGCTTTTATTAACGGCATTTTTTTTTGGACGGCAAGACAACACAAGGGTTAAAAAAAAAAAATAATAAATCTGTCGAAAAATGGATAATGTCCTGGCAGGAATAGCTTTTTCTGTTCCCTTTCCACACATTCCTGTTAATCCCCCAAAACAGAATAATTCTGTAAATTTACAGTATTTAATCCTGTGTAATTTTAACGCTCTTCTGTTAATACAAAAAAAATCAAAATACGGAACAACACCTGTGAAAACTCATTACAAAAAACTCCTTCATATCATATTAACACAGTATATTAGGCAGTGTGTCTGTACCAAGTCATATCATTGAATCAAAGCCATATATTTTTTTAACAATGCCAAAATATACATGGAAAATTCCACATTAACGACAGCAATTGAACTGTGACTGCGGACACTGGCTTCTCTATCAGAAAGCAAAGGTAGCCAAACAGCGAAGGGGCCCCGAGTGTATCTCGCTGTTAACTTAAGCATATTTGCTGAGGGGGTTTACATACGTGATATGATACAGAACATGCAGTCCCTAGTCCTGAGGAAGCATGCACTGTTAAAGCAGAGTTCAGATCAGGCCGCGGCCCTGGAATCATAACCTGGATATTAAAAAACTGTGAAAGTGAAGATAGTATCAGCTTTATGTAAAAAAATAGACAGTCATTTACTGTTAACTCACACTCACACCTTCAATATGTCCTTAAATTAACTTTTTCATTACTAAAAAAGCACTTTGTTGTTATTACTTTACACATTTAAAGGGGCCCTGTCTCACAAAACTACGTTCAGCCTATTTGCATTTTTTTAAATATGCTATATTTCGCATATAGGTCCGTGTGTGTGTGTGTGTGTGTGTGTGTGTGTGTGTGTGTGTGTGTGTGTGTGTGTGTGATTAACTGCTCTGTCTGCTCTAGCCACTGAGAAGAAATAAGAAGAGAAATCAGACCAATCACAACAGCTGGTCAGTCTGATGTCATGTTGCCTGAGCTCATTAATTAATATTCGTCAGCTGGGTAAAGGATGCTGAGAGCCAGGTTCTCATTGGCTAGCTGTTAGCCAATCAGAGTCAAGCAGCTTAGCTGGTTGAATATCAATGAGAACTGGCCCAAATGGAGCTGAGTCTTCCTGCAGGTTTTATATACCGCGCTAGAATGGCTTGAAACGAGGTAACCATGGTAACCAAGTTACAGAGTCCAGGGTAGGACTTCAGACATTACCACAAAGTCATGAAATATGGGTGGCGGGGCACCTTTAAAGGTCCCATGGCATAAAAATGTCACTTTATGCGTTCCCCCAGCCTGTCTCTCAGGCCGCAGTTGGTCAAGGCCAGACCCCCAGAGACTTCAAGTACAGTATTAGGGGATTACTAAGGTCTATATAAAGAGACTTCAAGTACAGTATTAGGGGATTACTAAGGTCTATATAAAGAGACTTCAGATACAGTATTAGGGGACCACTAAGGTCTATATAAAGAGACTTCAGATACAGTATTAGGGGACCACTAAGGTCTATATAAAAGAGACTTCAGATACAGTATTAGAGACCACTAAGGTCTATATAAAAGAGACTTCAGATACAGTATTAGGGGACCACTAAGGTCTATATAAAAGAGACTTCAGATACAGTATTAGAGACCACTAAGGTCTATATAAAAGAGACTTCAGATACAGTATTAGGGACCACTAAGGTCTCTATAAAGAGACTTCAGATACAGTATTAGGGGATTACTAAGGTCTATATAAAGAGACTTCAAATACAGTATTAGGGGACCACTAAGGTCTATATAAAAGAGACTTCAGATACAGTATTAGGGGACCACTAAGGTCTATATAAAAGAGACTTCAAGTACAGTATTAGGGGACCACTAAGGTCTATATAAAGAGACTTCAAATACAGTATTAGGGGACCACTAAGGTCTATATAAAAGAGACTTCAGATACAGTATTAGGGGACCACTAAGGTCTATATAAAAGAGACTTCAAGTACAGTATTAGGGGACCACTAAGGTCTATATAAAAGAGACTTCAGATACAGTATTAGGGACCACTAAGGTCTATATAAAAGAGACTTCAGATACAGTATTAGGGACCACTAAGGTCTATATAAAAGAGACTTCAGATACAGTATTAGGGGACCACTAAGGTCTATATAAAAGCATCCAAAGAGACCATGTCATGGGACCTTTCAGCATTTGAAATGATCTCTTAGCTTCAGTCGAACATCAGGGCGACCTCTAGCTAACCCAGTAGGAGCGTGCGCCCCCCATGTTTGCTGCGTGTCATCCCCCCCCCCCACACATCTCCTGTCTATATACCGTCACTATCTAATGAAGGAAAAACAAAAAAAAGCCTGATGTCCGTTTGATTTGTGTAACAGGAAGTGAGTTGCACCACACATCTGGTTAACAGCTTTTGAAATGTTTGTCACACAACTACTTGAGAAAGTGGATTCAACTTCTTTGGAAAAGTACATAAAAAAGCATGTTAAAGAGGATCTTAGCACACTTGTCTGCAAAAATATATAGAATAGAAGAATAAAATAGAATAAAGCTTCATTGTCCACCAGGGTGGAAATGTTTCTCTAACCTACAGACAGACAACATATCAAATATAGTAAGTAAAATATTAAAAAATGAAATAAAAATATCAGGATAAAAAGAATACATATGCTTAAATTCATTAAAATAGCACCTCAGTTTGATTGTGACTTGATTTAGTTGAGGATAAAGTACTGATGGCATTTGGAATAAAAGATTATCACGACTTTTATGTCTGTAAGATATTCTCAATATACTGTATATATAAATCCAGATAAAGTACATTATGCAGATTCTTTCATATCTCAAGTGTTAGCCATCTCTGCAATGGCAAGCTTGTTTTTCTTCAAAGTGCATTACCTAATACAAGCATCAGCAAGTCGGTCAGAGCTGTGTTGCAACTGACTTAGTAGAAAAACAACATGGAGGGGAGGAACGACACGGGTTCAACAAGTTTGATCCGGATTCTTGACATTCTGGCACAGCCTCTTATGGAACGGCTCACCTTGTGGCTCTGACCCGCAGGGGAACGGGGGCAGATAACCCTGCTGTAAACACAGCGTGTTGTCTCAACTGAAAACCATCTCACGCCGCAGCGAGCTTGCAAAATACTTAAGGGAAGTCTTAAAGTCACACTGACTGGCCAAAACCTCCAAACTGAACAGTTTGTGTCAAATTGAAAGACAAGTAGAGTATTTATGAGAAAGGAGTCACATTCTGATGGTAGTATGATGCTCAAGACCAAATGTGGGAGTAACAAAAAACCAAGGGGGGGAGGGGGCTCTCCTCTCTAAGCGTAGCTCCCATGGCGCCATTTTAATGCTACGAAGCCATCACCCGCCGTTAGCATCCCATTGACTGCCATTCATTTTGTTAGCATCCCATTGACTGCCATTCATTTTGTTAGCATCCCAATGACTGCCATTCATTTTGTTAGCATCCCATTGACTGCCATTCATTTTGTTAGCATCCCATTGACTGCCATTCATTTTGTTAGCATCCCATTGACTGCCATTCATTTTGTTAGCATCCCATTGACTGCCATTCATTTTGTTAGCATCCCATTGACTGCCATTCATTTTGGCGCCATGTTGACAGCGAGCAACTTTCCATCTGAAGCGTTTAAAGACTCTATTTGTCTGTTGTTGATTTCTAAAGAAACACGACAATGTATAAAAGGCTCCGTTAGCTTGTAGCTCACGTTATGGCTCCGTAGCAGACGTTTTTGTAAAAATAGGCTAACGATTGCAACATAACCACGTGACTTACCATCGCATAGTTGACAAATCACCGTAAAGTCAGGAGAAGCTTTCACAGTTTGGACTTCATCAGCTGTTTAGGTTTAATTACTAATGTTAACTAGCATGTTAGTTAGCAGTAATTAGCCTGTGCCTATGTTAACGTTAACTAGCGTGTTGGTTAGCAGTAATTAGCCTGTGCCTATGTTAATGTTAACTGGCATGTTAGTTAGCAGTAATTAGCCTGTGCCTATGTTAACGTTAACTAGCGTGTTGGTTAGCAGTAATTAGCCTGTGCCTATGTTAATGTTAACTGGCATGTTAGTTAGCAGTAATTAGCCTGTGCCTATGTTAATGTTAACTAGCATGTTAGTTAGCAGTAATTAGCCTGTGCCTATGTTAATGTTAACTAGCATGTTAGTTAGCAGTAATTAGCCTGTGCCTATGTTAATGTTAACTAGCATGTTAGTTAGCAGTAATTAGCCTGTGCCTATGTTATCTTCTAACATATACCTACCCCTCCGTCTCTGCTGATTGGGAATGATTGAGTGACTGTGAGGGACCATTAGAGACCATGTGACCGCCAGCTAACGCTAACTGGAGACCATGTGACCAGCAGCTAACGCTAACTGGAGACCGTGTGACCGGCAGCTTACGCCAACGGGAGACCATGTGAACGGCAGCTAACGCTAACTGGAGACCATGTGACCATCAGCTAACGCTAACGGGAGATCATGTGACCGGCAGCTAACGCTAACTGGAGACCATGTGACCGGCAGCTAACGCTAACTGGAGACCATGTGACCAGCAGCTAACGCTAACTGGAGACCATGTGAGGTCTCCAGTTAGCCCAAACTAGGGGTGTGCAAAAAAAATCAATCCATATTTATATCGCGATTAAAGCTCTACAGATTCAAAATCAATCCGTATTTGTTTTTTCTCGTTTTGCAATGGCGTGTAAACCCTCACGTGGGAAAACATCTACATACTGTGAATCTTTTTTTAATTAAAAATGGTTTTTGAATTGAATCTTGAGCCTAAAAATCGATATCGAATCGCAACATTTTCTGACTTGTGCACCCCTACTTCAAACCGCACGACGACATCTGTTGATCGATTGATTGTACCCCTCTAATACGCCCCGCAGGTCCACACCCCAACGCTGTAACATATCACCCTGCTTACTGTTACTGTTTTGCCTCTAAAAGGCTCAGATTAGTATTCTAAGTGTCTGACAACATTATAGAAATGATCACTAAAACCTCCTTAAAACTAGCCAGTGTTGTTTATGGTTGCAATAGAGGCAGGTTTTTATTATTAAAGGCCAGTTATTTCATGGATCAGGATACTGCATCCTGATAAAGTCCCCCAACACACACACACACACACACACACACACACACACACATCATCACACACCCTTCACCATACCTAGAGTTTAGCATGGTGTTGTTTCAGTTAGCTTAATGGCGGGTGTGATTTGCATTGAGAGATGATCTTATGGAAGGTCCCCCATGCCGATTTCTATGTATGGTGGAGTGTATGTAATGATGTGGGTGGGGGTGGGGGTGGGGGAGGGGGGGTACTATTTTAAGGGAAGGGAACTTGGCCTTTGGATCCATGAAATAACTGGCCTTTAAAAATTAAAACCTGCCTGCCCTGTATTTTAACATAGGTGGGTGTATACTTATGCCCCCTGTATTTTAACATAGGGGGGTGTATACTTATGCCCCTGTATTTTAACATAGGGGGTGTATACTTATGCCCCTGTATTTTAACATAGGGGGGGTGTATACTTATGCCCCTGTATTTTAACATAGGGGTGTATACTTATGCCCCTGTATTTTAACATAGGGGGTGTATACTTATGCCCCTGTATTTTAACATAGGGGTGTATACTTATGCCCCTGTATTTTAACATAGGGGGTGTATACTTATGCCCCTGTATTTTAACATAGGGGTGTATTGCCCCTGTATTTTAACATAGGGGATGTATACTTATGCCCCTGTATTTTAACATAGGGGGTGTATACTTATGCCCCTGTATTTTAACATAGGGGGGTGTATACTTATGCCCCTGTATTTTAACATAGGGGGGGTGTATACTTATGCCCCTGTATTTTAACATAGGGGGGTGTATACTTATGCCCCTGTATTTTAACATAGGGGGGGTGTATACTTATGCCCCTGTATTTTAACATAGGGGGTGTATACTTATGCCCCTGTATTTTAACATAGGGGGTGTATACTTATGCCCCTGTATTTTAACATGGGGGTGTATACTTATGCCCCTGTATTTTAACATAGGGGTGTATACTTATGCCCCTGTATTTTAACATAGGGGGTGTATACTTATGCCCCTGTATTTTAACATAGGGGGTGTATACTTATGCCCCTGTATTTTAACATAGGGGGTATACTTATGCCCCTGTATTTTAACATAGGGGGTGTATACTTATGCCCCTGTATTTTAACATAGGGGGGTGTATACTTATGCCCCTGTATTTTAACATAGGGGGGTGTATACTTATGCCCCTGTATTTTAACATAGGGGGTGTATACTTATGCCCCTGTATTTTAACATAGGGGGGTGTATACTTATGCCCCTGTATTTTAACATAGGGGGTGTATACTTATGCCCCTGTATTTTAACATAGGGGTGTATACTTATGCCCCTGTATTTTAACATAGGGGGGTGTAGACTTATGCCCCCTGTATTTTAACATAGGGGGGTGTAGACTTATGCCCCTGTATTTTAACATAGGGGGTGTATACTTATGCCCCCTGTATTTTAACATAGGGGGGTGTATACTTATGCCCCTGTATTTTAACATAGGGGGGTGTAGACTTATGCCCCCTGTATTTTAACATAGGGGGGGTATACTTATACACACAACACACAGGCACACAGACACACAACACACAACACACAGGCACTGTAAGCAGGCGTGATGTGTGGAGAGATGTCGGGGGCTGGAAGGTTCGGGGCGCATGAGGTGACCTGGCAGCTGTCCAGCATACACTCCGTACTTGGTCCTTGCGGGGGACTTGAATCAGCGACCCTCAGCTTCCAGAGCCAGGTCCCTACGGACGGAGTTACTGCTGCTGGAGCTAATAATACACAACATTGTTAGTGTAACCCAGAGAGAGGGAGAGAGAGAGAGAGAGAGAGAGAGAGAGAGAGAGGGAGGGAGAGAGAGAGAGAGGGAGAGGGAGAGAGAGAGAGAGAGAGAGAGAGGGAGGGAGAGAGAGGGAGAGAGAGAGAGAGGGAGGGAGAGAGAGAGGGAGAGGGAGAGGGAGAGAGAGAGAGAGAGAGGGAGGGAGAGGGAGGGAGAGAGAGAGAGAGGGAGGGAGAGGGAGAGGGAGAGAGAGAGAGAGAGGGAGAGGGAGAGGGAGAGGGAGAGGGAGGGAGAGAGAGAGGTCTAGACCAGAGTCCGGTCTAGACTTGCTCTTTATGGAAAGACCTGGGAGATCAATAACATCCCAGAGTCCTGGTCTGGACCTGCTCTTTATGGAAAGACCTGGGAGATCAATAACATCCCAGAGTCCGGTCTGGACCTGCTCTTTATGGAAAGACCTGGGAGATCAATAACATCCCAGAGTCCTGGTCTAGACCTGGTCTTTATGGAAAGACCTGGGAGATCAATAACATCCCAGAGTCCGGTCTAGACCTGCTCTTTATGGAAAGACCTGGGAGATGAATAACATCCCAGAGTCCGGTCTGGACCTGCTCTTTATGGAAAGACCTGGGAGATCAATAACATCCCAGAGTCCTGGTCTAGACCTGGTCTTTATGGAAAGACCTGGGAGATCAATAACATCCCAGAGTCCTGGTCTAGACCTGGTCTTTATGGAAAGACCTGGGAGATCAATAACATCCCAGAGTCCTGGTCTAGACCTGCTCTTTATGGAAAGACCTGGGAGATCAATAACATCCCAGAGTCCTGGTCTAGACCTGGTCTTTATGGAGAGACCTGGGAGATCAATAACATCCCAGAGTCCTGGTCTGGACCTGCTCTTTATGGAAAGACCTGGGAGATCAATAACATCCCAGAGTCCTGGTCTGGACCTGCTCTTTATGGAAAGCGCAATGAGATAAGTGTTGTGATTTGGCGCTATATAAATAAAATGAATAGAATTGAATATCACCCCCGTACGGTATCAGAAGTCTGGTTTTGCATTATGTCTGAACTGGTAGCAGTTCTGTGAGTGTATTAGAACAATTCTTCTAAAACGTGTTTCCCAGAGGAAAGCTCCACCAGCCGGGCACCAAACACAGCTGTTTATACCAGTAACATTTATAAACTGCATTCAGAAGGAGATTTCCCAGCCTCAGATAGTATAATTTATTGCATCCAGGCTTTCTCTCCATAATTCATCCGCTCTGGGATCTGCAGCAGTCGTGGGCAGCAGGATGGATATAAATATCTGTACCCAGTTCTTGCCAAGTGGGTGGCACAGACCAGACTCCCAGCAAGGCTGTTGACACCAGCTGACTGGCTTTATAAAAGCTGCCAGACGAGCTGTGAGGTGTAAGCCAAAGTTGACGTGCAAAAAGCTTGTTATGTAAAACGTTCTCTGCAGGAGGTGGTGAGGACGAGCTTAAAATACACTCTGAACTAGACCAAAGGGGAAGTCCGGAGAAGAGGACCGGGAAGGTGGAGACCTTCGCTCGGCTGACACAGTTAGCCGTTACAGGCAGAAGGTCACGTAGATCCAAAGGTTGATCACAACCTGTCCAATGGACAGTCAAAACCAGCTCAAAAGACAATCAAAACCAGCCCAATGGACAGTCAAAACCAGCTCAAAAGACAATCAAAACCAGCCCAATGGACAGTCAAAACCAGCTCAAAAGACAATCAAAACCAGCCCAGTGGACAGTCAAAACCAGCCCAAAGGACAATCACAACCTGTCCTAAGGACAATCAAAACCAGCCCAATGGACAGTCAAAACTAGCCCAAAAGACAATCAAAACCTGTCCAAAAGTTGATCAAAACCAGCCCATTGGACAGTCAAAACCAGCTCAAAAGACAATCAAAACCAGCCCAATGGACAGTCAAAACCAGCCCAAAAGACAATCAAAACCAGCCCAATGGACAGTCAAAACCTGCTCAAAAGACAATCAAAACCAATCCAAAAGACAATCAAAACCAGCCCAACGGACAGTCAAAACCAGCCCAATGGACAGTCAAAACCAGCCCAAAACAGTCTGTCTGTCTGTCTGTCTCTTATTTTGATATACTTCCAGGTCACATGTCTGTCTTTTTGTCTTTTTTCACTCCTTAGTTCAAAACATACGGAACAAATGAATTTGCACAAAAAGAAACTACGTCACCTTTTAACGTTAAAACCAGAACCAAAACAACCAAAACGTACACGGAGCGCAGGCAACGTGACTGTGTTGATGGTGACTAAGAAAAATGCAGTCAAAAAGAGAATCCCCCACACACACACACACACACACACACACACACCCCCACAGCCCGTCTTTACTGCAGACACACAACACAGTCTCCATCCAAGGCTCATACACACAAGAGATGTGTTGTGGGGGCTATAAATAGGCGATGACTCACTTTGCTGGACTTGGGGGGGCTGTTTCATAACAAGCACTGCGTGTGTGTGTGTGTGTGTGTGTGTGCGTGTGTGTGTGTGTGTGTTTGTGTGCGGCTATATGTTTATTGATAATTTGTTTGTTGTGGAATGTAACTAAGTACATGTACTCCAGTGCTGCACTTAAGTACACATGTTGAGGTACTTGTACTTTACTTGAGTTTTATCTCTTCGTGCAACTTTCTACTTCCTCTTCTATCTGACAGCTTTAGTTACTAGTTACTTTAGTTACTAGTTACTTTAGTTGAGGTTAAGAGCCTTGCTCAAGGGCACCTCAGTGGTGGTAACGAGGGAGGGACAAGCGCTTCTCTGTCACTTTCCCCACCCAGATTCTTATCCTGCTGGTCTGGGGATTGAACCGACGACCTCCCAGTCACAAGCTCGCTTCTCTTTCACTTTATGAGGTTTTTTAACATTAATACTAAGGTCTATATAAAAGAGACTTCAGATACAGTATTATGGACCACTAAGGTCTATATAAAAGAGACTTCAGATACAGTATTAGGGACCACTAAGGTCTATATAAAAGAGACTTCAGATCCAGTATTAGGGACCACTAAGGTCTATATAAAAGAGACTTCAGATACAGTATTAGGGGACCACTAAGGTCTATATAAAAGAGACTTCAGATACAGTAATAGGGGACCACTATGGTCTATATAAAGAGACTTCAGATACAGTATTAGGGGACCACTAAGGTCTATATAAAAGAGACTCCAGATACAGTATTAGGGGACCACTAAGGTCTATATAAAAGAGACTTCAGATACAGTATTAGGGGACCACTAAGGTCTATATAAAAGAGACTTCAGATACAGTATTAGGGGACCACTAAGGTCTATATAAAGAGACTTCAGATACAGTATTAGGGGACCACTAAGGTCTATATAAAAGAGACTTCAGATACAGTATTAGGGGACCACTAAGGTCTATATAAAAGAGACTTCAGATACAGTATTAGGGGACCACTAAGGTCTATATAAAAGAGACTTCAGATACAGTATTAGGGGACCACTAAGGTCTATATAAAGAGACTTCAGATACAGTATTAGGGGACCACTAAGGTCTATATAAAAGAGACTTCAGATACAGTATTAGGGGACCACTAAGGTCTATATAAAAGA
This sequence comes from Percina caprodes, assembly GCA_013375575.1. Lineage (NCBI taxonomy): Eukaryota > Metazoa > Chordata > Actinopteri > Perciformes > Percidae > Percina > Percina caprodes. The sequence continues at coordinate 379,011 of JABXJD010000372.1, forward strand.
TACTTCAGATACAGTATTAGGGGACCACTAAGGTCTATATAAAAGCATCCAAAGAGACCATGTCATGGGACCTTTAATTTAAGGATCTGAATGCTTCTGGCAGTATCAAATGTTTCAGTAATTTCCCAGGTGATGTTTTCAGTTATCTTTATCTAAAAAACACACTCGCAGGAATCCTCCCAACAGTTTTCCATCAAAGCGTCGGCGGTCCGCCCTGAAATCAAACCGAACCCGGCAGCATCATGTGAGCGCCGGCCTCTGACACTCATCAGGGGAAACATTTGGGAAGCACGCAGCCGATTGGAGAGCCCCCGCATTCCTCTCGCTGCTATTCTTAGCCTCTGAAACACGTCACGCCGTTTCCAAAGCAACCACTTTTCTTTTTTTTGTTCGGGGGTGGGAGGTAGCTTATGAAAAGCTCATGAAACAAGTTACGTATATAGGAGGGGATGTGACCGGGGGTTAATGCCCACAGCTTTAGAGAAAGAATATCACAACTGACAGGGCTGCTAATGAAGTTTAAATTATATTTATGGATATGGATATCCTTCATGTTGTCAGAGCAGGGGGAATGAGAGGGAGAAACACCAGAGCAGGGGGAATGAGAGGGGGAAACGTCAGAAGAGAGGGGGAATGAAAGGGGGAAATGCCAGAGCAGGGGGAATGAGAGGGAGAAACACCAAGGCAGGAGGAATGAGAGGGAAAAACACCAGAGCAGGAGGAATGAGAGGCGGAAACTCCAGAACAGGGGGAATAAGAGGGGGAAACGAGAGGGGGAAACGCCAGAGCAGGGGGAATGAGAGTGGGAAACGCCAGAGCAGGGGGAATGAAAGGAGGAAACACCAGAGTAGGAGGAATGAGAAGGGGAAACTCCAGAACAGGGGGAATAAGAGGGGGAAACGAGAGGGGGAAACGCCAGAGCAGGGGGAATGAGAGGGGGAAACGCCAGAGCAGGGGGAATGAAAGGAGGAAACGCCAGAGCAGGAGAAATGAAAGAAGGAAATGCCAGAACAGGGGGAATAAAAGGGGGAAACGAGAGGGGGAAACGCCAGAGCAGGGGGAATAAAAGGGGGAAACGAGAGGGGGAAACGCCAGAGCAGGGGGAATGAGAGGGGGAAACGCCAGAGCAGGGGGAATGAAAGGAGGAAACGCCAGAGCAGGAGAAATGAAAGAAGGAAACGCCAGAACAGGGGGAATAAAAGGGGGAAACGAGAGGGGGAAACGCCAGAGCAGGGGGAATAAAAGGGGGAAACGAGAGGGGGAAACGCCAGAGCAGGGGGAATGAGAGGGGGAAACGCCAGAGCAGGAGAAATGAAAGAAGGAAACGCCAGAGCAGGGGGAATAAGAGGGGGAAACGAGGGGGGGGAAACGCCAGAGCAGGGTGAATGAGAGGGGGAAACGAGGGGGAAACGCCAGAGCAGGGGGAATGAGAGGGAGAGTTTTTTTTATAAGTTTTTACGCGGGTGGAAGCACCAAAGACACAACATGGGCACTTTAAGATAACTGTGTGTACACTCAATTAACAACATCTTTCCTGGAAGCTGCATTCAGGCGGTGATTTACAATAACTTTAATTAAAAAAACAAATAACAGACACAAACCCCAGTGTGCAGAGTGTGTCGTATGACACGTCGGATCAGGGGTCAGGAAGGCAGACGCTGGGGTAGGAAGGGGGTTGTTGTGGCTGTTGAGTCATTCAGTTGGAAAACAAAGGGAGTGTAGAGCATGCACGGCTGCTTATGTAAAGCATGCTGGGTGGTTGCATAATCTCTTCATAATCAGAGGGTAATACTGATATAGATGGCCCAGTTTCCAGCTTGTGCTTTGCAGCGTGACAGTGGCACAGAGCACTCAGGGTCACCCGGGGCAGATTTGGCCGAGGGTTCGATACCGATGAAGTTGCAAACCCAATGGTGTTTTGATAGTGGATTCCCATGAAAATGCAGTTAAAGGGTTTTATTTGTTCCAACCTGGACTCTGTTTTCCCATTCATGGGGGTCTAAGTGAATTATGTGAAGAATCTTTGAAATTCGGTCCAGTATTGAGCGAGAGACCTGAACCGGGCTTTGTTAAAAAGAAGTGATAAAAAACAAATTGGTAAAAGTGACCTAAAAAATGGCATAAAATCTGCAAAAATGTTGAGAAAAGGGTAGAAAACCCAAAAGAAAACATCAAAATGTTGATATTTCAACCCAGAAACACACAAAGTTGCAGGTTGACGGGAAGACAACACAAGGGTTAATTTACAATATAACAGAAAGTGTTTTAACCATTAACACAGTTATTTAAATGAAAAATTCAGTTTTTTAATTACAGTAGAAAGTCCGGGTAATGAGCTGCTGTTTCTGTTATTTTACGGATTTATTTCTTAGAGTGTAGTGTACTGTTTTCCATTAATACAATTGAATACTGTAAATTCTGATGTCTTTGAGGAACAAAATATTAACAGCAAGCTCTTGTAAAATCTTACAGTAAAAAGCAGTCTCTATTTTTTACAGCAAGCTACCTATAATCTTACGGTATAATATAGTATTTTCTTTTTTTTAAAAAGTTAAATCAGACTTGATCTTCAGTCCGTTTTAAAGTTCATCTGAGCTAAATAAAAAATAAAATAAAATAAAAAATAGGCCTACACATCAGTGTTTTTATTTGACATTGAGGACACAATGTTGGACACCGGAGTTTTCATCCGGACTCTTAAACTCTTAAAGTAAGTTGTTAATGGAGAATACTGTAGGAACTGTAAAATAACCGTATAATTGCAACCAAAGAGCTGACAGTATAATACTGTAATGTTTATTTTCCATACAGCACAGTACTGTAATATTTTTACAGTACTAAACTGTTGTTGTAGAGCACAGTAGTGTGTGTGTATTCAGGCCTGTGTGTAGTGTGTAATAACAACAGAGTACATTGTAATTTCCCCAAAAAGTGGATCAATAAAGAGTAATAAAAAATAATTTGAGGACTCTAATTTCAACCATTTCACTTTGACTCTTTCACATCTACTTCCCCACAATGCAAAGCGTCTGGAACTGACAAAATGTTTGGCTAACCATACTGTTCAACTGCAAGAAGGAAAGGAAATTGCTCATTTACTTCCTCAAAAATGAATTTCAAGAGAAGTTCTTTCTGCCTTCCAGAGAGTAAGGGATGGAAAGAAAGAGAAACCTCAATGCCGCCGAATGTTGCACCACTTCTTCAGACTGGCGTAATGTGGGCTCATGGATTAGACAATTGAGTTTTTATCGTGTGAAAAGAAAGCGCTGGAGGGAGGGGGGGGGGAGGTTTGTTGAGGACAATGGCTGGACTAAACAGGGCCATCTGAGGTCTGTTGAGTCTCTTCTTACGTCATGCTATCCGATGTTTATCCCTTCGTTTCCCTTCAGGAAACCGTACAGAGCTTCCTGTCTCTGATGGACACGCAACCAACCTGCTAACTGCTAGTTTCATACTATTTATCTATTACTTTTAATGTTAACTATTTTACTAATTCATCTGTTACTTTAAGCTAACTACTAAACAGCTTATAAGTTAAACTAACTGTTTATCAGTTTATCAGTTAAGCTAACTATTTAGCAGTTTATCAGTTAAGCTAACTATTTAACAGTTTATAAGTTAAGCTAACTATATAACAGTTCATCTGTTACTTGAAGCTAACTATTTAGCAGTTTATCCGTTAGGCTACTTGAAGCTAACTATTTAGCAGTTTATCCGTTACTTGAAGCTAACTATTTAGCAGTTTATCCGTTAGGCTACTTGAAGCTAACTATTTAGCAGTTTATCCGTTACTTGAAGCTAACTATTTAGCAGTTTATCCGTTAGGCTACTTGAAGCTAACTATTTAACAGTTTATAAGTTAAGCTAACTATATAACAGTTCATCTGTTACTTGAAGCTAACTATTTAGCAGTTTATCCGTTAGGCTACTTGAAGCTAACTATATAGCAGTTTATCCGTTACTTGAAGCTAACTATTTAGCAGTTTATCCGTTAGGCTACTTGAAGCTAACTATTTAGCAGTTTATCCGTTACTTGAAGCTAACTATTTAGCAGTTTATCCGTTAGGCTACTTGAAGCTAACTATTTAGCAGTTTATCCGTTAGGCTACTTGAAGCTAACTATTTAGCAGTTTATCCGTTACTTCCTAACTGCCAATAACTGCCAATAACTGCCAATAACTGCCAATAATTGCCAATAACTGCCAATAACTGCCAATAACTGCCAATAATTGCCAATAACTGCCAATAACTGCCTATCCTCTGTCCTGCAGCCGCCAAACTACGTGTTTAGCCTTCGTTGAGTGACACTTTAGTCCTGTGGAGTATATGTGGAAGGGTTTAATTTGGAGCCAAGTGAGAGTTCCTGACGATGTGAAGTTGTGTGGGTGGAAAGAATGAGTCACCCATCATCTGTGCGTTGTTTTAGGTTGCTGGTGCAGAGCCGGGCCGAGCCGGGCCGAGCCGGGCCGAGCCGAGCCGAGCCGTGCCGAGCCGTGCCATGCAGTATATCTCACAGTGGTGATGTCAGAGCTGTCGCTGTTCTACCCGCTCACAATGCTCTGGGTATTTGTGCTATCAGGGTGCAGGGAGGGGGGACAATAAAAGCACTGAGTGGAGTGTATGTCACCATTTAGATGGATGGATGGATGGATGGATGGATGGATAGATAGATAGATAGATAGATAGATAGATAGATAGATAGATAGATAGATAGATAGATAGATAGATAGATAGATAGATAGATACTTTATTCATCCCGAAGGAAATTTTAGGCATTCAGTAGAAAGACAACCATAACACAACACACACATATACACACGTATATCACACATATACACACACACACACACACACATATCACATATACACACATATATCACACATATACACACACACATATCACATATACACACATACATCACACATATTTCACACATATACACACATACATCACACATATTTCACACATATGCACACATACATCACACATATATAACACATACACACACATATAGATAGATAGAAGTGAGCTGTAGCTAAAACTAGTGAGATGTCTCACTCTGGAGATAAAACAGAGACCTGAACACACAGGGTGAAAACAGCAGCAATGCTGCAATGTGCAGTACAGCAACAATATGGTGTTTTCTGAAAATGAAACCATGGAAACTTATTCTGATATAACCTCTAAATGCAATTATGAACCTGAAAATGAGCATAATTTGAGCAGGGGTCGGGCTCGGGTCCGGCTCGGGTTGGGTATCCACACTCTAGCCGCCCCTTTAATTGTAAATATAGGTCGTAATTGCTGCTTGAACAGGACAGTCTCCGTTATATCCAACCTCAAATAATGTGCTCCCTCTTCATTACTTCTCCGTAATACCCATGAAACAGCGAGAGAGTTTTTCTCCGGGGGTTTGACTGAGATATCATCACTGTGAGATGCATCTCATCGATGTGTTGTTTGTGTTTTCACTTGATAAGAGTTGGTTTCTTTTGCAGAACAACCCTAATGCGCCGTGAACCCCCATGAATGACTCAGCGTGTTAGCCAATCGTCTGAAGAACTTACCACCCACATGATAATTGCAGAAAATGACGCACTCTTGTGCAACTTTCTTTCTTAATCTTGTTCATGTAGCTGATGACTCTGAGTTCTGAGAGTTAAGTGAGTCATCATTGGATAAATTACCAAGAGTAACAGAAATATTGGACTTTCTCAGGATATGTTTACCCTTCCTATGAACTGACTTCTTGGTATTGTTTTAGCGATCCTAAACATGAATATGAACAAACATGAATATATTTATCTGGATAAAATCATGTCATGTTACCGGTTTGGGTCGAAGGATCCGGGATGATCTTATGGAAAGTACCCCATGCCAATCTCTGGGTATGGAGAAGGGTATGTGATGATGTGGGGGGGGGGGGGCTATTTTAAATGCAAAGGCAAAGGGAACTTTATCAGGATGCATAGTATCCTGATCCATGAAATAACTGGTCTTTAATAATAAAAACCTGCCTCTATGGGAATTTAACATAGGGGGGTGTATACTTATGCCCCCTGTATTTTAACATAGGGGGGTGTATACTTATGCCCCTGTATTTTAACATAGGGGGGTGTATACTTATGCCCCTGTATTTTAACATAGGGGGGTGTATACTTATGCCCCCTGTATTTTAACATAGGGGGTGTATACTTATGCCCCTGTATTTTAACATAGGGGGGTGTATACTTATGCCCACTGTATTTTAACATAGGGGGGTGTATACTTATGCCCCTGTATTTTAACATAGGGGGGTGTATATTTATGCCCCTGTATTTTAACATAGGGGGCATACTTATGCCCCTGTATTTTAACATAGGGGTGTATACTTATGCCCCCTGTATTTTAACATAGGGGGTGTATACTTATGCCCCCTGTATTTTAACATAGGGGGGTGTATACTTATGCCCCTGTATTTTAACATAGGGGGGTGTATACTTATGCCCCTGTATTGTAACATAGGGGGGTGTATACTTATGCCCCTGTATTGTAACATAGGGGGGTGTATACTTATGCCCCTGTATTTTAACATAGGGGGGAGTATACTTATGCCCCTGTATTTTAACATAGGGGGTGTATACTTATGCCCCCTGTATTTTAACATAGGGGGTGTATACTTATGCCCCTGTATTTTAACATAGGGGTGTATACTTATGCCCCTGTATTTTAACATAGGGGTGTATACTTATGCCCCTGTATTTTAACATAGGGGTGTATACTTATGCCCCTGTATTTTAACATAGGGGGTGTATACTTATGCCCCTGTATTTTAACATAGGGGGTGTATACTTATGCCCCTGTATTTTAACATAGGGGGTGTATACTTATGCCCTGTATTTTAACATAGGGGTGTATACTTATGCCCCTGTATTTTAACATAGGGGGTGTATACTTATGCCCCCTGTATTTTAACATAGGGGGTGTATACTTATGCCCCCTGTATTTTAACATAGGGGGGTGTATACTTATGCCCCCTATATTTTAACATAGGGGGGTGTATACTTATGCCCCCTGTATTTTAAAGAAGAACATTTATTTATTTATGAGACATTATTCATTCACAAGGAAAATTGGTGTCTTTAAAGGTCAGAATTTATAAATTTTTTTTGAATTGAGACATTAAGATCAATTTCCAAAAGATGATTTTTTTTTCCTTTTTTTAATCCACTTTAACATGGGGGTGTAGACGTATGAGAGCCACTGTATATCCATCTGTTTACAGTTTCCATGTTGTCTTGATGCTGCCTTGCTGATTAATGAGGCTACACCACCATCTGGTGGTAAATGATACAACTTCACACCATTCTAGATGGATAATGTGTTTTATAATAATAATGTATACTTTATTAATCCCACAAGGGGAAATTTCAATTTATTTCTGTTGTTATTACACACAGGCCTGAATACACACACATACCCAGTACCTATACATGCACTAATGGAAAGATGTCAGAGTGAGGGGGGGGGCTGCCCATGGAAAGGCTCCCCGAGCAGTTGGGGGTTTGGTGCCTTGCTCAAGAGCACCTTGACAGTGCCCAGGAGGTGAACTGGCACCTCTCCAGCTACCAGTCCACCACCGTGCTTTGGTCCAAACGGGGACTTGAACCTTTTTTGTAAGCATAAAGAAGAATTTATGGAAAAGGATATGACAAATCAAGCCTATTTGATAAGTAACTTTACCAAGATTACAATTCACAATGTCATGGTACATGATGCCCTCTGATGACTATATTCAGATGTCTTCCAAAGTCTCTTAGATGTTAGACGGAGACCTCATTGGGAAGTAAATGGAAAGTTTTTGTCAAATTTTAAAGAACAAACAGAGCTGCGTCACGTGCCTAACCTGAAGTGAAGTAACGTCTGATTTGAACCCTAACTTAAAGGGTAACTCTCGCCAAAATGCAACCTAGGGTCTTATTGTGAATGTACCCGAGTCAAATGTTCATTTAAAAGCATAATTAAGATGGAAACACTTTTAAGATTGACCGTATTCTTGTTTTTGGGTCCAATGGCCTTTTGAATGGGAGAGCTAGGGGAGCTACTAGGATCGCATCAAAATCACTATTTAAAACACTAAGAAGGCTCGACACAACATGAGACTTTGCTCCAAGCATCACCAGGGTCTCTACACATGAACTCAGCATCACCAGGGTCTCTACACATGAACTCAGCATCACCAGGGTCTCTACACATGAACTCAGCATCACCAGGGTCTCTACACATGAACTCAGCATCACCAGGGTCTCTACACATGGACTCAGCATCACCAGGGTCTCTACACATGAACTCAGCATCACCAGGGTCTCTACACATGAACTCAGCATCACCAGGGTCTCTACACATGAACTCAACATCACCAGGGTCTCTACACATGAACTCAGCATCACCAGGGTCTCTACACATGGACTCAGCATCACCAGGGTCTCTACACATGAACTCAGCATCACCAGGGTCTCTACACATGGACTCAGCATCACCAGGGTCTCTACACATGGACTCAGCATCACCAGGGTCTCTACACATGACCTCCACTTCCACTGCGATCCCAGTAGCGCCCCTAGGTCTCCCATTCAAAAGCTACTTTTTTTTTAGTAACGATTACTTAATTGATTACTCTTTCCATCTTAAAAACACATTACTGTAAAAAAATCTGTAAAATTACATTACAACCTTGTCGACATGACAACATCACAGTAGTCTAAGTATTAAAAACTCACAATATAGCCACTATAGTACTGTAAATAGTACAGTATACTAATGTAATTTTACTTTTTTATCTTATATTGTGTTTAATTGTTTCGTATTTTACAATGAATACATAAAATACTGTAAATGGAAGTACCTTTACTGTGAAAATAATTCACAGTAACTTGCTGGACAATTGTTTCCTGAAAATTACTGTGAATTTTACGTTAAATTTGGGACAGTGTATGGTTGTGTTGTCTGTAGCTGCTTTTAACTAATTGCCCCTGGGATTATATAAGTAGTTGAATTAAAACCGAGGCCTTGGCCGCGCCTGCTGCTTGTAGGTCGGTGAGAACTAGGACCACTAAGGCTGGGATATCGGAGCCAGAGAAGGGCACAGTGAAAGTCCCTTGGCAGAGTCCCTGGGACACACAGATGGTGCTTAGGAGGGCTAAGCTGTGTGTTTATGTCTGTGGAGATTAGAAACCACGCTCCCTCTACCGTAGGAAATGTGATCAGGTCAACAAGGGTGAAAGTTTTCCTGATGGCTTCATTCACCGTGGAGTTCTTTATTTAATGTAAAGTACTCATAACATGCTAATTTTTAGGTTTATAATTGTATTTAGAGGTTACATCAGAGGTTTATGTGGTTTAATTTTCAAAAAAACACCATGTTTTTGTTGTATTGCACATTACTGCAGCTCCTCTTTTCACCCTGTGTGTTGAGTGCTCTGTTTTAGCTACAGAGTGAGAAACCTCACTTCTGTTCCGTCTTTGTTGGGAGTCGTAAGGCAAGGCAAGGCAGCTTTATTTGTATAGCACATTTCAGCAACAGGGCAATTCAAAGTGCTTTGTACATGCTCAGTAGCTAGGTAAGGACTACTAGCCAGTCAGGAGCAGCGTATGAGGGCATGCCCTAACAATACCTAGGGAAGGACTACTAGCCAGTCAGGAGCAACGTATGAGGGCGTGCCCTAACAATACCTAGGGAAGGACTACTAGCCAGTCAGGAGCAACGTATGAGGGCGTGCCCTAACAATACCTAAGGAAGGACTACTAGCCAGTCAGGAGCAGAGTATGAGGGCCCTGACAGTACCTAGGTAAGGACTGCTAGCCAGTCAGGAGCAGAGTATGAGGGCGTGCCCTGACAGTACCTAGGTAAGGACTACTAGCCAGTCAGAAGCAGAGTATGAGGGCCCTGACAGTACCTAGGTAAGGACTACTAGCCAGTCAGAAGCAGAGTATGAGGGCCCTGACAGTACCTAGGTAAGGACTACTAGCCAGTCAGAAGCAGAGTATGAGGGCGTGCCCTGACAGTACCTAGGTAAGGACTACTAGCCAGTCAGAAGCAGAGTATGAGGGCCCTGACAGTACCTAGGTAAGGACTACTGGCCAGTCAGAAGCAGAGTATGATGGCGTGCCCTGACAGTACCCGGAGGGGGGGTGGAGGGCAGTCCGCGATCACGGAAGGCTTGTATCATATCTACGTTCAACGGTGTTGTGGGCATTACTTAGAATTCCTCATGGGGGCAACAGAAACTACGCACTGGCTTTTAACCCTCATGTTGTCCTCATGATGTCCTCATGTTGTTCTCATGTTGCCCTCATGTTGTTCTCATGATGTCCTCATGTTGTTCTCATGTTGTCCTCATGTTGTCCTCATGATGTCCTCATGTTGTTCTCATGTTGCCCTCATGTTGTTCTCATGTTGTCCTCATGTTGTCTTCATGTTGTCCTCATGATGTCCTCATGTTGTTCTCATGTTGTCCTCATGTTGTCCTCATGTTGTCTTCATGTTGTTCTCATGTTGTCCTCATGTTGTCTTCATGTTGTCCTCATGTTGTCCTCATGTTGTCCTCATGTTGTCCTCATGTTGTCTTCATGTTGTCTCCATGTTGTCCTCATGTTGTCCTCATGTTGTCCTCATGTTGTCCTCATGTTGTTCTCATGTTGTCCTCACATTGTCCTCATGTTGCCCTCATGTTGTCCTCATGTTGTCCTCATGTTGCCCTCATGTTGTCCTCATGTTGCCCTCATGTTGTCCTCATGTTGTCCTCATGTTGTCCCCATGTTGTCCTCATGTTGTCCCCATGTTGTCCACTTGTTGCCTTCATGTTGTCCTCATGTTGTCCTCATGTTGTCCTATATCAATGTTCTTTTTAATTCCCCAAAATAACATGATTGATTCCACACAACGCTCTTTGCCAAGTACAAATCTCTACTTTCATTAATTTTGGGGCGTCTTATTCAATTTTATAGCATTTGAAACCAAATTGAAGTGTTTTGAAATAGTATTGAGAGTAAAAGTTGACATATTCCAGTCTGTGATTATCATCAACATCCATCCCTTTAATTTTAGTCTCAATAATTCCTAATTTCTGCTTTTCTAACTAAAACATTAGGTATAATTTCCTATAAATGAGGTTTATTGACCATAAATTCCAAAAATAACTGTATAACTAGAGTTAATAAGTTAGTGCTATGTAGTGTTAAACGTCAAAAAAAGTGACAAACATTAAAAAAAACATTGAAAGTGTTAAAAAAAAAGGTAAAACTAATAAAAGTTAAAAGCATCCATAAAAAGCATCAAAAAATGTATTGATTGTTAATTTAATTAGTCACTCTTTGCGTTTTTCCCACTTTTTTTTAACCCTTATGTTGTCCTCATGTTGTCCTCATGTTGTCCTCATGTTGTCCTCGGGTCAAATTGACCCGTTTTCCTATATCAGTGTTCTTTTTAATTCCCCAAAATAACATGATTGATTCCACACAACAAAGATGTGTTTGACACTGAAGCAGAGATCAAGCCGGAACTACTTTCAGGATTTTGCTTATATTGATTACTCTTGGACTTGTGCAGCTCTAACGTAGCATCATTTATATTCTATTCGTAGCGTAGAAGAAGTCCGATTATATCAGTTCTTCTCCTTTCCGTCTCCGTTGATCTGACCGGACTCCCAGCGCTGCCACAGAGGAGACTTTTGTCCTCCAGCTCGGTGAGCCTTCGACTCCTGCTAAGAGATAAACACAACAGGATTTAAAATGGCCGATTATCTCCCTTTTATCCAATTTAGAGTTTGAGATCAATTTCACAACAACGTGGACTAATCCAGGCATTGGTAATACTAATAGCATTTGGCAATACTTCCAATCCAAGCTGTTTTTTCAGCTCCGATAAGATCCAAATAAGCAACATGAATAGAACAGAATAGAAAATAAAGCCTTTATTGTCATTATACACAAGTGCAGTATCTGTGCAACGAGATTGAAGCTACTCCTTTACAGTGTCAACACAACATATAAAAATATAAAATATACCACTACTGTAAAGTATAGGTAGTGCAGAAAAAAAAGAGGGGGGGGGGGCTGGTGCACAGTCCCGAGAGCATCTATATACATATATAAAATAGCTTTGTATTCACATGATGTGTAAAGTAGTTAAATTGCACAGAATCCCAGTGTCCTTTTGGTGTTATATATCAGTATTGCACAGTAGGAGGGTTAGTAGGCTGTCTGTGATGGTTGGGGTGGTTGCTTTAGTTTCTTTTTCTTCTTCTATGGTTTTTGGTCCTGGCTCGTCTCCTCGAGTTTGTGTCCTAGTGTCCTCCCCGGTCTTGGTCTTGTGTCCCCCGGTGGGTGTCTGTATGTTCTGTTTCCTGTTTTGTTTTGATAGTCTGGTTTCCTGTTTTGTCTTGCCTTGCCTAGTGTTACTTCCTGTCTGTCTGATTGGCCCGCCCCGCCCTAATGTGATTCACCTGACGTATCACCTGTCCCTCGTTACCTCGTTGCCTCGTTATTTAACCTCTGTGTTCCCTTTGTCTTTTGTCCGATTATCTTGTTTCCTGGTGCCGTGCTTGGTGTTGTGTTGCAGGCGTGAGTTGTCAAACTGACTCGTTGTCCTATATCAATGTTCTTTTTAATTCCCCAAAATAACATGATTGATTCCACACAACGCTCTTTGCCAAGTACAAATCTCTACTTTCATTAATTTGGGGGCGTCTTTTTCAATTTTATAGCATTTGGAGAAAACATTGAAGTGTTTTTTGAAATAGTATTGAGTAAAAGTTGACATATGTCGTGTTTCTTTAGAAAGAAACAGACAAAAAGAGTCTTAAAACGCTTCAGATGTAAAGTTATTTGCTGCCAAAGTAAAAATGAATGGGAGTCGATGGGATGCTAACGGCTGGTGATGGCTTCGTAGCATTAAAATGGCGCCATGGGAGCTACGCTTAGAGAGGAGAGCCCCCCCCCCCCTCCTCCTTGGTCTCACAAGCGCTGGAGAAAACAAGAAAGGAGCTATTCATGGAGATTAGACCTGGAACATTACCTGCGTCTGTTCAGATTTCATCTGGTCTTTCATGGACGGCGGCGGCGGCCAAACACGTTCCAGTTTCCCGCTGGACTGTTTCCTGACACCTAAAGGACGGAAAGAAAGGAAACGGGTCAAGTAAGAAGGGAGAAGATTTCAAGGTTCAAGGAGTCTTCATTATCCCCGGGGGGGCAATTTGTTGTGCAGCAGCATGTAACATAAATAACACACAGGTTATACAAGGCAACAGCCATACGTCTAGAAACAAAATAAATACGTACTACACGGAAGTCCACACCTCACATTGACTTATTAAAAAAGCCTATAGCAGCAGGGACAAAGGAGTTTTTGGGTCTGTTTGTCCTGCATTTAGGCTTTAGACTGAATCTGCGGCCAGACGGCAACAAAATGAAGCAGCTGTTCAGGGGGTGACTCGGGTCGGTTCAGGGGGTGACTAGGGTCGGTTCAGGGGGTGACTCGGGTCGGTTCAGGTGGTGACTCGGGTCGGTTCAGGGGGTGACTCGGGTCGGTTCAGGGATGTCTCGGGTTCAGGGGATGACTAGGGTTGGTTCAGGGGATGACTCGGGTTCAAGGGATGACTCGGGTTCAGGGATGACTCGGGTCGGTTCAGGGGGTGACTCAGGTCGGTTCAGGGGGTGACTCAGGTCGGTTCAGGGGGTTCAGGGGGTCGGTTCAGGGGATGACTCGGGTTCAGGGGATGACAAGGGTCGGTTCTGGGGGTGACTAGAGTCGGTTCAGGGGGTGACTAGGGTCTGTTCAGGGGAAGACTCGGGTTCAGGGGGTGACTAGGGTCGGTTCAGGGGAAGACTCGGGTTCAGGGGGTGACTAGGGTCGGTTCAGGGGGTGACTTGGGTCTGTTCAGGGGAAGACTCGGGTTCAGGGGGTGACTAGGGTCGGTTCAGGGGGTGACTTGGGTTGGCCAGGACTGATTGGTCTCATATACAGAGTTTAAGTCAGTCAGAGGGTTCTGAGAAATCTTGCCACACACCTTAACTATATATTGCAGCTTGTTCCTATTTTTAAGCTTGAGGGACCCAAACCAACTCTCAAAGGCAAAAGATTTGATTTCAGGCTGCAGCTTTCCATTAAACCATTAAGGAGCGTACCAATTTAACCAGATTAATCCTTTTTGTTGGTCCGCTCTAACGTAAGCAGCATATATCCCACGTCCCGCTAACTAGCTTAACCCTCCTGTTGTCCTTGGGGGTCAAATTTGACCAATTTTATTTTTTTAAGTTTCTAGATCAGAAATTTGGGTTTCCTTTAACCAAGGTAAAAAAATAACGTGGATGGATCCATATGATGCTCTTCACAAGTTAAATAACTGATCAGTTCATTATTTTTCATTGAATTTGGATGTTTTATTTATTTCATAGCATTAAAAAAGAGATTTAACCCTTGTGTGGTCCTTGGGTCAAAGTTGACCCATTTTCAGTTTTATCACAGAAAATGGGCCTTCAATATCATGTTATTCATTATTATGCTTTTCAGTTATATGACTTCATTTAATTCATTCTGTATGTGTCCTCCCTGTAGAACAGATCACAGCAGTTTGTCTCTAAATTCTCCAGTTGAAGGTTGGTGTCAGTTGTCCAGAGCTATGTTTATCGATAAGGGTGCAGGGTCAAGACCATGTCCTATCTGAAAAATATCCAAAGGCACAGGTTGTCTTTGGCAACTAAGATAAATGGCCAATAGAAAACTTTGAGGCATGAGGGACAGATGTATGATTTTGTCTGGATGGATGGATAGATAGATAGGATTCAAGGTATTTATTTGTCATTAATAGCAAGTAATGCAATGAAATGCTTGTATCCCACCCACCCCAACAGTACTGCAGTAATAATAGAAAAGGCATTAAAAAATGCAAATAAAACTACCTATAATCATATAAATAACAGTTAATCAAAGTCCAATGGTAGCTATGTACAGTGTAAAGTGGCAGATGTGCAGTAGGTAGGTAGATTGGTCGGTAGGTAGGAAGGTAGATCGATTGGTAGGTACGTCGGTGGGTAGGTACGTTGGTGGGTAGGTAGGAAGGTAGATCGATGGGTAGGTAGGTTGATGGATGGGTAGGTACGTCGGTTGGTAGGTAGGGCGATGGGTAGGTAGGTTGATGGATGGGTAGGTACGTCGGTTGGTAGGTAGGGCGATGGGTAGGTGGGTTGGTACGTCGGTGGGTAGGTAGGTCGATGGGTAGGTACATCGGTCGGTAAGTAGGTTGATGGGTCGGTGGGTAGGTAGGTCGATGGGTAGGTACATTGGTGGGTAGGTACGTCGGTGGGTAGGTAGGGCGATGGGTAGGTGGGTAGGTACGTCGGTGGGTAGGTACGTCGGTGGGTAGGTACATTGGTGGGTAGGTACTTCGATGGATGTGAAGGTAGGTCGGTGGGTAGGTAGATAAAGATGCATAGATACTTTATTCATCCTGAAGGTAATTCAAATTGTACATTCAACATAACCTATTAACTGTTAACCATATTTGTTTACCCAACACCATAACCAGAACTGCCCTGATGGCTGAAGCTGGAGGGCAGACAGTCGCCTTCATGTCGTCACTCTGCCCGCTGGCATCTGCAGATCAGGCAGCTGCCCTTAACCGCTTGTGACAGGGCCGACACTAAGCTGCCAATAAGACGCCTAGATAACACGGTGACGCTAATGCAGAGAGACGTTCATCAGAGTGCTCAGACTGAGTGTCAGGAGGCCGAGATGTGCAACGAATAACAACCTGAGTGACTCGGATTTGACAGACTTGCTGCATCTTAGCAGCCTGATTGAAATAATTCATAATTTGTTCCACCGACACTGTAATAAATCTAACGTCAAATTTACAGCAACTTACTGGCAACGATTGTCCATCAAGTTACTGTGAAGTCTTTTTACAGTAAAGGTCCCGTACTTCCATTTCAAGATTTCTTTATTGTCATTCCACAGTACACTGTAGTACGTAATTAAATGTGATTACGTGCAAAGTTCACAGCTTAAAAGAATATAGCACAGAAACAATTAAAAACACAGTGGAAAAGTTGAGTTAGTTAGTTATATGAATTAAAATAAATAAATGCTTATATGGCTGTGCAGAGCATGTAGAGTGATAAATAACATCTAAAAAAATAAATATCTAGATACAGTTGGGAAAAAGTGAATCTGTATTTAAAGTACTTACAGTATTTTATGTATTCATTGTAAAATACAAAACAACATAAGATAAAAAAGTAAAAATACAGTAGTTTACTGTACTACTTACAGTAACATAGTGGCTATATTGTGATTTTTTTTATTTTTTACAGTAATGCTCAGACTACTGTGATGTCATGGCGACAAGGTTGTAATGTGACTTTACAGCATTTTACTGTAAAATCATACAGTAGTGTTACTGTGAACTTTAAAGGAAATAACTGGAGATTCCAGAGATTTTATTTACAGTGTGTCCTCATGTTGTCCTCATGTTGTCTTCATGTTGTCCTCATGTTGCCTTCATGTTGTCCTCATATTACCCCCATGTTGCCCCCATGTTGCCCTCATGTTGCCCCCATGTCGCCCTCATGTTGCCCTCATGTTGTCTTCATGTTGTCCTATATCAGTGTTCTTTTTAAGTCCCCAAAATATCATGATTGATTCCACCCAACGCGCACAAATTGAAGTGTTTTTGAAATATTGAGTAAAAGTTGACATATTCCAGTCTGTTATTATCCATCAACATCCATTCCTTTAATTTTAGTCTAAATAATTCCTAATTTCTGCTTTTCTAACTCAAACATTAGGTATAATTTCCTATAAATGAGTTAATAAGTTTGTGTAACATAGTGTTGAAACCATCAAAAGTGACAAACACTGAAGAAAAGTGTTTAAATGGCCAAAACCATTGATAAAAAGCATCAACAAAGTGTTGACTTTCCATTTTGACGGGAAGACAACACGAAGGTTAAATGTACGAGTCTGTGCAGACTAACCTGGTTTGAATCGTGACTTCTCTCCGTCTTCACCACTCTGCGTGTTCTCTCCGTACAGATCGCATCTCTGTCTGCGCAGCTCCTCTTCCCTTTCTTTGGCCTCCCGGATGTCCTTCTCTACTTCTGGCTTTAGAGCCAAGGCTGGACGCAGCTTGAAAAAAGGGTTTCGTTGGAGGATGGGAGAGTCCTGGGATGCGTTTCCGTCCCTAGATCTCCTCCCCATGTCCACAGCTGAGATATCTGTTTTTACGGAGTCCATGCTTCTGTACACAGGTTCTTTTGTGTAGGCGGATAAGCGTGTTTTGTCTCGTAAACCGCCAATTGGGCTCCTGGATCTTAAGATTTCGGGGGTCTTCTCAGTCTCTTTACACTGCCTGAGGGAATGTGCCCTGGAAAGAGAGCAACTTTTGAGGGACAACATCTCCAGGCTATGTGTGCGCTCTAGCACAGAAGGGTATACGCGACCTTTCTTCAGTGAGGTACGGGGTTTCCGTTGCCTTTGTGGACCCTCCGTGTTATCCTGCTGGAAAGCTTCAAACAGCAGTTTGGTCTCCTTTAACTGGCGGACTTCCCCTTTGCTGTAGCCTCCTGGGATCTTCCCCTGGTTTACAAGCACCAGCTCCCTCTGGATCTCCTGACTTATCTCCTTCTTCATCTTCTGCTCGGAGAACTGCCAGTCGCAAGGGGGGCCATCCTTGGTGGCTAGAGGCTCAAGCAAGATATTGGTCTTAAAGGGGATCTCTAGCACATCTGGATTATCTGCCTGATTGAGGACACCAACGGCTCTCTGCAGGATCTGCCTCCCCTGGGCTTCCTCTTGGATCGGTGTCTCCACGGTCATCTCAGCAACCGAGGGTTTCTGAAACAGGGATGGAAAGGGAATTTGGCCGGGAGATTTTTCATAGGTGTTGATTAAAGACAAGTCTGCAGGAACCCAGCTGCCACTGGCCGGAGTTTTAATCAAAGGATTGAAATGACTGTCTCTGGCAATCGCCTGATGCTCCGAGTCTATAGGCGTTGTGGACGAAGATATCCTTGCTTCAACTTCTTTCTTTTCCATCAGGTTTGTCTTTGCAGTGTGAAACCTACTCTCCTCTGTCTCATTGCCACATATATCAGCTTCTTCCGTCTCATCTCCACATGTCAGTTCGGTGTCTCTTGCTTTCAGATTATCTACTTTAGTCCCAAACGCACCGTTTGTCTCGCCTCTCGTCTCTTGCACAACCTTCTCAGAGTTCTGAGGACTCTCTGGCAAACACCCATCCTGTCGCAGCTGCAAACGTTGCAGACGTTGAAGGAGTTGCTCTCCTTGTAGGATATCCGTTGCGATTCTCCTGCTTCCGTCCTCGTGGTCTTCCATCGTTGGTATTTCTTCGTCGCCCCCAGAAACGGAGAGTCGGGACACTTGCGTTTCGCTTGTGTCGCTCTCTCTTCTCTCCCACTTATGCTTTGTGACGGTATAGTTCAAAGAACTGGTGTCAACATGCGCTTCATCACCATTGGACACCTGCGTTGGGGTTTCTGGTACCTGTGGCAGATTGGTTGCTGCGTCAGTCCGGTTGTGGTTGCGTTGGCTGAGCTCTGGTGGCCCATAAGGCTCAAAATCCTCATCACTTGCACAGAGACTGGCAGGTGTCGGCGCTTCTCTCTCCTCATCGTCACAGTGGGCATTTTCTGTGGTTAGCTTTGAGTCTGAATCAAAAATTCCACACATTTCTTCGGATTGTGTTCCCTTTTTCTCAAAATACGTCTCATTTTCAGATTTTTCGTCAATGCTTGAAGGTATCTGTTTCGGATATTTGTCTTTCTCCACTTCCCTCCACTTTTCCTGCCTCACGCTCAAAATTGCGATATCCTCATGCTCCAATTTTGATTCTTCACCTCCTGTTGTGCTTTCCTGATGCTGTCTTCCGGATAAATAACATATTTCCTCCATGGATCTTTGGTTTTGATCGTTGGTTAGATTGTTTTTCGACTCCTCAGAAGTCTGCGGTGTGCTTGCTATCACTTTATCCACCTCGCTCTGTTCTGCCATTAACTGCTTCTCACCGTGATGCCAGTCTAAGCTGCTGGGATTAGCCTCAGCCTCTGTGGCGTCAGCTGCCCCATTTGTAAGGGTCAATCCAGAATAATTGGCCGTAGCATCTGTGCTGCCCTCACCTGGCAGCAACAGATCCATGTAGGACGGAGGAAGAGGGATGAAAACGTCGTCTGCGCCCACATCATCCATCACACCAAAATATCTAGTGATCACTGCAGGCGCACGGGGGGCGAATGTAGTTTCATCTCCAGGACTCTGACCACTTGGCTCGTCCATGTGGTCCGTCACAAGGGTGGTGGAGTTTGTCTTCATCCACAGACCGTCGTCGTCGTCCTGAGGGATCGGACCTTCGGGGCTTGCTCTGGGGTCTTTGGTTTCCATCATTACAAGCCTTTGGATCACTTAAGGTTGTTAGTTTTCTGGAGTTCCTTCTCTATTCCACGTTAGGTTCCTTTAAAGTAAAAATATAAGACACCAGTCACTAAAATCCTTTATATCACTGCTAGTCTTAAAGCTGCAAAAAATAGATTAGTCGTCAACTTTTAACCCTCATGTTGTCCTCATGTTGTCCTCGGGTCAAATTGACCCATTTTCCTATATCAATGTTCTTTTTAATTCCCCAAAATAACATGATTGATTCCACACAACGCTCTTTGCCAAGTACAAATCTCTACTTTCATTAATTTTGGGGCGTCTTATTCAATTTTATAGCATTTGAAACCAAATTGAAGTGTTTTTGAAATAGTATTGAGAGTAAAAGTTGACATATTCCAGTCTGTGATTATCATCAACATCCATTCCTTTAATTTTAGTCTCAATAATTCCTAATTTCTGCTTTTCTAACTCAAACATTAGGTATAATTTCCTATAAATGAGGTTTATTGACCATAAATTCAAAAAATAACTGTAAAACTGAAGTTTAATGAACGTCAAAAAGTGACAAACATTGAAAAAAACGGGACAAAAACAAAAGTTAAACATCGATTTTAAAAAGTGTAGATTTTTAACTTTGGCGGGAAGACAACACGAGGGTTAAATGTCTTTGACAGGGATGCGCTTACAAGTTTCTTTGAAATAAGTCACTTAGCATGAATAAGCACAAAGAACAACTATGATCACTTTCTTTTCATTCAGCAGGGCTTACAGCCCCCCCCCACACTGTGACCTAGCTCAGCCCATTCTGCTGACAAAGGGAACAAGTTAATCGGCTTTGCTCTGTCTGTGTTGGCACGCACACGGTGTACCGTGCCCGCCAGCCTGACCGGCCTCAGACTCTTATCTCACCAGTTTGCCCGTTGAGTATTATAGTCTACGCAACGTGTATTATAGTAGTATTATTTCCCCATCATTTGGTCTGCGATAACAAACTTAGGGCCTGATTTTTTTATTTATTTTTTTTATTTTACCCGGCGTGGCGTAAAGCCTGACGCAAGTGTCTTTGCTGGTTTAAGTTCTACGTTGTTTAAATAAGGTGTGTTCAGGTGCATTCTGGGCCTGCTGGTCTTACAGGGAGGTGTGTTCGGGTGCATTCTGGGCCTGCTGGTCTTACAGGGAGGTGTGTTCGGGTGCATTCTGGGCTTGCTGGTCTTACAGGGAGGTGTGTTCAGGTGCATTCTGGGCCTGCTGGTCTTACAGGGAGGTGTGTTCGGGTGCATTCTGGGCCCGCTGGTCTTACAGGGAGGTGTGTTCAGGTGCATTCTGGGCGTGCTGGTCTTACATGGAGGTGTGTTCAGGTGCATTCTGGGCTTGCTGGTCTTACAGGGAGGTGTGTTCAGGTGCATTCTGGGCGTGCTGGTCTAACAGGGAGGTGTGTTCAGGTGCATTCTGGGCGTGCTGGTCTTACAGGGAGGTGTGTTCAGGTGCATTCTGGGCGTGCTGGTCTTACAGGGAGGTGTGTTCAGGCGCATTCTGGAAGTATTGCTATCTTGAGGCAGCAGGAAGTGATCGCACCATTAACCAACAAAAACCTCTAAAGTCAATAACGCAGCATTTCATTGTTATTTAAACAGAGAATTAGTGAAATGTCCCTAGACTTATACACAAAGACACACACTGTGCTTGTTACACACACACACACACACACACACACACACACACACACACACACACACACACACAGGGAAGTGCAGCAGCACACACGCATGCAGAAGATTACAAATAAATAAATATTACAATGTGAAATAGTATTATATAATTATATGATCTGTTTGTGCTTTCACTTCACTCACGAGCAGATGGGGGGGGGGGAGGTGGGGGGATCAGCAGACGCCTCCCAATACGATATCATCACGATACGAAATTATTGCGATTTTAACATATCGCAATATTCTGCGATATATTGCAATTTATAACCTTTTTTTCCAACTTCTAATTTTTCCCTAATTTCAAAGGAGGTCCCCGAATTTATTCCAAAAGAACAAGGGATCTTTATTTATTAATTAAAGATATATTATTCATTCACAAAGAATATTGGTGTCCTTAAAAGGTCGGATTTTTCTAAATTTTTTTTTTTTAATGAAGGCATCCACACACTTTCTGTATATCTTTATTATCTGTATTTAAATGTTTTCATTACAAGTACGTTTCAATATTATTTATGGTCACAGGTAAATATAACTTATAATATGGTTACTTACTTTTGCTTTATTATTTAATTACATATTCAATTTAATTTTAACGTCACTTACACCGCAATATTGTTTCTTGTATCATAGCAACCGCGCTTTGACGCCATTTTACTGTCAGTCCGCCTTCTACTCGTTGTCTGTTTGCCTGTTTTTCTTGTGTTTGCTTTGTTTTTGTTATTGAAGAAAATGCTGCTGTAACAAGGAAACTGAATAAAATCTAATCTAAGATCAATTCTGTGCTTGCCTGAGCTGCAGGTTTTAAATCTATGAGTCTATATTTAGGGGCTTAAATCCAGCCGCGATATCAGGATTACCAACCGCAACATTATTCTGAGCATTAATGAGCTTAACCTTTCTATTCCATCCTCCTTTCAAGGACCATTTTCTACACTTGTGTCATGAGGAAGGCTCTTAAAGATTATGTAATGGGAAAATTACATTTAAGCATGATTTCATATGTCCTTCTAAATATGCATGTGTTGATTATTCGTATAATTATTCACATGCTTTGCAGGGTGTATGACTTTTGAATGTCTCTGTGTGTGTGTCCTCCCTGAAGGAGAAGATGACTGTTTGTCTTTGCACCCTAAGGACAAATGCCACAAAACAGTTGTCTCAGAGATGTTTATGGTCCCAGGTCCTGGGTCCCAGGTCCAGGCCAAAGACCTATCTAGATGACAAGATGTTCTTTTTTTCCCAGCTAAGATAAAATGACCGGTAAAAAAACTTGACACACAAGGGCAGATTCAAAAGACGTAACGTATTCAATTTTATAGCATTTGAAACCAAATTGAAGTGTTTTTGAAATAGTATTGAGAGTAAAAGTTGACATATTCCAGTCTGTGATTATCATCAACATCCATTCCTTTAATTTTAGTCTCAATAATTCCTAATTTCTGCTTTTCTAACTCAAACATTAGGTATAATTTCCTATAAATGAGCTTGATTGACCATAAACTCCAAAAATAACTGTAAAACTAAAGTTAATAAGTTAGTGTTACGTAGTGTTAAACATCAAAAAAGTGACAAACATTAAAAAAAAGCAT
Organism: Percina caprodes; assembly: GCA_013375575.1. Taxonomy (NCBI): domain Eukaryota; kingdom Metazoa; phylum Chordata; class Actinopteri; order Perciformes; family Percidae; genus Percina; species Percina caprodes. Next base: position 401,739 of record JABXJD010000372.1, read on the forward strand.
CAAAAGTGTTGAAAAAAGGGACAAAAATGTAAGAAAAACAGAAGTGTAGATTTTCAATTTTGACAGGAAGACAACACGAGTGTTAACATCATTTTGGAGCGTTATTTCCAAATCTGTGTCTAAAACGTTGGAAAAGTTAGAGCAGATAATAAATAAATAGATGAATAAATAACACTCAAAAAGCTCAAAGACTACAACAAAGAATAGATCTGGGAGAGAAGTCTTTCAGTTACGTTCATTCGGCTTAGGTGCAGCACCCAAAACAGCTCTGGGTGCTGCACCTAACTTACAAGGGCGGAGAGATCGCTGCATCTTTTCAATAAAAACCATCGTCTCAACCATCTGTCCCCCGCCCCTGCACCAAAGTCTACATAGTGATACTGATTAGCTGTAGTTATCTCTCGCTATGACTGGATAAAGCTTTATTATTAATCCTCATGTTGTCCCTCATGTTGTCCCTCATGTTGTCCCTCATGTTGTCCCCCGGGGCAAATTTGACCTGTTTTCAAAGGTTTTTTTGATTTCAGAAAATTTAAGACGTTGATAAAGCGCCAAAAATTTAAACAGATCAATTAATAAAAAATTTTAAAAAACTCACGCTTTTTATGCAGTTTGTTTTGTAGTTGCTTTTCCAAAATCAATGATTTTATGGAACTACAAAAAAAAAGCTCAAAACCGCATAAAAATGCATCAAAAAGCGTCAAAAATAAGCACCAGAAACACTCAAAAAGTGACAAACAATGGGGGGAAAAAAGCGTAAAAAACCATCAGAAAAAAGGATTTAAATGTTGTAAAAGGGGACCAAAAGACAAAGTGAATAAAACATTAGATAAGGACAACAAAACATGGGACAACAAAAGTGTTTTTTAATGGTTGCCAGGGAGACAACACAAGGGTCGGTACCTGACGCTCATATTATCTCTAATCCAGAGAGGAAGAAGGAAGAGACCCACCTGGCTGCAGCGAGGCCGTCTTCTCCTGTGAAGCTCCGGGGGGAACGATCCAGATGATGATGATGATGATGATGATGATGATGATGCAGCTCATCAGCTTAACACCTTCCGGTCCTCTGTGTCATCAGAGCAAAACTAAATCCAGCTGTCCCTCCCCGATGGGAGGAGAGGGCAGATTTGAGTCGCGCATGCGTCATTCTGCAACAAGTAGCCTCCGAGATGCTAACGAGAGACTTCTGTAACGTCAACACAGTAAAAATGGACCTACTTAATGAAGTTGGTTCACTGCTAGCTTAGCTACAAGTTAGCATCAAACACAACAAAGGCTGTCAGGTGAATGGCGTTTTGAGCTAACGTTAGCATCAATCAATCATAGCTAGATACGTTTCTGAAATGATTCCCATCTTCTGTTATTGGTTGTAATGACAAAAGTTTATTATATTGTGGTGTGCAATGAGTCCGTCCCCCCCCTCCCGGCCTGCCTATGCCCCCCCAGTGGCTAGAAATGATGATAGGTGTAAACCGAGCCCTGGGTATCCTGCTCTGCCTTTGAGAAAATGAAAGCTCCAATGGACCGATCTAAAATGTTCCCCTTATGAGGTCATAAGGGGCAAGATTCCTGAAAAAAAAAGTGCTTCCAGATCATAGACACAGCCGGTCCATAATTAAACTCCACAGAGCCTTGTGTCCGGAGCACGTAGTTACATGAAAACAACAAAAACAGTTACAGTTTTTCATACAGTAAGCACATTTTAAAATGAAAACATAAAAAAAAAAGTATATCACACTGGGGGGGGGGGACTGAGGACTAAAATCTGCAGGGTGTAATATCTACACGGTGTAATATCTGCAGGGTGTAATATCTGCACGGTGTAATATCTGCAGGGTGTAATATCTGCAGGGTGTAATATCTACAGGGTGTAATATCTGCAGGGTGTAATATCTGCACGGTGTAATATCTACAGGGTGTAATATCTGCAGGGTGTAATATCTGCACGGTGTAATATCTGCAGGGTGTAATATCTGCACGGTGTAATATCTGCAGGGTGTAATATCTGCAGGGTGTAATATCTACAGGGTGTAATATCTGCACGGTGTAATATCTGCAGGGTGTAATATCTGCAGGGTGTAATATCTGCAGGGTGTAATATCTACAGGGTGTAATATCTGCAGGGTGTAATATCTACAGGGTGTAATATCTGCAGGGTGTAATATCTGCACGGTGTAATATCTGCAGGGTGTAATATCTGCAGGGTGTAATATCTGCAGGGTGTAATATCTGCAGGGTGTAATATCTGCAGGGTGTAATATCTACACGGTGTAATATCTGCAGGGTGTAATATCTACACGGTGTAATATCTGCAGGGTGTAATATCTGCAGGGTGTAATATCTGCACGGTGTAATATCTGCACGGTGTAATATCTACAGGGTGTAATATCTACAGGGTGTAATATCTGCACGGTGTAATATCTGCACGGTGTAATATCTACAGGGTGTAATATCTGCACGGTGTAATATCTGCACGGTGTAATATCTACAGGGTGTAATATCTGCAGGGTATAATATCTACAGGGTGTAATATCTACAGGGTGTAATATCTACACGGTGTAATATCTACACGGTGTAATATCTGCAGGGTGTAATATTTACACGGTGTAATATCTGCAGGGTGTAATATCTGCAGGGTGTAATATTTACACGGTGTAATATCTGCAGGGTGTAATATCTGCAGGGTGTAATATCTGCACGGTGTAATATCTGCACGGTGTAATATCTACAGGGTGTAATATCTGCAGGGTGTAATATCTGCAGGGTGTAATATCTGCACGGTGTAATATCTGCACGGTGTAATATCTGTGTGGAAACTCTGGGCTTCGTCCACCAGAGGGAGGAAGTGGATTTGAAGAGTCTGTCAGAGCTGCTGGAGTCAACGACAGCAGATTAAATGTCTCTCTTTGGCAAAGTGAAGTAAAGCAGCAGTGGAAGAAGTATTCAGAGCCTTTACTGCAGTAAAAATACTAATACCACACTGTAAAAATACTCTGTTACATGTTAAAGTCCTGCATTGAAAATGTTACTTAACCCTTGTGTTGTCTTCCTGTCAAAATCAACACTTATTGACGCTTTTTATCGATGTTTTTAACTTTTTCTTACATTTTTGTCCCATGTTTCTCACTTTTTTTGAAGTTTTCAACACTACGTAACACTAACTTATTAACTTTAGTTTTACAGTTATTTTTGGAATTTATGGTCAATAAAGCTCATTTATAGGAAATTATACCTAATGTTTGAGTTAGAAAAGCAGAAATTAGGAATTATTGAGACTAAAATTAAAGGAATGGATGTTGATGATAATCACAGACTGGAATATGTCAACTTTTACTCTCAATACTATTTCAAAAACACTTCAATTTGGTTTCAAATGCTATAAAATTGAATAAGACGCCCCAAAATTAATGAAAGTAGAGATTTGTACTTGGCAAAGAGCGTTGTGTGGAATCAATCATGTTATTTTGGGGAATTAAACAGAACATTGATATAGGACAACATGAGGACAACATGAGGACAACATGGGGACAACATGAGGACAACATGAGGACAACATGAGGACCACGAGGACAACATGAAGACAACATGAGGGCAACATGAAGACAACATGAAGACAACATGAAGACAATATGAATGCAACATGAAGGCAACATGAGGACAACATGAAGACAACATGAGGACAACATGAGGGCAACATGAGGGCAACATGAGGGCAACATGAAGACAACATGAGGACAACATGAGGGCAACATGGGGACAATATGGGGACTACATGAGGGCAACATGAGGACAACATGAGGACAACATGAGGGCAACATGAAGACAACATGAAGGCAACATGAGGACAACATGAGGACAACATGAAGACAACATGAGGACAACATGAGGACAACATGAGGGCAACATGAGGGCAACATGAAGACAACATGAAGACAACATGAGGGCAACATGAAGACAACATGAGGACAACATGAGGGCAACATGAAGACAACATGAGGACAACATGAGGGCAACATGAGGACAATATGGGGACTACATGAGGGCAACATGAGGACAACATGAGGACAACATGAGGGCAACATGAAGACAACATGAGGACAACATGAGGACAATATGGGGACAACATGAGGGCAACATGAAGACAACATGAAGGCAACATGAGGACAACATGAGGACAACATGAGGACAGCATGAGGACAGCATGAAGGCAACATGAAGGCAACATGAAGGCAACATGAGGACAACATGAGGACAACATGAGGACAGCATGAGGACAGCATGAAGGCAACATGAAGGCAACATGAGGACAGCATGAGGGCAACATGAGGACAACATGAGGACAACATGAGGGCAACATGAAGACAACATGAAGACAACATGAGGACAGCATGAGGACAGCATGAGGACAACATGAGGACAAAGTAAAAGTGTGTAAGTATCATGAGGAGAATGTAATTAGACTTAAAGAACAATCGTCCCATTTTAACAGATTAGTCAAAATCTGCAACTGACGGTTATTTTCAATGTCCATTAATTATTTTCTGGATGGATGGATGAGTTGTTCGGTCTCTAAAATGTCAGAAAATAGTGAAAAATGTGGCTCATCGTCCCCCAGACGCTCGTTTTGTCCACAACTCAAAGATATTCAGCTTACTGCCACAGAGAGAAGAAACTAGAAGATATTCACATTTCACGAGCTGGCAGCGCAGTTTTATTAAGTTTTTAATTAATTAATAATTACTCAAAGCGACTTATCAATAATCAGAATAGTTGGCGGTTATTTAACCCGTGTGTTGTCTTCCCGTTGACCATGAAATACGTTTTTTATGAAGTTTTTTTATTGTTTTTGACGTTTTTTGTCAGTATTTTCAATAACATTCTTTCAATGTCTTTCTCCCTTTTTTTGATGTTTTTTTTATGATGCTATTTTCATTGTTTTATACACTTTTTCCCCTACATTTTGTCACCTTTTCCAACATTTTTGACACTTTCCTCTGTTATTTTTTTTATTTTTTTATTTTGTTGCTTTTTCCAAAATGTTTCGCCCGTATTTCAGTTTCTTTTTATTTTGGATCTAAGAAAAAACTTTGAAAACAAGTCAAATTTGACCTGAAGACAACATGACGGTTAATACTCGACTCCAAGGACGTAATTTTGGGTTTTGATGTCCAACTATCAGGGAGCTCCCGGGACGTGTGTGCGTGTTTTGCAAAAAGACGGAAAAACTTTAAAAAGCGACAATAACGTTGAACTGTCCAATAAAATACCTAAAAAAAAAAAAGCAACACAAATTTGAAAACGCATCAAAAACGTCCAAAAAAAAGCGTGAAAAACTTTTAAAAAAGTTGACAGAAACTCAGTTTTTCCAAAGTTTTTCACGCTTTTTTCAAAACACGCACAGAGTATTAGTAAAAAACCTCCAAAAAAAACTCAGAAAGAAGCGACAATAACGCTGAAGGATTGTCAAATAAAATACTTTACAAAAACATTTGAAAACGCATCAAAAACGACAAAATAAGCGTGAAAAACCTCAAAAAAAGTTGACAGAAAGAAGCGACAATAACGTTGAATTAACGTTGAAAATCCCCAAAAAAAATTTACGCATCAAAAACGTCCAAAAACTTTGGAAAAACTTTGAGTTTCTGTCGAGTTTTTCACGCTTATTTTGGACGTTTTTGATGCGTTTTCAAATGTTTTTGTTGCTTTTTTTTAAAAGTATTTTATTGGACAATCCTTCTTTACTAATACTCTGTGCGTGTTTTGAAAAAAGCGTGAAAAACTTTGGAAAAACTGAGTTTTTTTTGGACGTTTTTGATGCGTTTTCAAATTTGTGTTGCTTTTTTTTATTTTAGGTATTTTATTGGACAGTTCAACGTTATTGTCGCTTTTTAAAGTTTTTCAGGCTTTTTGCAAAACACGCAGACATGTCCCGGGAGCTCCCTGATAGTTGGACATCCAAACCCAAAATTACGTCCTTGGAGTCGAATTAATAAAAAACCTCAAAAAAAGTTGACAGAAACTCAGAAAGAAACGACAATAACGCTGAAGAATTAACGTCGAAAAGCTACAAAAAACTTAAAAACGCATCAAAACCGTCCAAAACAAGCCCGACCGGATCCTGTCCTCCTGTCCATTTCGCCCGCGGCCGACTCTAACGATGAATGTCCAACAGAAAGCACAGACATCGTGATAAAGACCGATGTGGGAGTGTCCGTCTCCTGTCCCCTCGGTGTGTCCTCACATGACGGAGCAACACCGGCAGGTTTTGCGTTTGTCAGCGTCGTCTCCGTCTGCTTTAGCGGGCGGGGACGAACGATGCGGCCCGGGGGACCCGTCCTCTCCCGGGACTTTGACCCCTGGCCCGTCTCCGTCCAGGGGGACGTTCTGAAACACTCGGGACTCTTTCGTCCCGGCCTCAGGTCCTAGGACGTGTTCTTCTCCGTCGTCGGTGATGATCACTCGCTCCGCCGTGAGCATGCCTTCGTTGGCGTCTCCGCCGTCCTCTCCGTCTCCGTCGGTGTAGCCCAGGAACACCAGAGTGACCGGGCCTGCGTCCAAACTCAGGTCCTCCACGTTGTCAACGTCTCCTGCAATGTCTCTCACCGCCGTCATGCCTCTGTCCTGAGAGAAAGACACAGAATGAGACAGAGAAAGAGACAGAAAGACACAGAATGAGACAGAGAAAGAGACAGAAAGACAAAGACACAGAATAAGACAGAGAAAGAGAAAGAAAGAGAAAGAAAGACACAGAATGAGACAGAGAAAGAGAAAGAAAGACAGAATGAGACTGAGAAAGAGACAGAAAGACAAAGACACAGAATAAGACAGAGAAAGAAAGAGAAAAAAAGACACAGAATGAGACAGAGAAAGAGACAGAGAAAGACACAGAACGAGACAGAGAAAGAAAGACACAGAACGAGACAGAGAAAGAAAGACATAGAATGAGACAGAGAAAGAAACAGACAAAGACAGAATAAGACAGAGAAAGAGAAAGAAAGACACAGAATGAGACAGAGAAAGAGACAGAAAGAGAAAGACACAGAGAGACAGAGGAAGAAACAGAAAGACAGAAAGACACAGAATGAGACAGAAAGAGAAAGAAAGACAGAGAAAAGGACAGAAAGAGACAAACAGAGAAAAAAAGAGAGAGAAAGACAGCAGGAGACAGAGACTCTATTGCGCCAGTTGATACAGCGATAATATTGATTATATTATTAATAATATTGACAATATTATTAATATTAATAATATTATTAATATTGACAATATTATTAATATTGACAATATTATTAATAACATTATTAATATTATTATTAATATTATTAATATAATATTAATAATATTAATAATATTAATAATATTAATAATATTATATTATATTATATTATATTATATTATATTATATTATATTATATTATATTATTAATAATATTATTAATAGCAATATTATTAACATTATTATTATTATTAATTATATTAATATTGTGCAGGCATACTTACATCTTCAGCGCGGTCCTGAACCCGCCCCCCCGCCTCCACGCCGTAACGTCCAGAACTGTCTTCCTTTGCCGGTGCATGCTGGGTAGAAAAACACGAGACGTTTCCCTGTGGACGTCCGCCGGCGTCTCCGTCCTCCGTCTTCGTCCCCGCGGTGCTGGGCGTCCCCGCGGCGCCGGGCGTCCCCGGGACGGCGTCCAGCAGCGCTTTCATCCCGACCCCGGCGGCGATGCCGAGGATCTGGCCGAGCTCCTCGCTCGAGGGTCGGCCCCCCGGGCCGCCGACGGCGCGGATGCTCTTCCTGCCGTCGTCGTAGATGGTGGTTGCCGTGGAAACGCCCGACGACGACGACGACACGGGGGCCACAGACCTGATGCAGGTGGCTCCGGTCTTTGGGTCTCGCTCCACCTGCACTGCCAACACTCCCAGGACTGCAATAAAGAGACAGAACAGAGAAGAAGAAATGCAATAACGCGTCGTTTCCATCCACATGAAATCAGAATCAGAAAAACTTTATTGATCCCTGAAGGGACGTGTTTAACCCCCATGTTGTCCCCATGTTGTCCTCATGTTGTCTTCATGTTGTCCCCATGTTGTCCCCATGTTGTCCCCATGTTGTCCTCATGTTGTCTTCATGTTGTCCCCATGTTGTCCCCATGTTGTCCCCATGTTGTCTTCATGTTGTCCTCATGTTGTCTTCATGTTGTCCCCATGTTGTCCCCATGTTGTCCCCATGTTGTCTTCATGTTGTCTTCATGTTGTCTTCATGTTGTCCTCATGTTGTCCTCATGTTGTCTTCATGTTGTCTTCATGTTGTCCTCATGTTGTCCCCATGTTGTCCTCATGTTGTCTTCATGTTGTCCCCATGTTGTCCCCATGTTGTCTTCATGTTGTCCCCATGTTGTCCCCATGTTGTCCCCATGTTGTCTTCATGTTGTCCTCATGTTGTCCTCATGTTATCCTCATGTTGTCCCCATGTTGTCCCCATGTTATCCCCATGTTATCCTCATGTTGTCCCCATGTTGTCCTCATGTTGTCTTCATGTTGTCCCCATGTTGTCTCCATGTTGTCTTCATGTTGTCCCCATGTTGTCCCCATGTTATCCCCATGTTATCCTCATGTTGTCCCCATGTTGTCCTCATGTTGTCTTCATGTTGTCCCCATGTTGTCCCCATGTTGTCTTCATGTTGTCCCCATGTTGTCCCCATGTTGTCCCCATGTTGTCCTCATGTTGTCCTCATGTTGTCCTATATCAATGTTCTTTTTAATTCCCCAAAATAACATGATTGATTCCACACAACGCTCTTTGGGGCGTCTTATTAAATTTTATAGCATTTGAAAAACAAATTGAAGTGTTTTTGAAATAGTATTGTATAGACTGGACTAGTCCTGGTCTTGGACTTGTTTTGGACTCGGTCTTGACTTGAACTCGAACCTCTTTGGACTCGGCCTTGACTTTGACTCGACTAGTCCTGGTCTTGGACTTGTCTTGGACTGGACTAAGGTGGTCCTGACTACAGCCCTGGCTTGAATGTAACAGACGTACATTAATGTCAGGAAGTTACGCTCCGAAGCTCCAACAACGTGTCCTTGCGTGTCTTACCTGATCGGCCATCTTGTCCACGTTCATCAGACATCCTCTGGGATCCTCGGCCGCTTTATTCACTGAAAAAGACAACGGACATGTGTGTTTTTAACCCTCGTGTTCATCAATGTCACACTGCAGTGTATCGTCCCTTTAAGAGCCCGTACACTGCAGTGTGCTGTCCCTTTAAGAGACCATACACTGCAGTGTGCCGTCCCTTTAAGAGACGGTACATTGCAGTGTGCCGTCCCTTTAAGAGACGGTACATTGCAGTGTGCCGTCCCTTTAAGAGACGGTACACTGCAGTGTGCCGTCCCTTTAAGAGACCGTACACTGCAGTGTACTGTCCCTTTAAGAGCGTACACCTTACACTGCAGTGTACTGTCCCTTTAAGAGACCGTACACTGCAGTGTACTGTCCCTTTAAGAGACGGTACACTGCAGTGTGCCGTCCCTTTGCAGTGTGACACAAAACGGTCGAAAAAAGGTTTTCAATTTAAATTTTGACTCAGAAAAACAACACAATGCTTTCCTTTGCTCTCTTTTCTGCAACGTGCGCCCCAAAAACTGAGAAGTTGATGATGATGAATATATAATAAATGAGGACATTCAGTGTTAATTGACTCATGCAGCGATAATTAATTATGTGTAGAACTACTTTTTATTCATGATTCACAACTCGAAGGACTCACATCCCAGCTGTAGATCAGATAAGGATTTTATTTATTTAATAAATAAAATAAATAACATTTATTTAACATTGGCATGAGGCTAAACTGAATAGCATTTGCATCCCGGGATCAGTTTTACACCCTATTTTATATTTCTTATAGTATATGTTCACCAGTGCAGTATAGTTGAGAGTGTATGTACAGGAAGAACATTCAAAGCTGCAGAAAATACTCGTTTTACTCTTTGAAATTACTCTGTTCCCGGAAGTACACCTGGGGTGCGTCCCACTTCCTTACACTGCATCCCGTTTCCTTCACTTGCTTCCTTTCCTCATGTCTCTCGAAAGAAAAAAGTTTGATTTGATTGTCGGTTCTAGGTAAAGAATGCGCAGCTCCTATGGCGCCATTTTGTTATATATATTTTTTTTGCTTGCAGAACTCACACTGGTCCTCACAAAGATATGTGATAGGTGTGTGTGTGTCTGTGTGTGTTCTGGTATCTTTGTGAGGACCAGTGTGGGTTCTGCTTAAAAAAACATTTTGTCTGTTCCTCACTTTTTCTTCAGAAGTCTCTCTAATTTCTGTGTGTGTGTGTGTGTGTGTGTGTGTGTGTGTGTGTGTGTGTGTGTGTGTGTCATCTGCCTATCTCACCTGATGTGTGCTGTTGACAGATTCTTTGTTCTGTTCTTGACGCTTGTGCCTCTTCTCTTCATCAGCTGCCTCCTCGTCCTCAGGCCGTGTTCCACACACACACACACTGGCACAGACACACACTGGCACAGACACACACTGGCACACACACACACTGGCACACACACACACTGGCACACACACAGTGTGTGTTATCACAACAAGACGCACATTAGCAACGCAAAACATGAATGATTCACAGCAGAGGACCAAGAAAAAAAGAGACAACATTATGAAGTGGGTGTGTTTGTGTGTGTGTGTGTGTGTGTTTCTGTGTGTGTGTTTCTGTGTGTGTTTCTGTGTGTTCTGGTATCTTT
>JABXJD010000372.1:415000-427500 GCA_013375575.1 Percina caprodes
AAATTGTGATATTTTTTTTGGACTACTGTGATGTTGTCATGGCGACAAGGTTGACAAACCCTCATGTTGTCCTTGGGTCAAAACGTTACAGAAAAGCATGAAAAACCATGAAAAAACTGCCAAAAACATCCCTACAAACTTTATGAAAAGCGCCAAAAATAACGACAAAAACATTGTAAAAGTCACAAAAACGCCAGGAAAACTCCATAAAAATTGTTAAAAAAGTGACAAAATCGTTTTTGGGGTAGACAACACAAGGGTTAATCTAACACCCCCCCAAAAAAAGACAATATATTACATTATTTTAGGAGTTGTTTCAATACTTACCCCTCACTTTTAAGGAGTCTTGTGTACGTTATCTCAGCAAAGAAAGCAGCTCGTTGGGAAGGAAAACAGCTGCTGGTGGGTTACACCCCTATGCAGTCACGGTCCCTGAAGACAAGGTCTTCTTCTGTATGAAAGCAGAGAACCGAGAGAGGCGGAGAGAGAGCGGAGAACGGGGGAGGGTTATATTTAGGAGCAGGACCGTCAGATTAAAGCGGGGGTGCAGCTGGCGGAGGGCAGGGATGCCGGGAGACATAGTTCAGTGAAGCAGCACATTGTTTGCATGCTGACGCTCCTCTGCACCGCGAACACGCTGAGGAGGTCCTTCTCCTGGCCCCTCTCCTGGCCCCTCTCTGGGTCCCTCTCCGGGCCCCTCTCCGGGCCCCTCTCCGGGTCCCTCTCCGGGCCCCTCTCCGGGCCCCTCTGCTGGCCCCTCTCCGGGTCCCTCTGGGCCCCTCTCCGGGCCCCTCTCCTGGCCCCTCTCCGGGCCCCTCTCCGGGTCCCTCTCCGGGCCCCTCTCCGGGCCCCTCTGCTGGCCCCTCTCCGGGCCCCTCTCCGGGTCCCTCTCCGGGCCCCTCTCCGGGCCCCTCTGCTGGCCCCTCTCCGGGCCCCTCTGCTGGCCCCTCTCCGGGCCCCTCTCCGGGTCCCTCTCCGGGCCCCTCTCCGGGCCCCTCTGCTGGCCCCTCTCCGGGTCCCTCTGGGCCCCTCTCCGGGTCCTCTCGGGCCCTCTCCGGCCCTCTCCGGGTCCCTCTCCGGGCCCCTCTCCGGGCCCCTCTGCTGGCCCCTCTCCGGGTCCCTCTGGGTCCCTCTCCGGGCCCCTCTCCGGGCCCCTCTGCTGGCCCCTCTCCGGGCCCCTCTCCGGGCCCCTCTCCGGGCCCCTCTGCTGGCCCCTCTCCGGGCCCCTCTCCGGGTCCCTCTCCTGGCCCCTCTCCGGGCCCCTCTCCGGGTCCCTCTCCGGGCCCCTCTCCGGGCCCCTCTGCTGGCCCCTCTCCGGGTCCCTCTGGGCCCCTCTCCTGGCCCCTCTCCGGGCCCCTCTCCGGGTCCCTCTCCGGGCCCCTCTCCGGGCCCCTCTGCTGGCCCCTCTCCGGGTCCCTCTGGGCCCCTCTCCGGGTCCCTCTCCAGGTCCCTCTCCTGGCCCCTCTCCGGGTCCCTCTCCGGGTCCCTCTATGGGCCCCTCTCTGGGTCCCTCTCCGGGTCCCTGCCCGGGCCCCTCTCTGGGTCCCTCTCCGGGTCCCTCCCCGGGCCCCTCTCCGGGTTCCTCTCCGGGTCCCTCTCCGGGTCCCTCTATGGGCCCCTCTCCGGGCCCCTCTCCGGGTCCCTCTGGGCCCCTCCCCGGGTCCCTCTCCGGGTCCCTCTATGGGCCCCTCCCCGGGTCCCTCTCTGGCCCTGCGCTGTCACTGCTAAAGTGGGTCACTTTGGTTTTACATGAGGGAGATGGAGATAGAGACAGAGAGAGAGAGATAGATCTCTCTCTCTCTGTCTCTATTGATCTCTCTCTCTATCTATCTATCTATCTCTCTCTCTCTCTCTCTCTCTCTCTCTCTCTCTATCTCTCTCTATCTATCTATCTATCTATCTATCTATCTCTCTCTCTCTCTCTCTCTATCTCTATCTCTATCTCTCTCTCTCTCTCTCTATCTATCTCTCTCTCTCTCTCTATCAATCTCTCTCTCTATCTATCTCTCTCTCTCTCTCTCTCTCTCTCTCTCTCTCTCTCTTCCCACTGCTTAGTTCATAACCCTGTGAGTAAAAACAAAAGCAGAAGAAAATGAAATGAAAAAGAGAATCAACAGTCAGCAGTCGAGGCTCGTTGAGCCGGACCATCTCCGCCCGGCGTGTCCCCCCGGCCGGTATCAGTCATTAGGATGTCTAAAAGCAACGCTGCGTGCTTCATAATCCTGTAAGAGACTTCCTGGGTGCACATTACATCAAAGCCTCGTCTCTTTGAAGTCAGCCAGCTTAAAAAGCCTTTGAGATGTAGAATAATGTCCCGTTAACGGCTGGTGGTTAGATCCCCAGAGGTAAGGGCTGCTGATGAGCCGCCATCTTAAAAGAGATAGAACTTCACATCTCCGTTTCCCGTCCGACACTAAGGTGATGGAGTTCTGCAGCGTAAGGTCTTGACATGAAGCCAGCTTTGGAAAAGGGGGCGGGGCTAGGTCAATTTTTAGGAACACAACACCCATTGGTTACCTGGTTTCTACGTAGGTTTCTACCTGGCCTGTTCAGCTGGGATGCGGCCTAGTTTTGGAGGAGGGGAGGAGGGATGGGAGGAAAATGTGCTCTGGTTTATCGGCATTTCTTTAAACCAATCACAATCGTCTTCGGCGGGGGTGAGCTCCGGACGGAGCCACGGTGCCGCTGCTAAGTAGCCTCAGGGAGGAACTAGTTTTGGTGGAACATGTGTACGTTCAGAAGTAGTTTTAGTCGTCAACAGAAACTCAGATTGGACAGATAGTCTAGCTAGCTGTCTGGATTTACACTGCAGAGATCTGAGGACCAGGTACCCATAGTCCTCAGATTGGACAGATAGTCTAGCTAGCTGTCTGGATTCACCCTGCAGAGATCTGAGGACCAGGTAACCATAGTCCTCGGATTGGACAGATAGTCTAGCTAGCTGTCTGGATTTACCCTGCAGAGACCTGAGGACCAGGTACCCATAGTCCTCAGATTGGACAGATAGTCTAGCTAGCTGTCTGGATTTACCCTGCAGAGATCTGAGGACCAGGTAACCATAGTCCTCGGATTGGACAGATAGTCTAGCTAGCTGTCTGGATTTACCTTGCAGAGATCTGAGGACCAGGTAACCCTGGTCCTCAGAAACTAGCCGCAGGTTAGAGCGCCGACACAGAGACAGAGGACGGGGACGGACATCCGGCCCAACGTTGTCGATCTAGACTACTTCGTCCTACACAATGACTCAGCAACTAAGCATCGCCTCATACGTCCTCTCATCGTTGCTTACACACCAGACTCCCTTTAAAAAATAACAGTTTTTAAAATGTTATCACGTAACATTAATCACGTTTTAGACGTTGCAGTCTGGAACGGTTGATTTGGGGTTTTCGGGACAGACTTCCTTATGACCAGAAGAGCCGCTACTTCTCTTATACTTGTACCTTTTTAAACCAAAAGCCTACAATGCCTCGGCTCCTGTTTACCACGGATGCTCTAACGCTTCACACCCTCTCTTGTCACCTCTCTGCAGACCTGCATTGACAGGAAGTGACAGCTGTAAAAGGCCATTTTCAGCCCACTCGGAGGAGATAAGACTGGAGAAGATAATGCCGCCTCTTCTGTGAGTAATGCAGACTTTGAAATCCATGCGTCTGCTTTGCACAAAATGCTTCTCTCAAGCTGCAGATAAGTCATGACTGGGCACTAACATGTCCAGAGAGACATTTTAAATGTCAAATTATCCACCATTTATTCACCTACCTTGCAATTTAGAAGAACGCCCAAAAGTTCCAGTGGAGGAAGGCAAATCCTCATATCTTTTGATTACTACTACTTCTATTATATTAATAATTATTAAAGGGTAATACCTTTTTTTTCAACCCTATCTTCCTATGATTTTGTGTCTCAGTGACTGATGGGAACAACCATCTTTGACATCGGTCCAGTATTAAGCGAGATCGCTGCAGTCGGTAGGGGTGAAACAATCTACAATGGAAGTTAATAGGACAATTGTCCAGCTTGTATTTACCTTTACAAAAGTGCCCGTTTTGCCGCTGACAGGCTCTGATTTTTTATTTTAAGTCTGACAACATTACGGAAAGGATTTCTAAGGAGGTCGACCTGTCTGTTAAAGAGTAAGATCCTTAAAAAACATCCGTGAAATTGCCTTCGTTAAATGCACCAGAGTCCTTGTAAATTAACGGTGATTTTAGCATCGTAAAATACACAATATGAAAAACCTTTCCGGGTCGTCTTTCCACTTTTCCAACCATCTCAACTCTAGTTTTGGTTGCCATCTATTTTGGTTTTGGTTGATGCTAAAAAATGTCCAAAAGGATTAATAAAGAGAAGTTTAAGTTAAGTTAAGTTACACTATTGTTGCACCTAATGTTGCATTCGGAGGAAAAGAGTGGATGATAGCGATGAATCCTCTTTACGTTCTTGGCTTATTTTTTGAGCTGCAGACACATCAGTCTCACGTTCAGCCGGCTTCTACTTTTAACTACGGCAATCTAACTGGGACAAACATAGTGATGCAGACGCGTCCTCTATAACCGGCTGTAAAGACCTTCGGGGTCAGCAGCAGGACTATTTCTCAGAATCAAACAGCAGTTCCTCCGTCGGGTGTTTTTGTTGCTTTTTTAAAAAGGTTTTGTCCTGTTATTTTTATTTTATTTTCAGCCACGAAGCTTAAAACGCTCTCAGAAGTTAGCGTTGGCTTCTTCTCGCTCGCTGTGATTGCTCGGCTACCGGCCTCTGTCACGTCTGGCGCGTCTCGCTGTCAAATCTTTCTTTCCACGTTTTTTATTAGTTTTTCACTAGCGTAACACTAGTGAATGTTTGCATTAACTATTAACTCGTCGTGATGACATACAAGTACTTTCGGAGCGTGGGTAGAGTAAGAGCACGGGGACAGCTTCGACTGACACTTGGTCCATCGCGTTAATGACACTTCCTCCAGCGTAGAACAACCCAACACTCATAACAAAACATGCTTCAGCATCTCATATCCCTCCGCCAAACTGTTAACTGAATGGCAGGCAGGGTAGGCCTACAACACATTAGATAGTCCCTTGTTAAATCAAGGAACAGAATACACTATGAAGCTACAAATGATGGAAATATGACATATTTCAGTAACCCAAACGGTCATTTGTTAACTAAATATTCATAAAATAAATCTCATCTTACACTAGCATGGACCACGCCACGACCGTGTGTTAGTTAAAGATTTAATGAACATTATGAATGTGCAGATAGATGAATTGCTGTGGATGTTGTCTGATGGCCGGTCTGGGAGGATGTGGGATGACCGGGTGGAGGAGACTCAGAGTAGGGGGGTTACGTATCAGAAGCAGTTTTTGCCCGAGTAGTTTCCAGACCCCCAGACGGTACCTAGAAGAGACATGAGAGAGGTGTGCAGCAAGAAGGGAAGAGGGGGAAGATGGATGGATGAAGGAGAGGGAAAGGGAGGGAGGGGGTCAAGCAATCAGAGACCCGAGCCTGGCTGCACAGCACGGTAGATGTAGGTTGGTCTGGTGATCAGAGGTGTGGTTTAGGCGTGTCCCCGCTCCCGAACCTTAGTTAACAAATTAACTTCATTTGACGACATTTTTGTAGTTTTTTTCAAAGTCACCTATTCCACCATTTCATCATCTTTTATGACATCATTGTCACCTGTTTCGATGTTGCTGTTGCTTTTTCAACGTTTTTGTTCTATTTTTTCAACATTTTGTCACCTTTTTTTGATGTAGTTGTTACCCCCAGCAGTTCCTCCTTCACCAGCAGTCACAGCGCCTCATTAATCCTCTTTCATGTGTCACACTTCCCACCTGCGGACCCAGTGGATGTTGATTTAATTGGTCTTGATGTTTGTGTTTCCTTTGATCGCTGCAGCATCAAACCTCTTGCGTTTCTGTGACAAAGTCCTGTCAGCGAGACTCTAAAGTAACGCTGCTACCGTACAACTCCCCCTCACTGCTGCTCCTGCAGACTGCTCCCCTTATCCATTCATACATATCACTACATTAGAAGTCTGAGGTGCCGCACCGGAGCTGTTCTTGGCACCAGCATGTAACCCTACGCCAAAAAAGCACCAAAACCAATGAAAAAATGACAAAAATAATGACCACATTATTGAAAAAGTCACAAACGTCAGGAAAAAGACAAAAAAATTGTGAAAAAGTGACCAAAGCGTTGACAAAAAAAACCACAAAAACGTTTTTTGGGAAGACAACACAAGGGTTAACACAACTGTAATACTTAGACTACTGTGATTTCTACTGTAATACTTAGACTACTGTGATTTCTACTGTAGTACTTAGACTACTGTGATTTCTACTGTAATACTTAGACTACTGTGATTTCTACTGTAGTACTTAGACTACTGTGATTTCTACTGTAATACTTAGACTACTGTGATTTCTACTGTAATACTTAGACTACTGTGATTTCTACTGTAATACTTAGACTACTGTGATTTCTACTGTAGTAGAACCGTCGCGGGATGCGAGCCGTCGCGGGTATTAAAGTATCTGTATGCCCCCCCCCCACCCAATTTTTAGAAAAAGAACATTTGTCCCCCCTCAACAGAAATAAAAGACAACCCACTCCCCAAATAGAGGTAAAAAAAAAAAAGGTCAGGGCCCTCAACACATGTTATTATCTGTGAATATGTTTCCTAACGATTTCAGACACCCCTCTAGTGGACCGTACCATCTAAACCTTGCAGCGTACAGTCCCTCATTCTCTTTTCTTTCTTTCTTTCTTTCTTTCTTTCTTTCTTTCTTTCTTTCTTTCTTTCTTTCTTTCTTTCTTTCTTTCCCACTTATCTATCTATCTATCTATCTATCTATCTATCTATCTATCTATCTATCTATCTATCTATCTATCTATCTATCTATCTATCTATCCATCCATCCATCCATCCACCCACCCACCTAGGCCTGTGCTTCCCAGCAGGGGGAGCCTGTCAATGTTTGACCCCCTCCCCCTTTCTACTCAAACAACACATCAGCGAAATATGAAATGTGCTGAGTACATTTCTGGCTCCCCCACACACTCAAACTTTCTCAGAGCACTCCCCAGTGTTCATGCATCGATGCTCTGATGCTGGAGAACAGTGATGTATTATCTAGAATGCGTCTGAAATCCTGCAGTGGGGTCAAATCAGATAAACCATGCACACACTTATCAGTCCTTCCAGAAAAATGTGGAGTGTTTATGTCATTGTTGCAAAAGTCTGTGATTATGCGGCACGTTTTATTAAAATATGCAATGGAATCTGCGGGATATTAATGCAATTTTATGCGATGAAATTGCAAGAACTTGGAAAAATTGCAGTTTGAGGAAAAAGAGATTGTGTTAGTTTTTGCGTAATCACATCACTTCATAACGTTCCCATGGCAACAAGAGGAAATGGCTGCTCCTGTGTGACGTAAACGCAACATTTTTCAACTTTCTGTTAAGATTTATGTGACTTTTTGGCAATGAAAATGCGGGGATTATGAAATCATGCAAGCTTTATTTCGGGCGGAAATTGGCAATTTATGCGGCGAAATGCAGCTCCCCTTTGGCTGATTATGCATTGAATAATGCGATCGCATAATCATATTTTTCTGGAGGGACTGACTTATGCCTACAGCTAGAAGACTCTGAACAGACTAAAGTCTTAGACCATCTAAAGACGTTAATGACTGGAGATCTTGCAGGGTCACACATGGTCACATGACTCCAACTGGAAGTCTGTGTTCATCTGCCGGTAAATCTCCGCTGGATGCCTCGCGTCAGAAGGGTTAAAAATCGTTCCTCTATTGCGTCTTGCTTAAACGTGCAGTGTACTAGACGCAGACGAGAGCCAGTGTGACGTCATGGGAGCGGCGTAACTGTGGTGGTCGCGACACTAGTTGCAGTCTTCCCATGAACTGAGGTGGCGCTAAAGGATAGGAAAGGGTACCGACTTTGCTCATTCTATGGACTAGAAGAAGAAGAAGAAGAAGAAGAAGAAGGTAAACAACGGCAGAACGGGCAGCAGCATTGGCGTCAATGCTTCGATTTAATTGGATGACCTACTTGGTCGGATCAAGCCTTTTATTCACCATAAAAGAAGTCATCTTAACCCAGGAAGTTCACCAGAGAGACCTGCAGTCCCTCTGAGAGTCCTGGTTACCCTCGAGCTCCTTCAGGCTTCCTGTTTCCGCTTTGTCGCGCGGTGCTGACAAAAATAGACCCCTCTGGACGCGGACTCATAATCCTGGCGCGCCACCGAGATCTACGCCATTTTGACGTCACATTGACACGCGCACGCTCGGATGCGTTGACTGTAATTCGGCCTTTGGCGTATAGGGTTGGGTACCGAGACCCAGTGCTAATACGGTACCGGTGCCTTAAGGACCTGTATCTACCGGACCGAATAGCAACGCGGTTTTCAATGCCCCGTTTCGGGGCTGTTGATAGGCCTGCGCTGCTCTCTGATGCTCCGAAATGGACGTTGGAGGCAGCAGAAGCACCGCTGCACGTGGCGCAGTTAACACTTCACTTGACAGCAAGTATGTTAGCCTACCGTTAGCTAGCAGCTAACAGTGCAAAGTGTGACTGTATTTCACTGGAGAGCGACAAAGAATACCCCAAAAACGTTGCATGGTAGCAAATATATAATATATCTAAGTAACTTGTCCATGCTTTCATCTTCAGTAGACTTGACTACTGTAACGGGGTCTTTACAGGTCTCCCTAAAAAATCAATCAGACAGCTGCAGCTGATTCAGAACACTGCTGCTCGAGTCCTCACTAAGACCAAGAGACTGGATCACATCACTCCAGTCCTCACTAAGACCAAGAGACTGGATCACATCACTCCAGTCCTCACTAAGACCAAGAGACTGGATCACATCACTCCAGTCCTCACTAAGACCAAGAGACTGGATCACATCACTCCAGTCCTCACTAAGACCAAGAGACTGGATCACATCACTCCAGTTCTGAAGTCCTTACACTGGCTTCCTGTGCCCCAAAGAATTGATTTCAAAGTTCTTTTGCTAGTTTATAAATCACTAAACGGTTTAGGGCCAAAATACATTTCTGATCTGCTAGTACACTATGACCCCCCCAGACCTCTAAGGTCATCTGGGACAGGTCTACTTTCTGTTCCTAGAGTCAGAACTAAACAGGGGGGGCAGCGTTCAGTTTCTATGCTCCTCATATCTGGAACAAACTCCCAGAAACCTGCAGGTCTGCTGCTACTCTCAGTTCTTTTAAATCAATGCTGAAGACCTTTCTTTTTGATGTTGCCTTCCTTTAAATGATGTTCATTTCTTTAATATTTAATATCTTATACTGCACTGTAACAAGAATACAAATTCTTGTGTTTTATCTGTTTTTTTGTGTAAAACAAAATTTTGTGTAAAGCACTTTGAATTGCCCTGTTGCTGAAATGTGCTCTACAAATAAAGCTGCCTTGCCTTGCCTAAGTAGTTGCTTTTTTCAGAAAGGGGTTTTCCCAGGGTCGCCACTCAAAGCTTGCAGGTCAGGTCATCTGTATACAACGTAATGTTCTGATTACAAAGCTTTGATGTCACATGTCAACGTGTCTTCACTTTCAGAAGTTTCAAAGTCATCTCGGCTTTAATCATCCATCTTGTATTCGCTTTCCGTTGTTATAGGCCTGCACTTTCTCTCCACGGGACATTTCTCTCCTGATGTAGGAAATCAAAAGAGCCGCTGCGGCCTACACACCACGATCACGCACAGAATCACCCACATTCTTCAAAAGGAACCATACGATTCCCCCAAATGTGCACACACTGATCCACCCACACAGTAAGCAGGGCCAGAGGGGCGTGGCGTGATGGCACTTAACCAGCTCAGAGCAACAGCAGAAAGACGTGACACACACACACACACACACACACACACACACACACACACACACACACACACACACACACACACAAGCATCGTTTCTGTCCTCCCACACTGCAGATTGAGCTCTGTCTTACTCTTTCTGGCAGCACTGCTTCGTTCTTGTTTATCCAACATGGGACGTTGACTGCTGGAGGCCCATAAACACACACACACACACACACACACACACACACACACACACACACACACACACACACACACACACACACACGCACTGTATGTGTGTGTATGGCATTGTGCTGCAGGCTGCCTGTGAGTTAAATCCACACACTGTACAGCAGCATTGCTCCAGGTAGAAAGATAGATGACAGTAGGGATGTAACCATACACTTGATTTGATTTGATTTGATTTGTACAACAACAATGTTACATTTATGGGATATTTAGGGAAAGAAAGGACATGTTGGGGGTTGTGGAGCGTTTAAAGACTGTATTCTCTGATTTACAGACACCTCATCGCAATGGAAGTCTGAGGGAAAAGCCCGTTTGGGCCAGAGAGCATCACATGACAGCAGGATGGTAGGGGAAGACTCATGAATATTCATTAGGGAACTCATATATTCATTAGGGAACTAAGCTTGTTGGGTTTCTGTAAATAACATCACAGATTATGATCTAAACCTGCTCTTTTATGAAAAGCACTGTGAGATAACTTTTGTTGTAATTTGGTATATACATATATATATTGGCTAAATGAATAAAATTGAATTGAATTGAAAATCCCTGAATGTCTAGTACTCGTTTCCTGCTCTGGTTGGGTTGGTTAGGTTAAGGCAGGAGGAGCGGGATTGGTTATGGTTCGGGTAAGGATGTCAGGGCGAGCCAATCAGGGAGGAGTCCTCCCCTACCATCCTGGAGTTGTAATTCCACAGTTTGGCCGCTTTAGTCAATCCCTTGAGGCTGTGTCCTCTTATCGTAGGTCCTCCATCCATCCATCCATCCATCCATCCATCCATCCATCCATCCATCCATCCATCCATCCATCCATCCATCCATCCATCCATCCATCTTTGTCCTCTTATCCAGTATCGGGTCTCGGGGGCAGCAGCTCCAGCAGGGGACCCCAAACTTCCCTTTCCCGAGCCACATAAACCATCTCCAACTGGGGGATCCTGAGGCGTTAACACAATTTTATAGCATTTGAAACCAAATTGAAGTGTTTTTGAAATAGTATTGAGAGTAAAAGTTGACATATTCCAGTCTGTGATTATCATCAACATCCATTCCTTTAATTTTAGTCTCAATAATTCCTAATTTCTGCTTTTCTAACTCAAACATTAGGTATAATTTCCTATAAATGAGGTTTATCAACCATAAATTCCAAAAATAACTGTAAAACTAAAGTTAATAAGTTAGTGTTACGTAGTGTCAAAACAACAAAAGTGACATTTATTGAAAAAAAGCATCAAAAGTGTTGGAAAAAGGGACAAAAACGTAAGAAAAAGTTAAAAACATCAATAAAAAGCATCAACAAAAGTGTTAAATTTCAATTTTGACGGGAAGACAACACAACCCCACACCTCCACACGCAGATACCAGTTCAGTAAAGATACACTCAAAATATGTATTTTCTTCCTTATTTAGAAATATGACCCTTTATCTCTCTAGCATCAGCTGGCAATAAAATAAAAAAAAGAGGGCAAACTATTTTGGGCAATAGCAAAGATATTTCTGGATTCTGGTGATGCGCTTTCTTTAAATAGCCCTCCGTGTCGGTGTTCCTCAGATCACTGCATACTTCCACTCCATTTATATTTCCACTTCACTTAATCCTGCTTAAGGATGTAAGACAAAGTACCCCTAAGCGTGTTATTAGAGCCTTAACTCCATCGTAAAGCAATGTGCTCAGTCACACAGGCTCTTAACCTCGGGAAACCTGGGATCCATTTAAGAAAACCATCTCCCTCGCTGGCCCTGAGCTCATTAAAACACACAAACAGCTGCCAACTGGCCTGACCCATTTTTTTGGATCAATACTTGGTTTAACCCTCGTATCGTATTCAGGTCAAATTGACCCATTTCAAATTTTTACAAGAAAAATGGTCCAAGTTACATTTTTTCTACCTGAAAATCAACAGCTTTACCTTATTTCCTGTGATTAACATGTATTCCTGACTCAGTTCAGAACATTATTCTGGATGGATGGATGGATGGATGGATGGATGGATGGATGGATGGATGGATGGATGGATGGATGGATGGATGGATGGATGGATGGATATTTATTGATCCTAAGAAGAATGGGAAATTACGGTCTTTACAGCAGCAGCAACATTTAACGAGCAGCTCCAGCTAGATAGCTAGCTTCTAGCTCCATGCTAACTCTTTTCCTCCCACCTCCAGCTAGATAGCTAGCTTCTAGCTCCAGGCTAACTCTTTTCCTCCCCCCTCCAGCTAGATAGCTAGCTTCTAGCTCCAGGCTAACTCTTTTCCTCCCACCTCCAGCTAGATAGCTAGCTTCTAGCTCCAGGCTAACTCTTTTCCTCCCCCCTCCAGCTAGCTAGCTGCGCTCTGCTCCTGTCGGCTAATCTCGTTGCTCATCACTTTTTTGAAGATTTTTTGACGCGTTTGAGATAC
>JABXJD010000372.1:432500-460000 GCA_013375575.1 Percina caprodes
CTTTGGCTGTATGCTAGCAGCTGTATGCTAACTTTTCCCTTTATCTTTGGCTGTATGCTAGCAGCTGTATGCTAACTTTACCCTTTATCTTTGGCTGTATGCTAGCAGCTGTATGCTAACTTTACCCTTTATCTTTGGCTGTATGCTAGCAGCTGTATGCTAACTTTACCCTTTATCTTTGGCTGTATGCTAGCAGCTGTATGCTAACTTTACCCTTTATCTTTGGCTGTATGCTATCAGCTGTATGCTAACTTTTCCCTTTATCTTTGGCTGTATGCTAGCAGCTGTATGCTAACTTTACCCTTTATCTTTGGCTGTATGCTAGCAGCTGTATGCTAACTTTACCCTTTATCTTTGGCTGTATGCTAGCAGCTGTATGCTAACTTTACCCTTTATCTTTGGCTGTATGCTAGCAGCTGTATGCTAACTTTACCCTTTATCTTTGGCTGTATGCTAGCAGCTGTATGCTAATGTTACCCCAGGTGCTTCTCGTGTGGCTTAACAGGTTGTCTATTTAAGTAGGAACCTTAATTGGTAATTGGGGGTGCTGTTAATCGGAGGAGCACAAATAGTTTTGTAATGAGAAGTTTATTTTATGGATTTCACAAATTTCATTATGACACTTATGTTGTAAATTGTTTAAGTCTGAGCATGCGCAGCTAACATCTGCACATCGGGTTAGGACAACCGCATTGTGTGTGTGTGTGTGTGTGTGTGTGTGTGTGGAGCTTAATGGACAATGGATTCTTGCACCTTCATAAGAACTTTGTGATCAATAAACGTCCATCAGAATGCATCGTTGACTAATTGGAGTCTATTACTGAGCGGTGGGGGGGTCAATACAGCGTAGTATCGCAATATTTTCTGTGGCAATACTGTATCGATACACAGACGCCATGTTTGGACCTATTACTAAATATAATGTGTTGGTCAGTTTGTCCATTTTGCAGCAATAACATTGAAGTGAGATGAACAGAGAAATGTTTCTTTTTAGATGAAACAGATGTTGATAAGTTTCCTTTTGGGGAAAAATTTGAAGTTGGGAAAAAGTTATAAATTAAAATATAATCGCAGAAAATTGCAATATGTTGAAAATCACAATAACATCGTATCGTGGCATAAAAATGGCTTGTGAAGTGTTATTCACCCTAACTAATCCTAACCCCCTAATCCTAACCCCCTAATCCTAACCCCCTAATCCTAAACCCATAACCCCCTAATCCTAAACCCATAACCCCCTAATCCTAACCCCATAATCCTAAACCCATAACCCCCTAATCCTAAACCCATAACCCCCTAATCCTAACCCCATAATCCTAAACCCATAACCCCCTAATCCTAAACCCATAACCCCCTAATCCTAAACCCATAATCCTAAACCCATAACCCCCTAATCCTAAACCCATAACCCCCTAATCCTAAACCCATAATCCTAAACCCATAACCCCCTAATCCTAAACCCATAACCCCCTAATCCTAAACCCATAACCCCCTAATCCTAACCCCCTTAATCCTAACCCTCTAACCTCCAAATCCTAACCCGTTAATGACAATTTGGTTGAATGAAACCCAAATTTCTGACATAGAAACCGAGAAAGGGTTGAGATCAGTAGACGACGATGATGATGATGAAGACTTTAAAGATGACGAGTCCAAGGATTTTAGATCACTTGCAGCTTTATTCAAACGGTGAACGAACTTTAATGACACGGTGAGCGACTCTGTCCACACGGATGTCCACACAAGAGACCGGTGACCATCAGAGTCCCTTCGTCTCTTATCGTCTTCTTGTCCTGCAGCGGTCAGCTGATCTATTTCTGTGAAACAGTTGCCTTTGACACGTCTCCTTATTTGTGAGACACTCCTAACAGCTCACACATTCTGATCTATTCCTGCACCCTAGGGTCCACGCCACGCTGACTCTGCCCTGAAAGCTCCCTCTGAATGGTTCACTGCATTTTAACTTGCATGAATATCAACCTATCAGAAACCTTTTGAAAAGGGTCAAATTTGGCAGAGGACAACCGGAGGGTTCAACACACTGCACGCTGGCCGGAAGACGGCTTTCTAAAGTGCACGTTGTCCTTCAAGAAGGAACAGTATGACGGAAAATGTTAAAGGTTTTAAAGCCGTGACTCTTTCCTTGAAACCCGGACCTAACCGTACCCAGTTTAATAGAGGATTCTTATATCCTGTACCAGAAACCTCCAATAAATTGAGATAAAATGCTGATAAAGCTAACCTAGCTTCTGCTCCCACCTCCTTATCACCCTGTTAGTCACTGTACTTGACATTTTGGTCCCCATTATGCACTCGAGTGTGCTTGGCCAGCTATAACTAATCCTCCTTCCACATTAAAGAGCTGTGGGCAGCTCGAGCGTGATAGCCCAGACCCTGCTGCCCCTGCAGAGCATTTCAGCCCTCCGCCCCTCCTCCCGGCGTGTCCCCAACACTTCGACCTGCAAAGTCTCGAGACGGCAGCAGCAGCTTTCTTTAAGATCCTCTCCAGACTTCTTCCCTTCATCTCTCTCCTGCTCCCACCCATCCTCTCATCTTCCTCCGCCCACCACCGCTGCACGTCCTACCTAATGAGGCGCTCGGCTTCAGCATGTGGGTGTCTTATAACTGAGTCTCGGCCACCAATCTGGATCCGCGTAGCACCGTCAAAGCCTCATTACATCCCCTGATTATACTCTGTCACTGATGCTGGCACACAGCTCCAACATGCAGACACAGACAGCCAAATGCATCGGCACACATCTATCTCAGGGCGGCTCAAGTCACACATCTGCCTCAATGGGCTTTATATGTACGCATGCCACCCGTTCTCAGTCCGAACGCGTAAAATACGGACGTTTGGACACCTGTCGGCGTCGGATGACACGAAAAAGGCGTCGGTCGGCATGTGTAGAACGCACCGGGGACCGCAGCATGTAGACGGGGTTCAGCCAGTAGGATGTAAGGGGACGTTCCTCGTAGGAGGTTACAGAACAGATTCCCTAACATTAGTTATTTGTAGTTATTTATGAGTTATCACTATAATGATATAACAGAGGAACATCAAAATATATTAAAGTTCTGATAAAAAAATGTATAAAAATGCAAATTTAAGATGTGAAAGTTAAAGTTCTTTGAACAAAAACATACTCTAGTCTCAATTCATTAACTTTTTTTTTGTCAATTTGCAAGTCATCAACACAGCGACTCCAGTCACCGAGTCTCAAGTCCACATCTCTGGGACTTCATGGCTCATTCAAACAGGATCAGTGGCGTCCCCCATCTGAGATCCACTCAACATGCTCAGATCTTAACTACTGGTCAAAATAATTCATCATTTCTGCCTTTTTAACTAAAAACGTAGGTATAGTTTGATATAAATTAGGTTTGTTGACCATGAATTCCAAGAATAAGAATAATAAACCTGTTATTAAACCAGTTCAGGTTTTAAAAGAGCCAAAAGCGGAAAAAAGCGCCAAATATATCCGAAAAAGCAACAAAAAACGTAAAAGCACAAAAAAATATTAATTTTCAATTTTTACGTGGAAGTTGTGTAGGTCCCATTATGTAGGTCCCAGTCTAAGAAGGGGGGCGGTTGTGTAGGTCCCAGTCTAAGAAGGGGGCGGTTGTGTAGGTCCCAGTCTAAGAAGGGGGTTTCCTCCATTTGTAGTGATCCTTGAGTCGCCTTCATTTCCATCTCATAAGATCGCTGCTCTGCTCCGGGACCCCATCTGGTGTGTTCACAATGACATGCATCATTTCCCAGCATGCCTGAGGGGTTCACAGGGAGCCTACATGACCGAGGGAGGGGGCCACTCGCTCCTCTGGCTCCTGTGGAAGGGGGTGGAGGTGATAATTGCAGGAAACGGCAGCAGGAAATCAAATCACGTGAGATGGAATTTATTTTCCGATCCCAATGAAAGAGGGGAACACCTGCTGTACCCCCGGGATTTGCAGAGCCTTGAACACATGCTGCTGTTTATGGTCTGTCTGTAATGGCATGTGTCCATCTCTGCTCCATGATGAAACATGCACGTTAGCAGCCAGATACTGTGAAATATTACTGTGAAATATTACTGTGAAATTGTAGATTTGCTTCACTCAAAGCCAAAAAATGAACAACGTAAACTATTGAGTGGAAACATTCAGGAGCCATTTGGCCAAATGTAATTTATAGTGTCAAATCTTTACAGAAGTTATCCCGGGACCCTTTACAGCCAGAGTAGTGAGACCCGGGCGGCCATCTGTCACTCAGATATGATTCATAATTATAGCAGTTGGTATGATTAACATTATATCATATACTGTGTGTGTGTGTGTGTGTGTGTGTGTGTGTGTGTATATGTATATATTAGAACTGAAATATCTTGCCCTCTTTCTCTCTGTCTCCCTCTCTCTCGCTCTCTCCCTCCCCCCCCTCCCCCCCCTCTAATAATTGAGCCTATAGTAACTGTTGGATATTTACATAATGTCTAATATAGATCTGGTTTAAGAATCCAGATTAAGGGCTTTGAGAGTAACGGGGCAGAACGGAGGAAGTATAGGAATGTGTTCCTTTGTTGTCGAGCAGATTGATGAATTGCCCCCGTAGACCACAGCTGGAGCTCCCAGCCTAATGGGGGCGGGGGCGGGGGGAGGGGGGTAATTAGGGGGTGATGTGTGTTAAAATAATGGGCTTGAAATTGGACATTAAGGTTTTTCTCCTGCAGTCTGGAGATGTGTGGCTGCGTAGTTTTAAGGAAGGCGACATCTACACTGCTAAAGTATATATTATTATTATTATTATTATTATTATTATTATTACCTCTATGCATTTGTGTTTTTTAAGGCTGTCAGGTGAATGGTGTTTTGAGCTAACGTTAGCATCAAACAATCATAGATAGCTATGTTTTTTTGTTTCATGGATTTCACAAATTTCAGTATGACACATGTCGTAAACAGTTTGCATCTGAGCATGCACGACTCCCATCGGCCCTCGACTCCCATCGACTCACATCGGCCCTCGACTCACATCGGCCCTCGACTCCCATCGGCCCTCGACTCCCATCGACTCACATCGGCCCTCGACTCCCATCGGCCCTCGACTCCCATCGGCCCTCGACTCCCATCGGCCCTCGACTCCCATCGACTCACATCGGCCCTCGACTCCCATCGGCCCTCGACTCCCATCGGCCCTCGACTCCCATCGACTCCCATCGGCCCTCGACTCCCATCGACTCACATCGGCCCGCGACTCACATCGGCCCTCGACTCCCATCGACTCACATCGGCCCTCGACTCCCATCGGCCCTCGACTCCCATCGGCCCTCGACTCCCATCGGCCCTCGACTCCCATCGACTCACATCGGCCCTCGACTCCCATCGGCCCTCGACTCCCATCGGCCCTCGACTCCCATCGGCCCTCGACTCCCATCGACTCCCATCGGCCCTCGACTCCCATCGACTCACATCGGCCCTCGACTCACATCGGCCCTCGACTCTCATCGACTCACATCGGCCCTCGACTCACATCGGCCCTCGACTCCCATCGACTCACATCGGCCCTCGACTCCCATCGACTCACATCGGCCCTCGACTCACATCGGCCCTCGACTCCCATCGACTCACATCGGCCTCGACTCCCATCGACTCACATCGGCCCTCGACTCACATCGGCCCTCGACTCCCATCGACTCACATCGGCCCTCGACTCACATCGGCCCTCGACTCCCATCGACTCACATCGGCCCTCGACTCCCATCGACTCACATCGGCCCTCGACTCCCTTCGACTCACATCGGCCCTCGACTCACATCGGGTGGTGACAACGGAGATTCGTTCTGCTACTGGAGCTGAAACTCTTGTGTTGACGGAGAGAATTTGTCTCGAAATGCCGCTTAAAAATGAAAATGTAGTAGCGAAGATGTAGTTCTTATTTCAAGGAAAACTGATATTTTCGGTGTTGGATAAAGTTTAATACCGGGGTACCGTCTGTAGCATAAATATGAGGATTCAGCCAGGAGCTAGTTAGCTTAGCTTAGCATAAAGACTGAAAACGGGGATAACAGCTAGCCAGCTTTTAAATCCACATAGAATCAAAATGAAATAAATGGTAAGCTGAAAATAACCCTATTAAAGCAACCAGTCCTTTAAACCATACGGTATCGGTAGATTGTTTCTGCTCCTTTAATCCGACCCACAGGGGGTGTTGTAATTAGCGCCCTTAGCGCTAGCATGAAATACGACCTCTTATGTAAGCCAGAGAACGTAACGGTCACGTAAACATGTCGTTTAAGGGTCATTTGGTTTTATTTTTTCAAACTGGACCCTATGTTTAGAGTTTGAGAGAATGATGAGAACAACAATTTCGCGGACCGGGCTGCTCTATAACACTACGGGACAAATGTGCATCGTCAATTTGGGCCACTAAAAGTTCTGTTTCTGACAGTCTCGGTTTAATATTATAAGTGTCTGACAATATTATGGAAAGGATCCCTTTGGAGAGAGACCTTTTCAAACTTTTAGACCTTCCTGTTTAACCAGAAACGGCTGAAGTCTCTAACGCTAAACACACCAGACTCCATTTAAAAAACAGTACTTTAAGCGTGTATAGAGATGCCATATTTTCACATGTAAATCAGTAAAATATGTGTTTATTTAAACCAAAACTAGAGTTATGATGGTTGGAAAAGTGGACAAAGCGATCCAAAACATCTTTTCTTAGTTTCATTTAGTTTCTGTCGACTTTGAATCAAGTGTGTTTCATGATGCTGAAATTACTGTTTATTTACATGGAGTCTGGTGGGTTTAGCGAATGCAATTTTGTGGATGTTTTAATGTAAAAAAAAAAATATTTACACACGTAATTAACGTTGCAAATGGTTGCAGTTTGGTTTAGGCACCAAAACTACTTGGTTATGTTTGGAAAAAGATGGTGGTTTGGAATTAAATCAGTCGTTACTTCACAATAAATTAAATTCAAATCTTTTGGACCATGATGGATGGAGTGGATGAAGACTCGGGGACTCTTATCTGTACTTTAAAGTCCCAACTTTGAACTCATTACACTGGCCAAACTTCTTGCATGAATGCCCATGTGATGTCCAACGGACTCTGAATTGATCCCGTGAATTATTCAAACGAGGCATGTACATTGCCCGTGTGCAGTACGCAGTAAAGGACGGCTCCTGTGGGTTGTGTCCATGCATCCATCCATGCATCCATCCATGCATCCATCCATGCATCCATCCATGCATGCATGCAGAAAACAAGCAATACTGGACTCACGGTTGTGCACGAACGAGTAAATGTGTTGCACATAACTTCCGTACCATTGACTAAATGTATTTTCTCTGTATGCGAAGACAAGGTTTTTACCTAAATATTTTAAGACTTTCCAATAACTAATATTCTGCAGATAAGGCCTTGAAAGTACAGTAAGTTCATTAAGTATAGTATGCATTTTGTCTACAAATGTCTTTATGAATAAATAAATAAATACCGTAACGCCATGAATAATTACTGAAATGAAACAATCACTGCAGCAATTGGCATTTACGTTGTCACACATATCGTAGTCGTTATTTTACATTATCTATATCTATACCTCTCTATAGATATATTACTATATAGAGATATGTTTCTATATATCTATAGATAGCTAGATTTCTATATATCTATATACAGGATATTTCTATCTATATTTCTATATCTTTCTATATATTTCAGTATCTATATTTCTATATATTCATCAGTTGATTTATATCATCTATAGCTCTATAGATCTATATATATATAGATATAGATATAGATATAGATATAGATATAGATATATATAGATATATATCTATATAGATATATCTTAGCCAAGGTGGAACTGATCGTAACAACTAATTAACGTAATTTTGTGTTTTCATTTTCATTAAAACGTCCTTAGAGTTCCTAATAATAAGACGAATATTTTCATTCATGTAATGTTATTAGAATACAAACACGTCACAAAGAGGCTTGAAATTCAGGTATCATTACTATTCTCAGACTGATTTATAGGGTCCTGGAGGGGAGGGGAGGGGGTGAAGTTAAAACAGCTCAGAGAGGTCTCTGGTCCAACCTCCATCCTCTCGCCCTCTCCTTGTCTCACTGTATCATTCTATATATCTCTCTCTCTCTCTCTCTCTGCTTTCTCTCTCATCAGTGAAGGACAGTCATTGGGGGGGGGTAGGTCTTTGAGGACGC
Organism: Percina caprodes; assembly: GCA_013375575.1. Classification (NCBI taxonomy): domain Eukaryota; kingdom Metazoa; phylum Chordata; class Actinopteri; order Perciformes; family Percidae; genus Percina; species Percina caprodes. The sequence goes on from JABXJD010000372.1 coordinate 440,712, forward strand.
TGGGGGGTGGACGGAGAGATGGAGCGGGGGTTTATGGCCTGGAGGAGAGTAGACCCATGGGACGGGCATCAACGTGCTGCAGATATAACGGGCAGATTTCTCATCTCCACGATACTCGAGCATTTCTCCATCCATCGCCTTGACAACCCCTTGGAGACGGTACGGGCAGGACGGCCCACTCAGCATGGGGGCTTGTCCACGACTAAAATATTTACTGTCAAAGAGAGTAGAAACTAGAAAATATTCCTATTTAACCCCCGTGTTGCCCTCATGTAAGTACAAATCTCTACTTTCATTAATTTTGGGGCGTCTTATTCAATTTTATAGCATTTGAAACCAAATTGAAGTGTTTTTGAAATAGTATTGAGAGTAAAAGTTGACATATTCCAGTCTGTGATTATCATCAACATCCATTCCTTTAATTTTAGTCTCAATAATTCCTAATTTCTGCTTTTCTAACTCAAACATTAGGTATAATTTACTATAAAGGAGCTTTATTGACCATAAATTCCAAAAATAACTGTAAAACTAAAGTTAATAAGTTAGTGTTACGTAGTGTTAAACGTCAAAAAAAGGGAAGACCACACAAGGGTGTTAACCTGACATCAGAAACCGACTCATCGAATGCGTGTTGCTATATAATAATAATATATAATATGGTGGATATTGGTGCTCTTTGCCTCTTTCTTGATGTATTCTTCATAAAATATAGATCAGAAGCTGTGTGCACATTAAGAAATAGGCTATAGTGGCTATTAATGTCTCTGAGGTAAAGCCACCAGCAGACCTTCTTTACCCCCCCCTCCCCCGGTGTCCTCGGGTCAACTTTGACCCCTTTAAAAAATGTCTATCTGAAATATGAGTTTCTTTTTAACCAAATTACCACAAAAAATGGATTCCTTAAAACGCTCTTTATAAATACTACCGATCACTTTCATTCCTCTGATCTTAACTATTAGCCAAAATAATTCATAATTTTTGCTTTTTTAGCCCTAATATTAGGTATAATTCTATATAAATGAGGGTTATTGAGCATAAAAAGTCTGAAACTGGGACAAATGTCAAATTTTTGTCCCTTTTTGCAACAAAAACGTCATTTATTTTTTTAAAAAATGTCATTTTTGTCACAAAAATGTCTTTTTTTTTTGTCCTTTTTGACCCGGGAGGACAACACGAGGCTCTGCGTCTCTGATCTGAGTCGACCAGTCCTGCAGACTTTCTTTAATTCATAATTTTTGCTTTTTTAGCCCAAATATTAGGTCTAATTCTATATAAATGAGGGTTATTGAGCATAAAAAGTCTGAAACTGGGACAAATGTCAAGTTTTTGTCCCTTTTTGTCACAAAAATGTCTTTTTTTTTGTCCTTTTTGACCCGGGAGGACAACACGAGGCTCTGCGTCTCTGATCTGAGTCGACCAGTCGTGCTGTTAACCTGAGCGTGATGAAGATAATCCGGTGTATCGGTGATGAGTAGAGCCCGGCCGATATATCGGCCGATATTAGGTTTTCCAAACGATCGGTATCGGCATTTATAATGGCCGATAAATGAATATTTAAAAAATTAAATTAAAACTGAGGAAACCCCCTTCAGCGTGTTAGGAGTGTTGGTGTTTGTCCACCATGAGGGACACAGGTGATGGTGAAAGGGGCGCTTCCTCTCTCGCTCTCCCCCCTCTCTCTCTCTTTCTCTCTCTCTCTGTCTCTCTTCCTCTTCCTCTCTCCATCTCTCTCCCCTGTCTCTCTTCCTCTCTCTCTCTGTCTCTCTATCTCATTCTCTCTGTCTCCGTCTTTCTCTCTCCATCTCTCTTCCTCTCTCTCTCTTTCGTCTCTCTCTCTGTCTCTCTTCCTCTTGCTCTCTCCCCGTCTCTCTTCCTTTCTCCGTTTCTCTTCCTCTCTCCATCTCTTCCTCTCTCCATCTCTCTCCCTGTCTTCGTCTCTCTGTCTCTCTCCCACTGTGTTACCAGCTCTACCCTGTGATGTTACATGTGCTTCAGGAATGTCAGATCAGTAGGATCATTAACCCACATGGTGACCACCAGCCCCCCCAACGGTGACTGGTGGCGCCCCCCCCCCCTCCCCCCCCTCCTCCCCCTGAGCCAGATGCAGGCAGCCAAGCAGCCACTTCTCCTTCTTCCCTCTGTTTTGGTCAGATCCACGTCCTCTACAGCCATTAACAAAGAGGGTGATAGGACAGATGAAAAGAGGGGGAGAGGGAATGGATGGATGGAGGGATAGATGGATGGATGGAGGGAGGGATAGATGGAGGGATGGGGGAGATGAGGGGAAGGATGGACAAAGGTAGGAAGAAGGGGAGGGACAGAGGGGGAATCTAGTATTGAATATAAATGAGCTGCCACACATAATGCATGCTCTCTTTCTTTCTCTCTCTGTCACATGCACTCTCTCTTTTACAGACACGCTCTCACACGTTCTTTTTCTCTCGCACGCACTCTTTCCTTTCTCTCTCTTCCTCTCACATACACACATGCACTCTCTTACACACCGATACACTCTCTCACATGTTCTTTTTCTTCCTCTTGCATGCACGCTCTCTCCTCTCTCTCACGTTCTTGCACTCTCTCTCTCCTCTTTCTCACGTTATTGCGCTCTCCCTCTCTTCTCTCATTGCACCGAACGCTGCACATGAGGTGATTTCAGCCTCTAAATTTGATTGACCGATTATTAATTTGTCGACCGGTTATTGGAACAAGCTAATTAAAAGGAGAGGGAGTGATGGTGTTATAGATTTGGAGAAGGAGACGTTGTCGCCGCTTCGTTTTCTTGTGCTTCTGTGGCCCAGGAAGGAGCGAGGGAAGAGAGGAGGAAGAGAAGGAGAGACGAGACAGCCGGCTGGACGCAGATTCTTTTAAAACCACTTCACCGTCATCTGATCTGACATGGCCATCGCGTAGGAATCTGCAGCCACGGTAACCGGCAGCTCGGCAACGAGGTATCCAGGGGTAGAGGAGGGAGGGAAGAGTGAAAGGAAGGAAGGATGGATGGATGGATGGATGGATGGATGGATGGATGGATGGTTTCCTGTCGTCTCCTTCACGCCGGGGCGATTTCAGCTGCCGGGGGAGCCAGAGCAGAACATGATGTTGTGGAAGTTGATCCTTCAGAGCTCCTACTGATGATTATTTACACCCTCGTTATTTTTTTCTCTGTGAATGGATGAGTTGTTGAGTCTCTAAAATGGTGAACAATGTGGATCAGTGTTTCCCAAAAAGCCCAAGACAACGTCCTCAGATGTCTCGTTTTGTCCACAACTCAAAGATATTCAGCTTCCTGTCCCAGAGGAGAGAAGACACTACAAGATGTTCATATTTAACGAGCTGTAGTTGGCGGTACATCTTGTGGTTGACTCAAGGATTAATCCTTGCAGCTGTAATGGATGTGTTAAGTGTTTTTGCCCCCAGGTCTTTAAGTGTGTGTGTGTGGGTGTGTGTTGGGGAGGATGGGGGATGTTCCTGTCTGTACCGCTTTTTGGAGCGGTGTTCCCAAAACAGAAGCCCCAATTATCCAGCCATGGATTAACTCTTCGTCTGGACTTGGCCCAAGTAGGGAGGGAATACCGTACTGTAAGGTGTGTGTGTGTGTGTGGAAGGGGGTGAGAGAGAGACGTCCTGGGGCAACGTGGAGGACATATGGCTGCCTGCGTCTCTACACTTTGACTCAGAGCTGCAGCCGACCATTCAGATGTCTCTAGAGCTCAAGTAGGGAGGGAAACCGTACTGTAAGGTGTGTGTGTGGGGGGGTGTAAGTGTGTGTGTGTGTGTGTGGGGGGGGTGAGAGAGAGAGGTCCCGGGGCAACGTGGAGGACCATATGGCTGCCTGCGTCTCTACACTTGGACTCAGAGCTGCAGCCGACCATTCACACGTCTCTAGAGCTGTCGACAACTAAATCAAACTACTGTGTGTGTGTGTGTGGGGGTTAAGTGTGTGTGTGTGTGTGTGTCCCATCTCTCCCTGTTTTTTTTACCATCCATCTTAGTCTCTTCATCACAGCTAATTGTATGGTTAGTTGCTTCCATGCTGCGTTCTTTATATTTTTTTCATCATAAATTGATAAATTTGAGTCTTTCTATGAAAACAATATAAGAAATTCAGCTTGTTAAATGTGAATATCTTCTGTCGTCTTGGGCTTTTTGGGGAACACTGATCCACATTGTTCTGATATTTTAGAGACCAACCGACTCACCCATTCATCCCGGATATTATCATCAGATTAATTGATGAAAATAACTGAGCTGCAGCCCTAGTCCTCATCAGGGTACTTTAGATCATGAAGTAACTTTTAAAGAAGGTAACTTCAGGCGAGACGATTGGCGCTGGGCGGTATCTTTCTAATACGAAGGAGTCTTCTCATCATATTCCAGATTTACGTTAAGAAAACCTTGTTCTGCCTTCTCTTGATGCTGAATGTGCCGTTGCAGAGAAGCAAGGAGCGCTGTGATGTTCCTGTCTGCTTAGCAACAGCATTTTTCAGTTTTCTGACATTTTCGAGGCCAAAAACTACTCCATTCATCCAGAAACCAATCCACAGTTTAATCTACAATGTAAAAAAATTGGGGTGTGTGTGTGTGTGTGTGTGTGTGGGTGGGTGTGTGGGTGGTGACTTGTGGGGTCCCAACAGCGTTGTGGGGTCAATATGCTGGACCCCACAACTTTAAAGGGCTGTTTGAGGGTTGAGACTTGATTTTAGGATCAGGGTTAGAAGTAGTTTAGGGTAAGGGTTAAGGTTAGGCATTTAGATGTTAAGGTTAGGGTAAGGGTAAGGTTAAGGTTAGGGTAAGGGTTAAGGTAAGGGTTAAGGTAAGGGTTAAGGTTAGGCATTTAGATGTTAAGGTTAGGGTAAGGGTTAAATTTAGGCATTTAGTTAAGGTTAGGGTAAGGGTTAAGTTAAGGTTAGGGTTAAGTTTAGGCATTTAGATGTTAAGGTTAGGGTAAGGGTTAAGGTTAGGCATTTAGATAAGGTTAGGGTAAGGGTTAAGTTAGGGTTAAGTTTAGGCATTTAGATGTTAAGGTTAGGCATTTAGAGGTTAAGGTAAGGGTAAGGGTTAAGTTTAGGCATTTAGATGTTAAGGTTAGGGTAAGGGTTAAGGTTAGGCATTTAGAGGTTAAGGTAAGGGTAAGGGTTAAGGTTAGGCATTTAGAGGTTAAGGTAAGGGTAAGGGTTAAGTTTAGGCATTTAGATGTTAAGGTTAGGGTAAGGGTTAAGGTTAGGCATTTAGAGGTTAAGGTAAGGGTAAGGGTTAAGGTTAGGCATTTAGAGGTTAAGGTAAGGGTAAGGGTTAAGGTTAGGCATTTAGAGGTTAAGGTAAGGGTAAGGGGCTAGGGAATGCATTATGTCAATGACAGGTCCCCACAAAGAGTGAGACGTGAGTGTGTTAAACTTTCCCCTCTGCAGCTCCTTGCTTTGCTCCTCGTCCACCATTTTGATTTCTATTCCCTCATGTGTTTGTTGTGATCCCAGTCTCATGGCAGTTCGTGAAATCGTGACGTTACTTGATCATTGATTCGTGTACGGGGACACGATTTCCTCGTTTATTTTCGTGGTGGCGAACACAACTTTTAAACTAATGTACACTGTAAAACTCTAATTATAGTGTTGCAGCAGCAAAATCAGTCACAGCACAGAATATAAATATAAATGAAATACTAGGAAACATACATACAATATACATGAAATAATAGGATAAAATACAACACACATACACTCTCACAGGTACTATTAGATAGATAGATAGATAGATAGATAGATAGATAGATAGATAGATAGATAGATAGATAGATAGATAGATAGATAGAGACGTCACTTACACTGCAATATTGTTTTTTGTACTATGGCAACCGCACTTTACAAAACCTTTATTTGACGCCACTTTACTTCAGTCTACCTTCTGCCCATTGTCTACTGTTTGCCTGTTTTTCTTGTGTTTACATGTTTTTTGCTGTTGTTGAGAAATGCAGCTGTAACAAAGGAGTTTCCCCGCTGTGGGATGAATACAGGATTATCTAATCTAATAGAAAGATCCCAATAAAATGGGAAATTATGGTGGCGTTTTTTTTAACAGTGGGTTAAAAAACAATAGCACCAGGAGGTCTCTGGCTGACTTTCAAGTGTTGGATAAACACTGGATGTAGCCCTAACAGCCTGCACAATGCAATGCACATAGCCCAGAGTGCTAAGAAATGACTTTGCTTTTTGTGCATGTATTAAATATGTATGGCTGTAGAGAAACAACAAATGTATCTCAGAAACAATGCACTGAATGGAAAACCCAACAGCCAACGGCGGTGTGTTCATGCCGAAACAAACGAGGGAAAGAAACGAGGGAAAGAAACGAGGGAAAGCCCACAGATCTATCAAAGCTCATTTGTCCTGAATGGATTTCACTTAACTTGGCCTGTGTTTGACCCCGAGTCTCTGCCTCGTGTCTTTTTGATTTTGATTCTTTCTGATAATCCTTTTGACCGCTGCCTGTTTTTGCCTCTAGAGGCCTTTGCCCCGTGTTTTTTGGAAACAGTTGCCTGTTTCTTGTCCCATTGTTGCATACAGTATGTAATAAACCCCCTTTTTTGTAGCCTCTACTGCAAGTCTCTGACCTGCAGGCTGAGTCCCCGCTTTGCCCAGCCTGACAACTTTAACTATTATATCCCAATAAAATATTAAATTATAGTGTTACAGCAGCAAAATCAGTCACACAGCACAGAATATAAATTAAATACTAGGATATTATATACATGAAATGATAATAGGGTAAAATATAGGAACAAATATTTGGGATACAGTGAACCCTCGCTATATCGCGGTTCACCTTTCACGGTCTCGCTGCTTCACGGATTTGCATCATGCGTTGTGTTCTGCTTCTGTTTATAAGAATCTTTTTGCCCAGAAAAAAGAGCGACAACTACCGATAACTTTGTTCTTCTCTCGAAAAAACACACCTGCACCGCAGGCTTTAGAAGAAAAACCCGCTACAGAGCGGAGTCGGGATGCAGCGGCTCCGTCAGAAGAGCAGGGAAATACACAAGTCACGATTTTTCCTACTTAATTTGTATTTTTTTTCATAATCATTTTTTCATTTTCTCCCGTTCCAATGACTCTGGTCGGTGGGGGGGTGGGGGGGGGGGCGGTGCTGATCTCCGCAATTTGAAGCCTTCAGTTCGTATTGATGATTAAAATTATTATTATTTATTATTTATACAGTACTTGTATTTGTTAAATGCTTGGGCCTGTAAAAAGGTTTTGGTTTCAATGTATTATGGAGTATTTCATCGTATAATTGTAAAAATAAAGGTTTCTACTTCACGGATTTCGCCTATCACGGGTTCTTCTTGGAACGTAACCCCCGTGAAAAACGAGGGTTCACTGTATATAAAAGTTGGGAATGTAAAAATGTGCAACTGCTTAACTATTAATGACAATATGTCGATAAACGTGTTGTGCAGGTTGCATTAGTGCAGGATTGTGGTGTCGGAGTCTTATCAGCGCCCAGTGAGGACGTGTTGGCTTTATAGCCTGTGGTAGGAATGATAAATCTCTCGCTCAATGTCACATTCTGGACCAGACATCCGGTGTCCGATGTCCTGACCCGACTGACTTCTCTCCTGCAGGACCGGGAGATAGAGCGGCCCAGGGGACGCTGGGAGACCCGGAGAAGAGGGATGGCGGCGGCGGAGGGGAAGCCGGGCGTGAAGAGCAGCAGCTCCATCGTCCCCTGCTTCCTGTTTGTGGAGGTAAGACATACGACTCGCTGTCTTTCACTCTGAGAAGATGAGTCAATGAGGGATGCCCTTCCCTCTGCAGCCACGTTGGCTCTCGCTGTATACCTTATTTTTTACCCACAATGCAACAGGTGTGGCCTTCGCTAAATTCTGCTCATTTGACCTTTTGACTTCAACATAAAAAATGGCATTTGTAATAAAGAACAAAAAAATTTTAAGGTAAAAGATTTTAGTACAAATTTAGATCAAGCATCCCTTAAACTTAAACTCTTATTTATTACATTTTAAGGTTTTTAATTACTGTAAGAATTAATTAATTTACCAAAAATATAGACTAGATGTAATCTCAGTAGCACTGTCCCTCAGATAGTTACAAAGGGACTTTCTTTAGGGGACGGTCTATGGCTGTAATGCCCAGCGAGGCCCGGTGTCTACAGCGAGGCACTCTGTTATCAGTGGGCTTGACATATTGCTTATTACAGCTTTTGGGGCCGTGAACGTGTGGCTCTGCTCACATCTGCTCTGCTCACATCTGCTCTGCTCACATCTGCACAACGAAGCCACAGTGGTAAATATTTCAAGCTCTGCAGCACTCGGGGCTGCCGAGGCTTTAAGTGTCTCCGGTTGTTTTTGTGGCGTGTCGAACATTTTCCAGCATGTCGTGAACTGTCTGAATCATCGAGCTGGTTGCAGACGGAGTGGAGGTTTTGTTTTTTAGCAGCTGCACTGTGGGCTTTAGAGCCGTGTTGTACGGATGACGCCACAGGTCATCACTGCAGCAGACGGAGATCATCTTCCCCCAACACACACACACACACACACAGTGTTTTCCCTGGGTTTGTGGAAGCTTTACCCATTTGGCGGAGATTTCAGTGGTGGAGAGGTCAGTGAGGCCAGCGTCTGCACGGCGGGATTCGCTGCACCACGCATAGATGAAACACCGAACTAGTGAATAGGACTACAGTAACAGAGATATGTGCAGAGATGTGGTAAGACAGTCAGACTCGAGTCCCCATCTCTGTGGTGCCATTTCATTTTGAGATTATTTTCCATTGGATATTGAGTGTATTGGCACGGCCGTTGCATTAGAGCGGGATTTGATTGCATGTTTTGCTTTGTTGAAGACCAACAACTGCACCTACCTAAGCCTTACACACACACACACAAATGCATTCCCTAGCACCTAACCCTCACCTTAACCATAACCTACTTCTAATCCTAAAACCAAGTCTTAACTTTCACAGCCCTTTAAAGCTGTGGGCCAGCATATTGGCCCCAAAAAAGCTGTTGGGACCCCACAAGTATACTGAACTCCCGGTTAGTGGACCCCACGAATATAGTTAAACAAGAACACACGCACACACACTCTACATTATTTGTGAGTGCAGTCACACAGATGACTCAGGGCGGAGGAAGTCCCAGGGCCTTCTCCAGATTATAACTGAGGTGGAGAAAAGCACGAGCTGGTGAGGTAATCAAGACGTCTGTAATCCAATTAGTTAACGGAGCAGCAGTCCAGAACCGAGTACGCCACGCATCGGCGTCACAGCTGGAGCAGCCGTGCAGTCAGAGCACGGTTGTGTCCCAGATTCAGGCGGGAGAGGCTGATCATGGTGCATTTACACGTGTGGATGTAGTTTTAACAAAGTATATGCAAAGAAAACTGTTATACCCTCTGCATTCTGCACTGTTTGAGATCTTTTTTTGGATAAATATTTATTGATCCCAACAAAATGGAAATTGTAGTTATGGCAGCAAAATATCAGTCACACAGCACAGAATATAATATAAATGAAATACTAGGATACAATATACATGACATAGTAATAGGATAAAATACAAGAACAAATATTTGAATATATACTATTTGGTAATACAAAAATGTGCAACTGCTTAACCCTTGTATGGTATTTGGGTATTTTATTCACTATTTATCTGTTATGTAATGATTGTTATATGTTGGGATCCCCTTGAAAAAGAGAGGATTCATCTCAAGGAGTTAATCCTAATAAGGAATGAGTTTGAAGTGTACAGTGCCGGCCCCAACAGATAAATCCCGGGTCAGCGGTTAGACCAACCGGCTCGGCCATGTGAGCCGGTCTGAAGAACCGCCGCTGCCTCTGGTCAGAATACGCTGAGAGAGCATCAGGCCACTCAGACATCAGCCTCCATCAGCTCTGTCAGTCCCTCGCTGGGAGAGAGTCTCTCTCTCGCTCGCTCTCTCTCTCTCTCTCGCTCTCTCGCTCGCTCGCTCTCTCTCTCTCGCTCTCTCTCTCTCTCGCTCTCTCTCGCTCTCTCAATTCAAAGAAGCTTTATTAGCATGACCATAGTGACATACAGTATTGCTAAAGCACATAAACAGGGAGACATTGATCACATTTACATCAACAATCATAACAAGAACAGAACTGATATCAGCATCAACATGACAACAATACAGGTGTGTGTGTGTGTGTGTGTGTGGGGGGGGGGTCCACTCACTTTTCCTCAAAGTGTGACAACTAAAGACATATTGTGCTGCTAGACTGCAGCTCTCTCTCTCTGTCTCTCTCTCTCTCTGTCTCTCTGTCGCTCTCTCTCGCTCTCTCTCGCTCTCTCTCTCTCTCTCTCCCCCCCCCGCCCCCCCAGGGGAAGAGCCCAGCAGCTGTTACCTGTAATAGGGCCACTGAACAAGGTTTATTTCTGCTTGTAGAGACAACAGCTCGGATGTGTAGCGCTGCAAACATGGAAATATTTATGTGCCTTTTAATTTTTGCATTTGCAAAATTGAATAATTTTAATTTGATAGCCAAACATTGCAAAATATTTTTGGTTTCAGTCATTAAAGAAAAGACAACTCTCACATTACACACACACACACACACACACACACACACTCACTATACAATATAGAAACATGAGATGCAGCCGGGGCTTTACAGCAGCAGTTCTCTCTGTAGAGAGGGCGTCTAAGGTGTGAAAAGTCCTGAAACATTATTTTCCATTCACATGAAATCTGGCATGTTGACTCATGTTGATGTAAGTTGTAACCCAGGCTGCTGAGTCACAGCTAACGTCTCGTTACTGATGCTGTTGCTAAAGCAACATCAGCTTCCTGTTTCTTGCTCCTCTTACAGTTCATTGAGGCATCAAAAACAATGCAGAACAAGGAGTATGGTTATATTCACAATATTACAGTATTATTCAGATAGATGGACATACATACATGCAATGCAATGCATTGCATACATACATACATACATACACACACACACACACACACACAATACATATATACACACATACATACATACATACATACATACCGGTTGGATATTCTGAATATAGCTTTTTTTCTTTAAAGGTCCCATGGCATGAAAGTGTCACTTTTTTTAACAATATGCCCTCCCCCACCCCCCCAAGCCTGCCTATGGCGTGTTGGGTCCATTGGGTGTGTTGGGTCCATTGGCCATGTTGGGTGTGTTGGGTCCATTGGCCATGTTGGGTGCGTTGGGTCCATTGGGTGTGTTGGGTCCATTGGCCATGTTGGGTGCGTTGGGTCCATTGGCCATGTTGGGTGCGTTGGGTCCATTGGGCGTGTTGGGTCCGTTGGGTGTGTTGGGTCCATTGTGTGCGTTGGGCGCGTAGGGTCCATTGTGTGTGATGGGTCCATTGTGTGTGTTGGGTCCATTGGGCGCGTTGGGTGTGTTGGGCGTGTTGGGCGTGTTGGGCGTGTTGGGCGCGTTGGGTCCGTTGGGCGTGTTGGGTCCGTTGGGCGCGTTGGGTCCATTGGCTATGTTGGGTGTGTTGGGTCCGTTGGGTGTGTTGGGTCAGTTGGGTCCATTGTGTGCGTTGGGCGCGTTGGGTCCATTGGGTGTGTTGGGTCCGTTGGGTCCATTGTGTGCGTTGGGCGCGTTGGGCGCGATGGGTGTGTTGGGTCCATTGGGCGTGTTGGGTCCATTGGGCGTGTTGGGTGTGTTGGGTCCGTTGGGTGTGTTGGGTCCGTTGGGTGTGTTGGGTCCGTTGGGTGTGTTAGGTCCGTTGGGTGTGTTGGGTCCATTGGGCGCGTTGGGTCCGTTGGGTGTGTTAGGTCCGTTGGGTGAGTTGGGTCCGTTGGGTCCATTGTGTGTGTTGGGTCCATTGTGTGTGTTGGGTCCATTGTGTGTGTTGGGTCCATTGGGCGCGTTGGGCGCGTTGGGTCCGTTGGGCGTGTTTTGGGCGCGTTGGGTCCATTGGGCGTGTTGGGTCCGTTGGGCGCGTTGGGTCCGTTGGGCGCGTTGGGTGCGTTGGGTCCGTTGTGTGCGTTGGGTCCATTGTGTGCGTTGGGCGCGTTGGGTCCGTTGGGCCCGTTGGGTCCGTTGGGTGCGTTGGGTCCATTGTGTGCGTTGGGTCCATTGTGTGCGTTGGGCGCGTTGGGTCCGTTGGGCCCGTTGGGTCCGTTGGGTCCGTTGGGTCCGTTGGGCGCGTTGGGTCCGTTGGGCCCGTTGGGCCCGTTGGGCCCGTTGGGTCCGTTGGGCGCGTTGGGTCCGTTGGGTCCGTTGGGCGCGTTGGGTCCCGTTGGGTCCGTTGGGTCCGTTGGGTCCCGTTGGGTCCGTTGGGTCCGTTGGGTCCGTTGGGTCCGTGCCCAATGACGCACGACAACGGACTTTCTATTATAATTTTAATATATTTTGAAATGTCATCTGTGTTTTTCTTCTTCACGTTGGTTAATATTGGTATTTCCATCTTAAAAGTGTCAGAATGCAGGAAAAAATGTTGATGCTCAAAACTTCTCTGGGGGAGGAAACAGATTTTTGTGTTGCGTGTGTGTGCGCGTGTGTGTGTTGCGTGTGTGTGCGCGTGTGTGTGCGCGTGTGTGTGCGCGCGTGTGTGCGCGCGACTGTGATCCACACCGAGCCAGAAGGACCCGCTCTTTAGTGAAGCCCTGCACCTCATCAGCAGTTTCCATGGAAACCAATCAGCCAGACTCCTTCCCCCGTATCTCGCCTCTTTCTTCTGACTCCCTTCATCCCGCCTGCCCCAACCTTTCCTCTCCGAGCGCTCGGCCATCTTCTTCTTCTGCCCCCTCCATTTTGCCCCATGCGTCCGCGCCGCTGCTCGTCTTTCGTCTCTGATGTTTTGGTCTCACGCAGAAGACGGCGCCGGGTTGATGATGGTCGGTGGGATTATTTGACCCAGCGGGCAGATGAACAGCTGGGTCAAATAACCCAACCCAACCAGCTGTTCACCCCCCACCACCACACACAAACACCTCTATAATCCATTTAGGGCGTTAAACATTTAACGTTTTCAATGTTTTAGTTGTCATTTTTTAAATTTTTTTATGCTCATTTAAGAGTTTTTGTCACCTTGATAGGGGGATTGTTTTTTTCTGAATTTTTTTTGTTGCAGTTTTCCACAATTTTTTTTGTTTTTTCAGTCTTTTGTCTTATTTTTTTTTATTTCCAGTGTTTTTGCTGTTTTTTTTGTTGCTGTTTTTCTCTTTTTTTTTTGAGCATTTTGTCTTTATTTTTATTTATTTTTTTTGTAAAAGAATTTTTTTTCCAGTGTTTTTGCCACTTGTCTCAATACAAGCAGACATGTCTTGAATTTTTTGGCAATTTTTCCAAAATGTATTTTGTGCTTTTCTTTGGAAAATTTTCTTTTTTTCCAATTTTCTTTTTTAAAGAGTTTTTTCCAGTGTTTTTGCCGCTTTTCTCAATACCTGCAGACATGTCCCGGGACCTCGCTGGACAGTTGGAGACCTTCTTCTACTTTAATTTAGTATTTTTAGTTTCATAGCATTAACACTCTAAACACATCTTATTCATTTCATGTTATTAAAGTACAGTCACACTTCAAAATGTTTCATTAAATTCAAGGAAGGTTACTGAGTGAATACTTCTATTCTGAAGCTTTAAATCCACACGTTTCCCTTCATGTGGGCCTGAAGTTAACATTAAATCTCATCCTAGGTGGTGTTGAAATGTCCTAACCTCCTGTTGTCTTCAATAATCAAAATTGAAAATTAACTTTTTTTGGACGTTTTCAACACTACGTAACACTTACTTTCCGCTATAACGTTTTTATAATTGGGTTAGTGTGGGTGGGATTTCCTTTTCCATCTAAATTAAGCAGCCAATGTCCTCCTCCTCCTCTTTCCCCCTGAGGTCCCTGTCTTGAAAACATGAAACTATAGAGACAGATGTGGGACTAGTGGACTTTAAACCTTGTGTTGTCTTCCCGTCAAAATTGAAGAATCAACACTTTGTTTTTAACTTTTGTTTTTGTCCCTTTTTCCAACACTTTTTAATGTTTGTCACTTTTTTCCAATGTTGGACTTTTTTTGACGTCTAACACTACGTAACTCTAACTTATTAACTTTAGTTTTACAGTTATTTTTGGAATTTATGATCAATAAACCTCATTTATAGGAAATTATACCTAATGTTTGAGTTAGAAAAGCAGAAATTAGGAATTATTGAGACTAAAATTAAAGGAATGGATGTTGATGATAATCACAGACTGGAATATGTCAACTTTTACTCTCAATACTATTTCAAAAACACTTCAATTTGGTTTCAAATGCTATAAAATTGAATAAGACGCCCCAAAATTAATGAAAGTAGAGATTTGTACTTGGCAAAGAGCGTTGTGTGGAATCAATCATGTTATTTTGGGGAATTAAACAGAACATTGATATAGGACAACGGGTCAATTTGACCCGAGGACGACATGCGGGTTAAAAGAAATACCTTGAGACCTTTAGGGAAACCTTTGCTTCCCAAAGTGCTCCAGGACTCTTTTCAACATGAAGGTGTACATGTGTTGCTGGGATATGGTTGGAGCATTGGCCAGCAGAGGGCGCTGGCGTAACACACACGTGTATATACACACACACACACACACATACACATACATATACACGCACAGCACACACAACACAGCGCACACACACAACACAGCGCAGCACAGTGCACACACACAGCACAGTGCACACACACAATACAGCACAGTGCAACACGCACAGCACAGTGCACACACAACACAGCACACGCACAGCACAGTGCACACAACACAGCACAGTGCACACACAACACAGCACAGTGCACACACACAACACAGCACACACACAGCACAGTGCACACAACACAGCACAGTGCACACACAACACAGCACAGTGCACACACACAACACAGCACACACACAGCACAGTGCACACACAACACAGCACAGTGCACACACAACACAGCACAGTGCAACACACACAACACAGCACAGTGCACACACACAACACAGCACACGCACAGCACAGTGCACACAACACAGCACAGTGCACACACACAACACAGCACAGTGCAACACGCACAGCACAGTGCACACAACACAGCACAGTGCACACACACAACACAGCACACGCACAGCACAGTGCACACAACACAGCACAGTGCACACACATCACAGCGCGCACACACAACACAGCGCGCACACACAACACAGCGTGCACACACAACACAGCGTGCACACACAACACAGCGCGCACACACAACACAGCGCGCACACACAACACAGCGCGCACACACAACACAGCGCGCACACACAACACAGCGCGCACACACAACACAGCGCGCACACACAAACACAGCGCGCACACACAAACACAGCGCGCACACACAAACACAGCGCGCGTACACACACAACACAGCGCACACACAAACACAGCGCGCGTACACACACAACAAAGTGCAGCACAGTGCACACACACAGCACAGCGCAACACACACAGCACAGTGCACACACACACACAGCATAGTGCACACACACACAGCACAGTGCACACACAGCACAGTGCACACACACACAGCACACACACAATACAGCGCGCACACAAACACAGCACCACTCTGCAGTGTGTTCTCAGGGCTTCACAGTTTCAAAGCTGATCAACACGTGTTCTGACACATAAATCACCTTTTGTTTTTATTTTTGTGCGTTCCCTTTATTTCTGATTCACTGACACTCAGGAAAGAGTCTCTCAGAAGTGTCATGCACACGCACACAGGAAGTCTCCGGAGCCTCATTAACACCTGAGCGGCGTGCAGAGATTAGACACGTCAGTGAGAGAAGCTGCTGCTTCCTTCGGCTCTATGAGTAGGCCGCTACACACACACACACACACACACACACACACACACACCATTGATTCTGTTTTTAATGCAACTTTTTGGCCAACTATCACCATTAAAAATATAAGTTAGCGTGCGGGTGGGCTCTCTCTCTCTCTCTACCTCTACACACTACTAGTCTTCCAGCCATACGACGATATCGGCATTTCATGAATTGGATGAATTGGATCATTGGATTCATGAATGCAATGGACACACACACACACAAAGACAGTGTGTTTCTGGGCCCCGAGCTCTGCACCTGTTCCTCTCCTTTTACCTAACATCTCTCTCTCTTCTTTCCCTCCTCTCTTTGTGTTCTCTCGCCTGTATCCGTCCTTCCTCTCTATGACAGTAAAAATAAAACGGTGTCTTCAATGCCCAAAGTCGGTCTGAAACTGAAAAACATCAAATATCTTTTTAAATTGACCTACATCACATATATCCTCCCTCTACTGTGGCCCTCCTTCCTCTGGGCCCATGCACTAATGGAGAGATGTTGGGGGGGGCCTGCCCATGGAAAGGCGCCCCGAGCAATTGGGGGTTCGTGCCTTGCTCAAGAGCACCTTGGCAGTGCCCAGGAGGTGAACTCTCCAGCTACCAGTCCACCACCATGCTTTGGTCCGTATGGGGACTTGAACCAGCGACCCTCGGGTTCCCCCATATCTCTTTGTTCTAGCTCTACAGCAGAGCCCGCCGCAGGCTCAGAGACAGTACATTCAGTGATTATTAGACATAGGGGGCTGGAGCCCTAGAAGCCCCCCTGCCCCCCGCTGTGCCCCCATCCCAGGACTCCCGTCGTGCTGGCCAGGTGCAGCGTAGCGTGCTTTCTTAATGGATAGCATGTGTCCAACGGTGGACCCCTGTGCCTCGCCGTCCTTCTGCTCTAGATCCTCCATCCGTAAAAGACACAAAACTGCTCTTTAAGGCAACGTGGCTTTAACATCGGGGGCAAGAGAGGGACAGAGATTATATGAAGATATATCTTGTTTCAGCATCAATAAATGTTTTTTTGTCTTAACTATTTCAAGAGAGTCTTTATTCATCCCAAAGGAAATTTTAGGCGTCCAGCAGCAAGACAACCATAGAGAAACGGAGAGAAACGCCAGAGCAGGGGGAACGAGAGGGGGGAACGCCAGAGCAGGGGGAACGAGACGGGGGACGCCAGAGCAGGGGGAACGAGAGCGGGGAGCGCCAGAGCAGGGGGAACGAGAGGGGGGGACGCCAGAGAGGGGGTGAACACCAGCGCAGGGGGAAACGCCACAGCAGGGGGAACGAGAGGGGGGAAACGCCAGCGCAGGGGCAACGAGAGGGGGAAACGCCAGCGCAGGGGCAACGAGAGGGGGAACGCCAGAGCAGGGGCAACGAGAGCGGGGAACGCCAGAGCAGCGGGAACCGCCAGAGAGGGGGGAACCGCCAGAGCAGGGGGAACGAGAGGGGGGAACGCCAGAGCAGGGGGAACGAGAGGGGGACGCCAGAGCAGGGGGAACAAGAGCGGGGAGCGCCAGAGCAGGGGGAACGAGAGGGGGGGACGCCAGAGAGGGGGTGAACGCCAGCGCAGGGGGAACAAGAGGGGGAACGCCAGCGCAGGAGCAACGAGAGGGGGAAACGCCAGCGCAGGGGCAACGAGAGGGGGAACAGCGCAGGGGCAACGAGAGGGGGGGGAAACGCCAGCGCAGGGGCAACGAGAGGGGGGGGAAACGCCAGCGCAGGGGCAACGAGAGGGGGGGGAAACGCCAGCGCAGGGGCAACGAGAAGGGGGGGGGAACGCCAGAGCAGGGGCAACGAGAGAGGGTGGAACCGCCAGAGCGGGGGGAACGAGAGGGGGAAACGCCAGAGCAGGGGGAACGAGAGGGGGGGGGGGAAACGCCAGAGCAGGGGGGAATAAGGTGGGGAAATGTATTATAAGATCGTTTTAACAGTAACGTAGCACTGTATGTCTGTCTGTCTGTCTCTCTGCTGTACGTCTGTCTGTCGGTCTGTCTCATCATCTATATTAGGATCCAGGTGCACCATCACATCCCTTCTTCATATGAAGTATTAATACAGTCCATCAAGTATGGCTGACCTTGTGAAGCTGTCCGTCCCTGTTTGTCCTAAAAGCGCCCGATGATTTGTGCAGTGATGGCGTATTTTATCTCCCGGGTGAAGGACGGGTGGAGGGTTTTATTTTAAGAGCTCCGTGTGGGCGGTGCTCCACACGCCGTCGGCTGCTGTTGGTTCCTGGACTCGCCGTCCACCCCCCATCATATCATCACTCGTCTGCTGCACAACAGTCTTATTGGCCCTCATACACAATCTTGACTGTGGTCGTAACATCTAACATTATTCCCTGTTACATATTATTCTTATTCAGTCAGTTTATTATGTTTTATGTTATATTATATACGTATATTTTAATATTTAATCACGATCTACTGCACTGGAGGTGGAGGATGGGGGTGTGGCCACTTTGCTCGTTTGAAGGCCATGTTTTTCTCATGGGGGGGAAATTCACTGTGCGGGCAAAGCAAACAAAGGGAAGGTGACGTTTCCCCTTATGACCTCATAAGGGGAAGATTCCATATCGGCCCATCTGAGCTTCCATTTTCTCAAAGGCAGAGCAGGATACCCAGGTCTCGGTTTACACCTATCACCATTTCTAGCCCCGGGGGGCATAGGCAGGATGGGGGAGGGGGAGATGATGCATATTAATGCTAAAAAACTCATACCAAATTTTCATGCCATGGGCCCTTTAATGCTGAAATCAGACGCCCCACAGAGCTCCTGCAGGTGTGAGTGCAGCCAACATGGCCTCTTTGCAAAGACGTTGTTGAAATGCCAAAATACAGCATAAACAAACCTGATTCTTCCGTCATTTCACCATGGCAACCTCACACCACCCCTCCCCCCGAGGGAGGCACAGATGAAGGCTGGTTTGATACAAATAAAGAACCACCCATTGTTGTTGAACACACCATGAATGATACGTGATAGGTGGGTTTCACCGCTGTTTTAGAGACGCCAGCGGACGCACTACGGCGACATCATTGATTTGGGTGGTGTAGTAATGCTGCAGCTATTCCATGTGTTTCTGCAGGTTGGACGGTGTGCGGCATACCACCCCCACCCCCCCCCCCACCCCCCCCCCCTCTCCGCTCGCACCTCATACACGGAGAAGGATTCTTCCGTTAATTTAACTTTTCAGATTCAAAAACACATCTGACTCGAGCTCTGCTGTAGTTCATGACTGCTGGAAGCAAAAGGCTGCTCTCTCTCTCTCTTTATTTCTTTCTCTCCCTCTTTCTCCCCCTCTCTCTCCCTCTTTCTTCCCCTCTCTCTCTTCCTCCTTTTCTGTCTCTCTTTCTCTGTCTCTCTCTCTTTGTGTCTCTGTCTCTCTCTCCCTCTCGCTCTCTCTCTCTCTCCCTCTCGCTCTCTCTCTCGCGCTCTCTCTC
>JABXJD010000372.1:465000-482500 GCA_013375575.1 Percina caprodes
GGGCAGGGTGCTGGGTGCATGGTGCTGGGTGCATGGGGCAGGGTGCTGGGTGCATGGGGCAGGGTGCTGGGTGCATGGTGCTGGGTGCATGGTGCTGTGTGCATGGGGCAGGGTGCTGGGTGCATGGGGCAGGGTGCTGGGTGCATGGGGCAGGGTGCTGGGTGCATGGGGCAGGGTGCTGGGTGCATGGGGCAGGGTGCTGGGTGCTGGGTGCATGGGGCAGGGTGCTGGGTGCATGGGGCAGGGTGCTGGGTGCATGGTGCTGGGTGCATGGGTCAGGGTGCTGGGTGCATGGTGCTGGGTGCATGGGGCTGGGTGCTGGGTGCTGGGTGCATGGGGCTGGGTGCATGGGGCAGGGTGCTGGGTGCATGGGGCAGGGTGCTGGGTGCATGGTGCTGGGTGCTGGGTGCATGGGTCAGGGTGCTGGGTGCATGGTGCTGGGTGCATGGGGCTGGGTGCTGGGTGCATGGGGCAGGGTGCTGGGTGCATGGTGCTGGGTGCTGGGTGCATGGGGCAGGGTGCTGGGTGCAGGGTGCATCCTGCCTAAAACCCGCTTTTCTTACATCGCTGCGTTTGGCCTGAACCAAACGGGAGAAATGTGGCCGTTTCACTCGCTCTCTGCAGGAAATGAGTGACAAAGAATATAGTATGTATTATACATAGTATAGTA
The DNA here is from genome assembly GCA_013375575.1 of Percina caprodes. Classification (NCBI taxonomy): domain Eukaryota; kingdom Metazoa; phylum Chordata; class Actinopteri; order Perciformes; family Percidae; genus Percina; species Percina caprodes. Next base: position 465,671 of record JABXJD010000372.1, read on the forward strand.
TATAGCATATAGTATAGTGTATAGTATAGTAGGCTATATAAAAACCTGAAACCTGTGGGGGGGGGGCTCTATAGAGAAACCTGTGGGGGAAACTCTATAAACCTGCCAGCATAAAGCGAAGCTATGCAATCCAGGAAGTGGGACGTTGTGGATACAGACTACCCCCATTATAAAGAGGATTACAACAAAAGATTATTAGAAGTCAAAGAACAAAGATGGAGAGAGAGAGTTGAACAGAATGAAGGAGCCACAGTAAAACATTCAGCAGCTTGCAGTCCCATTGATGCAGCTCTTTAAAAAAGAAATGTAGCAGAGCAGGATGGGGGGGGGGGCGTGAAATTGGACGGGATAAAAATAGAAGACTGAAAACAAAGACTCATTCCCTCCAGTGGGAATGAAAGGTGAAAGAAGAAGAAGAAGAGGGATTAGTGATGCTGCAGCATCTTAATGATCAACACATAAAATAACCACTGCTGGAACATTACTCCAAACAGTCAGATCTAAAGCAGATCTATACTTCTACACCACGCTAGAATGGCTTGAAACAAGGTAACCACGGTAACCAAGTTACAGAGTCCATGGTAGGACTTGAGTTATGAACTACGGGTGGCGGGACACCTTTAAAGGAACAGTACGTCCCGACCCAGAGCGTCAAAAAGTGATGCAGAGGGTCCCAACCCAGTCTAAATATGACACCAGAAGAAGGTTTTTTGCGTTGGGGGGGGGGGGGGCCCGACCAAGCGTCGCTTCTTGACGCGACAGGAGTGACATTGCGTTGCCAACACACACAATTTATATTGTTAATAACAGAAAAAAGCTTAATACTTCAAGGTCACCAAAAGGTTAAATTCATCATTGTTGTGCACTTTGCTGAAGGGAACGAGGGCCTCGCTGTCCCTGCATGCACTGTAAAACGGGGCAGCCCCCCCCCCCAACTCTGACATCTCTCCGTTAGTGCATGTATAGGTTATGAGCATGTGTGTAATTCAGGCGTGTGTGTAATAACGTGATAACATTGTAATTTCCCCTTGTGGAACTAATAAAGGATTTATTATTATTATTATTACTCTTAACCCTCATGTTTTCCTCGGGTCAAATTTGACCCATTTTCAGTTTTTTCATCACAAAAAATGGGCCTTTGAAATAAGCTGAAAATGTCAACATTAGAAATATCAAATAACTTTGGAAAAAACATTAAAAAAAGCTCCCCCAACATTGGAAAAAGTGACAAAAATGTCAGAAAAAGCGCTAACTTTTTTTCACGGTTGACGGGAACACAACACAAGGCTTAAAATGTAACTTTACAGATAAAATCTCACAGTATTTTACTGTTTTAATACTATACGGGATCCTACTGTGAGTGGCAATGCATTCTGGAAGAAAATACTACAGCGCTATCTGCCGAATGTTGCAGATTACAGGTGTTTACTGTTAATTTCAGTATGCTTACTGTAAAAAACAACACAGTAAATCTACGGTGACAAGCTTTCCACTGTGTGATATTGTGATCTGTGCGTGTTCTGCACACGCCTCCGTTTCAGTAGACGCAGACATTTCCGTGTGCACGTGAATGCATCTGTGTTGCGTGCCCATCCGTCCGTGACCCAGATCGTGTTCTTTTCCCAGTCGTCACCCTTCATCACGTCAGCGGATAGCAGCGCACGCGGACATCTGGCTCCTGTCTGGGAGTTTTTCACTCAGTCTCCGTTCAGCGTCCCGGCGAGAAGCCCCGTGAGTAAAAGGTGAAGGCGACGGTGATCCTGATGCTCTCGGACAGGTGCCGTGTCTCCCGACTCATCCATTAGCCCAAATCGCACATTACATTACATTACACTGCTCCGCGGAGGTTCAGGTTGCTGCAGATGAGGACAGATAATGGGAAACTTGTGACAGCTAGGCATCTCGCTGTACTTCACACATGAATAACCTTCCCCGTGTTGTCAGAGGCATTAGGTCTTATGGCTGCACATGAGATGGGGCTGCAAACAGCATCTTCTTTCATCAAGAGTATGGAGTTTAAATGGACTGAATGGGCTGTATTTATACAGCGCTTTTCTAGTCTTAACGACTACTCAAAGCTCTTTTACATCATACAGGAACCATTCACCATCGCACACATTCACACACTGTGGCCGAGGCTGCCGTACAAGGTGCCACCTGCTCAAGGTGCCACTGTAAAAAACATCTCCTCACTATCTGCTAGCTGCCTGTCCCCTGAACACACTGTAAAAAACATCTCCTCACTATCTGCTAGCTGCCTGTCCCCTGAACACACTGTAAAAACATCTCCTCACTATCTGCTAGCTGCCTGTCCCCTGAACACACTGTAAAAACATATCCTCACTATCTGCTAGCTGCCTGTCCCCTGAACACACTGTAAAAAACATCTCCTCACTATCTGCTAGCTGCCTGTCCCCTGAACACACTGTAAAAAACATCTCCTCACTATCTGCTAGCTGCCTGTCCCCAGAACACACTGTAAAAAACATCTCCTCACTATCTGCTAGCTGCCTGTCCCCTGAACACACTGTAAAAAACATATCCTCACTATCTGCTAGCTGCCTGTCCCCTGAACACACTGTAAAAAACATCTAATTTTACATATATGTTGGCACTGGAACAGGAGTTGCTATTAATCTCATTGTACATGCGTAAAGTGACAATAAAAGGCTTCCTCTCCAGCTTCTGAATGTGCATATCTTCTGATTTATAAAATATGTAAAATAATGAAATAATATCTTCCTCGTAGTGTTTCTCTCATCTTTCCTGCTGTCTTTCTTCCCCTCTCGGGGCTTCTCTCATTCCCACAATCCCCTTCATCCATCTCCTCGCTCCGAGTAGACCACCCCTTCATTGTCCTCTAATTGAAACGTCTTCATAATAAAAGGCTCTGAACGCACTCTCACATTTGACTAATACCCACTGACGCAAATCGAGATCTCATTACTTACGCACACGGAGCAGAAAATGGCTTCCGTGCTCGTGACGTTGTGTGTGCATGCACGCAGAGATAATCAGGACTTAAGTGTGTATTCATGTTTCATTCCTCTACTGCTTCATCCTCTCCTGCTCCCTAATTATGCATTTGAGAATGCATGTAATACACATTTTTTTCTTCCCATCTTGCTTTTTTTCTAGAAATCATCATTCTGCATCGTCAGTGTCAACCGGACGGGCAGTTTCATTTCTAGGAATTATAATCCACTCGGTCCTAAACCGCAGCGACAGCCGTCGTCGTACATATCTACGAATCCCTGGCGGAGACGGAGAGCTGGAGCCGCTGCCGTCGAGAGATAATTTAGGCGTGTTGGTCGAAATAATGAGCTCCATGATTCACATGGACGCTGTCCACACATGAATAACTCAGCCCTGCAGTGCCACTCCGAACCCCATCGCTGGTCCTCTCTCTCTCTCTCTCTCTCTCTCTCTCTCTCTCTCTCTCTCTCCTCAACTTTCTGACTTTGTATTAGATTCAGATTAGATTCAACTTTATTGTCATTACACAGGTGCAGGTACTAGGGTTAGGTACAGGTACAAGGGTTAGGTTAGGGTAAAAACGTAGTGCCCTGGATGGGCGCTGCGAGGGGCACGGGCACAAGGGGACCCCCGGTGTGAATAAAACACTTCAAGTCTCCTTAAAAAACCTGGTTCGGTTCTAAAAAGCTGTTTAAAAGAAGGGCCAATGCTCAGAGCAGGACCAAAGAACCACAGGGCGGGCAGCGGGAACATAAAACTTTCAATAAAAGGTCTCCTCCAATCCTGCTCGGCTCCTCTCCCTGAGACACTACCATATGAGGGTTAGGGTTAGGTACAAGGGTTAGGTACAAGGGTTAGGGTTAGGTACAAGGGTTAGGTGTTATGTACAAGGTACAAGGGTTAGGGACAAGGGTTAGGGTTAGGTACAAGGGACAAGGGTTAGGTACAAGGGACAAGGGTTAGGGTTAGGTACAAGGGTTAGGGACAAGGGTTAGGGTTAGGTACAAGGGACAAGGGTTAGGGACAAGGGTTAGGGTTAGGTACAAGGGACAAGGGTTAGGTACAAGGGTTAGGGTTAGGTACAAGGGACAAGGGTTAGGTACAAGGGACAAGGGACAGGTACAAGGGACAAGGGTTAGGTACAAGGTACAAGGGACAAGGGTTAGGTACAAGGGACAAGGGTTAGGTACAAGGTACAAGGGTTAGGTCCAAGGGTTAGGGTTTGGTACAAGGTACAAGGCAACAAAATGCAGCTTAGGTCTAACCAGAAGTGCAATAGCAGCAGGTGCAGGATATACACTGGTTCCATAGTGCAGGATATGGATATGTACTGAATAAATATAGAGATGAATACTATTATAAATAGAATTTTACGGATAGATTTGTCCTCTCTTGTATCCTCTTTAGACGTGTCATGATTTCCGTCAAACTGAAATCGAAATCAACTGTTAATTTTGACTAATTGAAATCAAAAGCCGACTCGGCGATTTCCCCACACTGTAAAAAATGAACGAGAAATGTACAGTACCTTACAGGAAACAAATGTCCAGCAAATTACTGTGAATTCTTTTCACAGTAAAGGTAGCATACTTCCATATACAGTATTTTATGTATTCATTGTAAATAAACTATTAAACACAACATAAGATAAAAGAAAGTACAAATACAGTAGTTTACTGTTTACTGTACTGTAATAAATAATAAAAAATTATATAGTTTGCTCCATAAATGGTCAGCCACTGGTGCCATCTCTGATTTCTCCCCCTCAGACTTTGGGTGTATGCTTGTATCGGTGTTTGGGGCGGTTGGGGCTCTCTCTCTCGCTCTACCTCTCTCTTTATCTATGTCTCTCTATCTCTCTTTCTCTATCTTTCTCTACCTATCTCTCTCTCTCTCTCTCTTCTCCTTTAATAACAGTGTTATAATAGGTCTCTTTTAATAAGACAGATGATAATATAAGGTGTTAACGTAACATTGAAGCATGCTCGTTGTCTCGTGTGCAGATACTCGTTGGAGAGCTGTGTGCCTTCTTCACCAAAGCAGAGGGAACCCAGGAGAAGACCATCGTCACCGCAGACTGCTGCTACTTCAACCCCTTGCTGAGGCGCATCATACGCTTCCTAGGTGAACACCTGATTGTATTAATCCACCCCACCTGGGAAAGGGATAGGGTGGCTAGACATGTCCGGGGGGGGTTATAAATTCATGAAATGTCCGGTTTTCGCTATTTTTCATGTGGCCATTAAGCGTGTTTACTTAAATTGACTGGTGCTCTGCACACAATACTACGATACTTTGGAGCACATACAGGGAGCAGATCAGACAGGGGAGCACATATAGGGAGCAGATCAGACAGGGAGCAGATCAGACAGGGAGCAGATCAGACCGGGAGCACATACATGGAGAAGACAAGACAGGGAGCAGATCAGACAGGGAGCACATACAGGGAACAGATCAGACGGGGGAGCACATACAGGGAGCAGATCAGACAGGGAGCACATACAGGGAGCAGACAAGACAGGGAGCAGATCAGACCGGGAGCACATACAGGGAGCAGATCAGACCGGGAGCAGATCCCACAGGGAGCACATACAGGGAGCAGATTAGACGGGAGTACATACAGGGAGTAGATCAGAAGGGGAGCACATACGGGGAGCAGATCAGACAGGGAGCGCATACAGGGAGTAGATCAGACCGGGAGCACATACAGTGAGCAGATCAGACAGGGGAGCACATACAGGGAGCAGATCAGACAGGGGAGCACATACAGGGAGCAGATCAGACCGGGAGCACATACAGGGAGCAGATCAGACCGGGAGCACATACAGGGAGCAGACAAGACAGGGAGCAGATCAGACCGGGAGCACATACAGGGAGCAGATCAGACCGGGAGCAGATCCCACAGGGAGCACATACAGGGAGCAGATTAGACGGGAGTACATACAGGGAGTAGATCAGAAGGGGAGCACATACGGGGAGCAGATCAGACAGGGAGCGCATACAGGGAGTAGATCAGACCGGGAGCACATACAGTGAGCAGATCAGACAGGGGAGCACATACAGGGAGCAGATCAGACAGGGGAGCACATACAGGGAGCAGATCAGACCGGGAGCACATACAGGGAGCAGATCAGACCGGGAGCACATACAGGGAGCAGACAAGACAGGGAGCAGATCAGACCGGGAGCACATACAGGAGCAGATCAGACCGGGAGCAGATCCCACAGGGAGCACATACAGGGAGCAGATTAGACGGGAGTACATACAGGGAGTAGATCAGAAGGGGAGCACATACGGGGAGCAGATCAGACAGGGAGCGCATACAGGGAGTAGATGGACACCGAAAAACCTGATCCTATTATACTGGAAAGAGTTTAAGAGATATTAGTTGAAGCTGAGGTCATATTTAAAACATTATTTCATATTTATTTATTTAAAAAGAGCTTTGAATTTGTTACAGGTTATTTTATAACATGTTATTTTGTACCATAAAGCATGTTCATTAACCTCTAATTTGTGTCTCGAGGCCGGGCGAGTGTCCTTTTTTTTTTGTTTTTTTTGGAAATCAAACTATGGTCACAGGGGACATATTGTGTTTGGTTTCAACAGAGCGAGACAACATGAAAGGGAAGGTAGACCTGGTAGACTGGCAGAGCTGGTGCACGTCCTGTAGCTGTTAATTGGCTGATGAACTGAGATATAATCTTGGCGCTTAGATGTTCAGGATCACTGCAGGAAGACGCTTGTGGATGCAGAGCAGCCGGAGCTGATTGAGGCGGGGGGGGGGAGGCTTCTTGGTGCAATTTCACACCTCTGCTGATAAAAATGTGTTGCAGCTATTTTAGGAAAGAAAAACTTATTATCACCAGTTTTATCTCCAAGTGCTGTTGAAATCATGTTGAAATCATGTTGAAATCGTTGCAACATCTGTTCTGCCTTTCTTCATCTCGCGAGAAAAATGTGAAAAGATGTCGAAAAAAAGTGACAAATGTAAAAAAAAAGCTTTTAAAATTTGGGGAAAAACCCACAAAAATTTCAAAAGGCTCAAAAAGTCCTGAAACGTTGACAAAAGTGACAAAATCATCACAAAAAGGGTCGAAAAAGACGACATAAAATTGATTTAAAAATAATCAGGTCACTACTTTAGTTGAATTTGTTTTATAGCATTTGGAGAAAAAAAAAATTGGTAAAAGAACTTAAAAAAAATAGTAATAAAGAGGGAAAAATTTGAATAAAAGTGGAAAAAAATTTGAAAAGATGTTGAAAAAAGAAATAAATGTCAGAAAAGTGACAAAAAAGCTTTAAAAATTGAAGGAAAACCCACAAAAGAAAAACACAAAAGGGTTGAAAAAGACGACCATAACGTTGAAAAATGTAAATAAAATTGACAAAAATGAGAAGATGTTGAAAAAAGTGTCAAACAAAAAGAATATATCTTTAACTTTTATATATATATATATATATATATATATATATATAACATCTTTATAGCTATAACTTTTTATCGATATTCAGGAAATACAGTTGAACTTTTTTCTTTTCATAAGGCATTTTCCATTCAATAATAATAATAATAATAATAATAATAATAAAAATAATAATAAATAAAAATAAATAAATAAATAAATAAACAAATAAATAAATAAATAAATAAATATCAATCCCACAAGGGGAAATTACAATTTACACACAGGCCTGAACTACACACACACTACACACTTTACTAAATGGAGAGATAATACTAAAATTGCATAAAAACGTAACGGCTGGAAACATGGCTCAGGTCCCATGGCATGAAAATGTCACTTTATGAGGTTCATTAACATTAATATGCCCCCCCCCCCCCAGGTGTGTACGCCTTCGGCCTGTTCACCACCACCATCTTCGCCAACGCCGGCCAGGTGGTGACCGGAAACCAGACGCCTCACTTCCTGTCGGCCTGCCGGCCAAACTACACGGCGCTGGGCTGCCAGTCCACCCTGCAGTACATCGCCGAGCGCCGCGCCTGCACCGGCAACCAGCTGATCGTCACGTCCGCGCGGAAGTCCTTCCCCTCCAAGGACGCCGCGCTGAGCGTGTACTCTGCCGTGTACACCGTGGTAGGTCGGAGCACGCCGGAGCCGCTTCGGTTCATGTTAACGTACGCGCCACGGAAACCGTCAGACGCACATTACCGATTTAATTTATAATAATTAATGCTGTAATTAATGTTTATTGGTCCCCAGTGGGGGAAATTACAATTTACACTGTTTTGTTAGTAATCACTGCACACAGGCCTGAAACACACACACACACACACACACACACACTAATGGAGAGATGTCAGTGTTGGGGGGTTGGCAGCTGGACCAGCGCACTGAGCGTTTGGGGGGGTACAGTGTTTTGCTTAAGAGCACCTGGCAGTGCCCAAGTGGCATCTCTTCAGATACAGTATTAGGGGACCACTAAGGTCTATATAAAAGAGACTTCAGATACAGTATTAGGGACCACTAAGGTCTATATAAAAGAGACTTCAGATACAGTATTAGGGGACCACTAAGGTCTAAATAAAGAGACTTCAGATACAGTATTAGGGGACCACTAAGGTCTATATAAAGAGACTTCAAATACAGTATTAGGGACCACTAAGGTCTATATAAAAGAGACTTCAGATACAGTATTAGGGACCACTAAGGTCTATATAAAAGAGACTTTAGCCTGGTTTTTTAAAAAGCCTTATCAGGCTGTAATGATGCCAACGTGCCTGTGTGTGTCTCCCTGCTGCTTCCTGTCTGTCTCTCTGCAGATGTACGTGACTCTGGTCTTCAAGACCAAGGGCACGCGGCTGACCAAGCCCACCATCAGCCTCACGCTGCTCTGCCTGGCCGTGCTGGTGGGCGTGGTCCGGGTGGCCGAGTATCGCAACCACTGGGCCGACGTCCTGGCGGGATTCTTCACCGGGGGAGCCATCGCTGTGTTTTTGGTGAGAGACTAGACCGGACAGGAAGATGGTGGATATGTCACGTACCTTTGGTGTGGGAGATCTGGGTTTGATTCCCACTGTGTCCCTGAGCAAGGCACTTAACCCCTAGTTGCTCCAGAGGCGTGCAACCTCTAACATACAGTATATAGTAGAGCCCGGCCGATAAAGGATTTTTAAGACCGATACAAATATTTGGTTATTTAAAAATCCAATATGCCAATATATCAGCAAATATGTATTTAAAAAAAAAATCCAGAAACAGATTTCCATATTAGTTATTTGTAGTTATTTATGAGTTCTCATTTAAATATAATAATTTGTTTTATTGTCACAACAGAACATCAAAATATATTAAAGTTCTAATAAATAAAATGTAGAAAAATACAAACTTAAGATATGAAACTTAAAGTCCTTTAAACAAAAACACAATAACAAAAAAAATCAGAATTGCCAACAGGGACGTTGTAGAGCGTCCTCTGGTGGACAGACTATGCAACGCCATCACTAACAGGGACGTTGTAGAGCGTCCTCTGGTGGACAGACTATGCAACGCCATCACTAACGGGGACGTTGTAGAGCGTCCTCTGGTGGACAGACTATGCAACGCCATCACTAACGGGACGTTGTAGGCGTCCTCTGGTGGACAGACTATGCAACGCCATCACTAACAGGGACGTTGTAGGCGTCCTCTGGTGGACAGACTATGCAACGCCATCACTAACAGGGACGTTGTAGAGCGTCCTCTGGTGGACAGACTATGCAACGCCATCACTAACAGGGACGTTGTAGAGCGTCCTCTGGTGGACAGACTATGCAACGCCATCACTAACAGGGACGTTGTAGAGCGTCCTCTGGTGGACAGACTATGCAACGCCATCACTAACAGGGACGTTGTAGAGCGTCCTCTGGTGGACAGACTATGCAACGCCATCACTAACAGGGACGTTGTAGAGCGTCCTCTGGTGGACAGACTATGCAACGCCATCACTAACAGGGACGTTGTAGAGCGTCCTCTGGTGGACAGACTATGCAACACCAACACTAACAGGGACGTTGTAGAGCGTACTCTGGTGGACAGACTATGCAACGCCATCACTAACAGGGACGTTGTAGAGCGTCCTCTGGTGGACAGACTATGCAACGCCATCACTAACAGGGACGTTGTAGAGCGTCCTCTGGTGGACAGACTATGCAACGCCATCACTAACAGGGACGTTGTAGAGCGTCCTCTGGTGGACAGACTATGCAACGCCATCACTAACAGGGACGTTGTAGAGCGTATCGGCCAATATATATATTAAATATATATATATTAAATATATATATATAAAATAAATGCTGAGCTGTGATTGGGCCTTTCAGTGAGGGGGCGGGGCTTAGCAAAGGTTCAGTTCTCTTTTTATCTTACCTCTCTCTCCAGGTGACTTGTGTGATTAACAGCTTCCAGCAGATGCTGCCGAGCCCCCCCCCGCCGCGACCCCAGCGGCCCGAGTCCGTGCTGGGCGTGCCGATGGTGACGCTGCCCTGTGTGGAGAGTCCACTCGAAAAGTTAAGTGGCCCTCAGGTAAGAGGCGGGGGGGGTGTGGCGCATGCCTGCGCCCACAAAAGAGGGGCTTAGATACACACCCCTTGTCTCTTACCTGACTCCGCTGTCCTCCTCCTGCACATGCATGCCCCCGCCCCCCGCCCCCGCACGCCGTGCACCAACACCCACGGAATCCTTTTACACCGCCGACAACATTACAGGAAGTCATTAACAATGGAAGCTTCTCTCAGCTGCAAGGAGGAAAATCTGTCGGCGTCAATCAGGTTGAAATTAGATCAACTTTATGCTAATGAGCTACCAACCAACCAATCAGAATATAGACGTCCTTTGGTTTCTACCAAAACATTAATTCTGCTCATAATTGCCGTTAGCTGCCGATCATTTTGATTTAACATTTTGGTTAAAAAACAAATATCTTTTGGGTAACACTTAGGTACACTCCGCAAAAGCAGGGGGAATTAGAGCAGGGGGAATGAGAGGGGGAAACGCCAGAGCAGGGGGAATGAGGGAAACGTAGCAAAAGATAGTAACACTTTACAATAAGGTACACAAAAAAGTAGGTACCCCCTCTCATTCCCCCTGCTCTGGCGTTATCCCCTCTCGTTCCCCCTGCTCTGGCGTTATCCCCTCTCGTTCCCCCCGCTCTGGCGTTATCCCCTCTCGTTCCCCCCGCTCTGGCGTTATCCCCTCTCGTTCCCCCCGCTCTGGCGTTATCCCCTCTCGTTCCCCCCGCTCTGGCGGTGTCCCCCTCTCGTTCCCGCTTTGGCGGTGTCCCCTCTCATTCCCCTGCTTTGGCGGTGTCCCCCTCTCATTCCCCAGCTTTGGCGGTGTCCCCCTCTCGTTCCCCTGCTTTGGCGGTGTCCCCCCTCTCGTTCCCCCTGCTCTGGCGGTGTCCCCCTTTTGTTCCCCCTGCTTTGGCGGTGTCCCCCTCTCGTTCCCCCTGCTTTGGCGGTGTCCCCCTCTCATTCCCCCTGCTTTGGCGGTGCCCCCTCTCATTCCCCCTGCTTTGGCGGTGTACCCTCTCGTTCCCCTGCTTTGGCAGTGTCCCCTCTCATTCCCCCTGCTTTGTTGTTTCCCCTCTCATTCCCCCTGCTTTGGCGGTGTCCCCCTCTCATTCCCCCTGCTCTGGCGGTGCCCCCCTCTTGTTCCCCCTGCTTTGGCGGTGTCCCCCTCTCATTCCTCCTGCTTTGGCGGTGTCCCCCTTTTGTTCCCCCTGCTTTGGCGGTGTCCCCCCTCTCGTTCCCCCTGCTTTGGCGGTGTCCCCCCTCTCGTTCCCCCTGCTCTGGCGGTGTCCCCCTTTTGTTCCCCCTGCTTTGGCGGTGTCCCCCCTCTCATTCCCCCTGCTTTGGCGGTGTCCCCCTTTTGTTCCCCCTGCTTTGGCAGTGTCCCCCCTCTCGTTCCCCCTGCTTTGGCGGTGTCCCCCTCTCGTTCCCCCTGCTCTGGCGGTGTCCCCCCTCTAAGTGTTACCTAAAAGATATTTGTTTTCTAACCAAAATGTCGTAACGTACGGTAAATGTAGCCGTAGACTAGGTTCCCCCTAACGGAGACTTGCTGATATTCTATATATTTTTGGCCTTTTGCCTGAAACAAGGACATCATCTCGTCCAGTATCCAGGATCTTGTCTTGTGTCCGTCAGCGTCACTAACCCTCACCTCTCTTCCTCTGTCTCCCCCTCCCTCTCTCCTGTCTCTCCCTCTCCTCCAGCATCCTCCCCCCTTCCCCCCCTCCCCCCCCTCTCCACCGTACAACGCCTACGTCCATCCATTCTAACCAACTGTGAATATCTTCTCACTCTTCCCTTTCTCTCTCTCTCTCCATCATCTGTCGCCTTTGTTGTTCTGTTTTTCGTCTCTTCCTCCGCCCTTCATCCCGTACATTGCTCTTGATTATTCTTCACTTCTTTATCGCTCTCTCTCTCCTCCTTCACCCCCTCTCTCTCTCTCTCTCTCTCTCTCTCCTTCGCCTCCCCCTCTCTCTCTCGCCTCCCCACTCTCTCTCTCGCCCCCCCTCTCTCTTGCCTCCCCCCTCTCTCTCTTGCCTCCCCCTCTCTCTCTCGCCTCCCCTCTCTCTCTCGCCTCCCCCCTCTCTCTCTCGCCTCCCCCTCTCTCTCTCGCCTCCTTCTCTCTCTCTCTCTCTCTCTCCCCCCCTCTCTCTCTCTCTCTCCTTCGCCTCCCCACTCTCTCTCTCGCCTCCCTTCTCTCTCTCTCTCTCTCTCTCTCCTTCACCCCTCTCTCTTTCTCTCTCCTTCGCCTCCCCACTCTCTCTCTCGCCCCCTCTCTCTCTCGCCCCCTCTCTCTCTGCCCCCTCTCTCTCTCGCCTCCCACTCTCTCTCTCGCCCCCTCTCTCTCGCCCCTCTCTCTCGCCCCCTCTCTCTCTCGCCTCCCCACTCTCTCTTGCCTCCCCACTCTCTCTCGCCTCCCCACTCTCTCTTGCCTCCCCCTCTCTCTTGCCTCCCCCCTCTCTCTCCCCTCTCTCTCTCTCTCTCTCTCTCTCTCTCTCCTTCGCCTCCCCCCTCTCTCTCTCGACTCCCCTCTCTCTCTTTCTCTCTCCTCTCTTTCCCCTGCAGACTCCACGGGGATCTCCGTTCACCGAGATCACATGACCATCAGCCCTATCGGTTCCCCCCCCCCCCAGATGTCCTCATACCGTCTCGCTCCATTTCCAGCGAAGTGTAGACCGGTCGGAGGAGGAGCGCTCGCCGCGCTGCGCCGCCCACCCGGGCGGGCGGTACGCCACGCTGCACCGCTCCTACTCCACGCAGGTCTAGACGGACCATGACACACACACACACACACACTGTAACACACAGACACACACACACAGAAACACACACACACACTGTAATACACACACACACACACAATAACACACAGACACACACACTGTAACACACACACATAGATACAAACACACACAGACACACACACACACAGATGCACAAAAGCATACAGACACACACACAAAAACACACACACACACAGTAACACACACACAGTAACACACACACACACAGTAACACCCCCCCATCCTGTTGCCCTCTCCGCCCCCGGGGAACCGATAGACTTCCTCTTTGCTGGGTAAAAAGTGAAGCGCTGGACTTCCAGGACATAGTCGGGTCCATGCTTCTCTTTCTAATTCAAGACTTCTGTTTCTGGATCAACTCGATCATGTGACGCTCACTTCGTGCTCTGCGAGGAAAAACCATCAAACCGGGACCGCTGAGTGGACCCTCGCTTTACTTTCCCTTTGTTTTGTCTTCAAACAACGGAAAGGACGCGTTTTAACCTGTGTGACCTGTCACGTCGTTGCCATGCCGACCAGAGCTGAAGGATGCGCATGCTGCTGGGACTCAACTGTAGACTGTAAAATGATAATAATAATTTATACTGTTTATTGATCCCCAGTGGGGAAATTACAATTTACACTGTTAAAAATCACTACACACACACACACACACACAGACACACACACACACACACATTCTCAGGACCTATACATGCGCTAATGGAGAGATGTCAGAGTGGGGGGCTGCCAGTGCTGGACCAGCGCCCTGAGCGGGGGGGTAGACGATGCCTTGCTTAAGAGCACCTTGGCAGCACCCAGGAGGTGAACTGAAACAGCTACCAGTCCTCACTCTGTACTTTGGTCCGTATGGGGACTTGAACCGGCGACCCCCACACACACACAACCTCACACACACATGAAATACACACACACACACTCACAACCAGATACACACACACACACACACACACACACACACACTCACAACCAGATACACGCACACACAACCACTCAAACGCACACAGACATCACATACACACACAACCTCACAAACTCACAACCTCACACACACACACACTCACAACCAGATATACACAAACACACACACACACACAACCTCACACACACATCAAATACACACACACACACACACTCACAACCAGATACACACACACACACAACCAGATACACACACACACACACACACACAACCTCACACACATCAAATACACACACACACACTCACAACCTCTCTCACACACACACACACACACACACACGCACACACACACACAGAAATCTGAGTCTGTGTGAGACGTCCTCAGATCAGAGAATCTCTCAGCTGATAAAATGAAGATGAAAGGACGTCTCCACTCTTCCTCTCCACGTCCCTTTCTTCTTTCCTCAGACTCCAAAACAACGATGTGAAACACAAACGCGTTAATAAGCCAACGCCGTTCTCCCAAATCCCCTCCAGGACCAGAGACTGGATCCAGCTCGTCTTGTTGTGGGACACGTCCTGCGATGGGAACAAGACTTCTGTGTTTTTTATTTTTATTTGACTCACATCTTTCACCCTGAACTGGAACTTCTTTGAAAAAGAATCATTACAGAGTCATGTAATTATTGTGATTAATTTCTGAGATTGTATTAATAGATTTATTTATGGACGTGTGTATATATACGGTGTGGTTGCCATGGAGCGCTCAACGTGGCGTGACAGTTTTGCTGATTTTGATTTGCACACTCCCCTCAAATCCATGTTTTTATTAATCTTTCTCCTTTTGTTCTCCCCACATGTCGTTTTCACAACCTCTGATTGGCTCTGCTCGCTGGTGTCTTTACTGTACAACCATCCATGTGCTGTGAAATGTTTCCCTCTGCTGGACACAACACACACACACACACACACACACACAACCCTAACCCTAACACACACAATGAATGGTGCATGGCTCTTTCTTTGTGGGGACCCGTCATTGACGTAATGCATTTTCTAGCCCCTTACCCTAACCATAACATCTAAATGCCTAACCTTGTCTGGACCCCACAAGTATACTGAGCTCCCGGTCTTTGGACCCCACGAATATAGTTAAATAAGAACACACACACGCACACACAGGTTGGTGGCTCTGTCTTTGTGGGGACCCGTCATTGACATAATGCATTCCTTAGCCACTTACCCTAACCTTAACATCTAAATGCCTAACCTTAACCCTTACCTTAACCTTACCCTAACCTTAACCTTACCCTAACCTTAACATCTAAATGCCTAACCTTAACCCTTACCTTAACCCTTACCCTAACCTTAACATCTAAATGCCTAACCTTAACCCTTACCCTAACCTTAACCTTAACCTTACCCTAACCTTAACATCTAAATGCCTAACCTTAACCCTTACCCTAACCTTAACCTTAACCTTACCCTAACCTTAACATCTAAATGCCTAACCTTAACCCTTACCCTAACCCTTACCCTAACCTTAACCTTACCCTTACCCTAACCTTAACATCTAAATGCCTAACCTTAACCCTTACCCTAACCTTAACAACTAAATGCCTAACCTTAACCCTCATCTTAACCATAACCTAATTCTAACCCTAAAACCAAGTCTTAAACCTCAAACAGCCCTTTAAAGTTGTGGGGTCCAGCATTTTGGCCCCACAAAGCTATCGGGACCCCACAATTATACTGAACTCCCGGTTAGTGGACCCCACGAATAAAGGTAAACAAGAACACACACACAACTAAAACCCTGTCCTAAAGAGCACACTCAGCAGCCAGTTTATTAGGTACGCCTAGCTCAAACTGCAGCAGTCTAGTAAATGCAATACGTCTTTCCTTTACGAGAGTGGTGATGTTCAGGTTTGTTAACGCTGTTTAAGAGAGCTGTTAATTCAACTTCATGGTCATTTTGGGGCTAGTTTGTGGTGCAATATACTGAGAAGCATTCACATTATGTCCACAGGATATTAAATATTAGAAAAACCTCTCAGTATATCAAAATGTAGTCAAAGACACGTCAGTCAAGTACTGTGAAAGCAAGTGAAGCAATCAACACAGAACATAAAAACAAGCACATATATATACTATATACATATAGTGTGTGTGTGTGTATATATATGTGTATGTATGTATATGTGTGTATGTATGCATATTTGAAAGCGAACACATGCACATTCACACGTATTTCCATTTCTTTCCCTTGATCCACTTTCTAACTGTGTAACCTGTTTGTATGATACTGTACATAACTTCTTTTTGTATTGAGAGTGAGATTTTTACACAAGCGTCACCAACACTCAGCGTAGGGATTGGGGGAAATAAATAAAAAGATGTATTTATAATGATGGAGAACGGTGTGAACTGTATGAAGATGCTGAACCGACACTGGATCGGTTGGAAAGCACCCAGATGTCTCACTCTTTGAATAAAACTACTGTATTTACCCACTGGACCAAGTTTGTGCCTTTGTCGTTATTGACACTAAAGCTCTACTTTAGCGTCATATAACACACGCTTGGTTGTCTCCGTTAGCGTCATATAACACGCGCTTGGTT
>JABXJD010000372.1:487500-502500 GCA_013375575.1 Percina caprodes
ACAACATGAAGACAACATGAGGACAACATGGGGACAACATGAGGACAACATGAGGACAACATGGGGACAACATGAGGACAACATGGGGACAACATGAGGACAACATGAAGACAACATGAAGACAACATGAGGACAACATGAGGGCAACATGAAGACAACATGGGGACAACATGAGGACAACATGGGGACAACATGAGGACAACATGAAGACAACATGAGGACAACATGGGGACAACATGAGGGTTAAATGACTCCTGTCACATGGTTGTGCATTTGCAGGCTCAATCCACAAGATGGCAATATATAACATAATGTTCTCATTCATGTTTTGAAGGAGCCGAGGAGAGCCGATCCTCGCCCAGCATTCATCTTTTCAGACATCTTAAGAAGAGATTGAAGGGATTTCTCAAGCTGTGTCGTGAAATGAAGGGAGCATCGCAGCAGTTAATGAGATGAGATCTGCACCTGTGTATGCTAATGAGATGTAATGAAATCCATTTTCTTAATGTCACAGATAATGGAAAGAATTACTCATACATCAGTGTCTCTGCGCACTTCATTCTGCACGCTTGATTTGCCTGTTTGACTCGTTTTAGCACTCATAAAACGCACAGATCTCCAGCAATGAATGACACTGAAAAGCTGATTAGTGAACGCTTACAGTACAGCCGACTCTAATTGCAACAGGCTGGATGTCGCAGACTTTCGAGAGATGCACCTGCAATTCCTAAAACAACAACCGCTGCTTGATTTTGAACGACTACCTAACATCCCGGCCAGGGACGTTCAAAGGATGACGCGGTTTCCTCGGTGAAATCCCACCTGCAGCGTCTCGCTGCCTCTTTCTCTCTTCCTCATTAGTGTGGGCAGCACAACTCGCTCCGTTAGTTTGCTGCGAATGTTAATTCTCTTCGCCTTCGCATTCCAATCACAGGCTTTTTCTGGTGATTTCATTTTCAACCAGCATGCTCATTTGGTTTTTGAAGGTAAACGTGATCGGTGTGAACAAAAACGCTTTGGTGCTGAGTGGTTTACGCACTGTGGCTGAAAGCCACAAAGAGGAAAAAAAAAGCACATAGAGGATAAAATAAGTGATATTTCTTAGAGAGTAATCATATTCTGCCTGGTCTGTAAATATCTGATATTACAGAGTGCATTAAGCCTGGAAATCCAGACCCAAATCCAAAGATTAAGTGTGCATTTGAAAATCTCACTGCACGCAGTTGGATAACACTACGGCCAATCACAACCCACGGGGGGGGGGGGGACGGACGTATGCAGAGCCCCAAACGCTTAGCTAGCAGCGGAGCTAACTGGTAGATTAGACTGTCGTCATCTGTTCAGCTCGCCTCTGGCCCCGCCTACATCAGATACACCGATGTGATTGGATCAGGTTGCCTCTGGCCCCGCCTACATCAGATACACCGATGTGATTGGATCAGGTTGCCTCTGGCCCCGCCTACATCAGATACACTGATGTGATTGGATCAGGTCGCCTCTGGCCCCACCTACATCAGATACACCGATGTGATTGGATCAGGTTGCCTCTGGCCCCGCCTACATCAGATACACTGATGTGATTGGTGCAGCTGGCCTCTGGCCCTGCCTACATCAGATACACTGATGTGATTGGTGCAGCTCGCCTCTGGCCCCGCCTACATCAGATACACCGATGTGATTGGATCAGCTCACCTCTGACCCCGCCTACATCAGATACACCGATGTGATTGGTGCAGCTCGGCTACAAGCAAATCCAGATTGTGCTTCACGTAAGAGTGCATTAGCATGACTGGCGTATGAAGACAAAGCACCAAGCTCGTTTGAAAGCCACGATGTCTCTGGGTGGGCAAAGCAGAGAAAGGGGAGGTAACCTTGCCCCTTATGACCTCATAAGGGGAAGATTCCAGATCGGCCCGTCTGAGCTTTAATTTCCTCAAAGGCAGAGCAGGATCCCCAGGACTCAGAGTCAACAGTGTTCGTTACAGTCTGACGGCCGCTGGAAGGAAAGATCTGCGGTATCGCTCCATTAAATCCTGTACAGTCTAAAGGAATCTAAAGGAAATAACTGGAGATTATTATTACATACACATATATACACATACACATATATACACATATATACACATAGTCGTTATTTACAGCGTGTGCAACTTCCTCAGTGGTGGGCCTCGGCTGACTGCGCCTCACCTCCAAACCGATGACCGATGACCCGGACCACCAGCACCTGCTTTCAGAAGCAGGTCCCGTGTCCCAGCAGAGAGCAGACAACACGGAGCGGGCTGGGTTTTGAGATTCGAGTGGGAACGCTCGGTCGTCTGGCTCTTATAGATTTTCTGTAGAGTTTCTTTCTGCTTGTCCACTCAGATGCCAACGGCCTCTGCACGGCGCCGGCGAGAATATCAATCAGGGCCTGCAACTACGTTTGAAAATTAACTAAATTGTTGAAACAACTTGATGTGATCAACTAATCACTCTACGGGCCCTATTTTAACGATGTTAGTCCAAATCCATGTTTCCTTGTTGTTGTTTTTTATAATTATCTTTTTATTGGGAAATTTCGCATCAGTTGACAAGTACACATGGATTTACAGTTGTTAGCATCAGAGTTGTACCGAGCCAAAGGTTTTGTATCAATAGTTTCTTGTTCCAGATGTCCAATGTCCGTTCCCTATTAATAATGTATATGTATAGAAATAAACAACATATAATTTAACTCTTTACATCCCACTTTTCCTAGTTTGACGGTGGAAAAAGAGTCTTTGCACCGGGCACATGGTCCTAAAGGGTTGGACTTAGTGTCTTCATTAGTCAGAGGTGTGTTCTGGTAACATGCAATCAACCAATCAGAGGTCCTCTTCCATATCCTCATAAAGTGACATTTTGATGCGATGGGACCTTTAAAGTTACGTTACTTGTTTGTGAAGCTGTAGAAGACCTCACTCCTCCATACATCAGAGATTTTCTCTCATTTTATGTTTCAGCGAGATCATTACACTTTTCTCTTGAATTCTCCTTTCGTGTCCCATTCAATGAAAGCACGGAGTGCATTCTGTTTTTGAACTGACTGAACTCACTGCCAAGGGATGGATGGATGGATGGATGGATGGATGGATGGATGGATGGATGGATGGATGGATGGATGGATGGATGGATGGATGGATGGATGGATGGATGGATGGATGGATGGATGGATGGATGGATGGATGGATGGATGGATGGATGGATGGATGGACATCAGTCTGCCAGAAATTCAGAAGAGGAAATGTCTGCTACTCAGAAGCTGGAAAAAAATAGTTAAGAGGTCCTTCTACTGCATACGCAGATCTACCAACAGCGGTCCTCTGACCCGCCACCGCTGGGTCTAACGTTAGACCGCTGACCCGCCGCCGCTGGGTCTAACGTTAGACCGCTGACCCGCCGCCGCTGGGTCTAACGTTAGACCGCTGACCCGTTGCCGCTGGGTCTAACGTTAGACCGCTGACCCGTTGCCGCTGGGTCTAACGTTAGCGGTCCGCTGACCCACTGCTGCTGGGTCTAACGTTAGCGGTCCTCTGACCCGCTGCTGCTGGGTATAACGTTAGCGGTCCGCTGACCCACTGCTGCTGGGTCTAACGTTAGACCGCTGACCCGTTGCCGCTGGGTCTAACGTTAGCGGTCCTCTGACCCGCTGCTGCTGGGTATAACGTTAGCAGTCCGCTTACCCCTCGCTGCTGGGTCTAACGTTAGCGGTCCGCTGACCCACTGCTGCTGGGTATAACGTTAGCGGTCCGCTGACCCACTGCTGCTGGGTCTAACGTTAGCGGTCCGCTGACCCGCTGCTGCTGGGTCTAACGTTAGCGGTCCGCTGACCCGCTGCTGCAGGGTCTAACGTTAGCGGTCTGCTGACCCACTGCAGCTGGGTCTAACGTTAGCGGTCTGCTGACCCACTGCCGCTGGGTCTAACGTTAACGGTCTGCTGACCCACTGCCGTTAGAGGTCCGCTGGGTCTAACGTTCCCTTCTCTATCCCTGCTACTCCGCTAACGTCTCCCGAACTGCGTCCAGCCGCTCTCCTCCCAGCGAGCTGCGACACTGACACCCCATTATCACTATGACAACTAACAACAATCTCCGTTTTGTTGTGTAGCGATCAAACTACCCCCGGAGACCGTCCAACGGCCTTTCTATCCTGCTTATTTCTATGCATGCTTGCGTGAAAGGTGCTTTATAGATAAATACAAGTTAAAGTTCCTGCTCCTCGCTGCTCTGCCTCTTATTTTCCTTGCTTTCCTCTTTACACGATAAACACACACACACACGCACACACACACACACACACACACACACACACACACACACACACATACGGATACCAGATGTCAGCTCAATATTAATTTAGTTAAATTATAATTGTTCAGGCAGAACTACAGGCTGACTCGATGAAAATGCACATACCCGTGAGTTATTGATTTTGTGTTATGTGCAGCGGGTGTGAAATAAATTGAAATTGTTACTATGGCATCAAGCAAAGTGTGCAGCGCCGACAGGAACATAATGTATACACTTAAATCGTCCTTCTAACATGACTAGCAATTACAGACAGCCATTGAAGAAGCAGGACGATTCAATCAGGCAAAGTTGAGACTCGTATCCAGAGGTGGAGCCGGGTTAATTAGTATACTTGGCTTTAACCAACCGTGCAGGATGTTGAAGGGTTGAAGGATAATGCTTGTTTAGATACACGGGCACAGTGTCCACAGATAATGTCTTCATTAACTATTGATGCGCTCAGACACACAGGCCCTGTGTCTCCTCCAGCTTTATGCTGCATTCCCTCCATCTCTTCACCTCTCACTCCGTCTCTTCTCCTTTATCTCAGCAAAGGGGGAAACCTGCAGTTTAAAAAACGGATTATATTTGGGTTAAGGTAACACCCCGGTTACTCAAACCAGAGTTCTCATACCCCGGTTACCAGACCTAGATAAGTTCTTTAGCAAACGGGGCATTCATGCATGTATACTTCATAGACTGTAAAAATAATGGGACAAATCTTCCGGGTCTGAAAAGTGAAGCTGAAGCTCCTTAAAGCTGCGTTCTCTGTGACGTCCAGCAGGGGGCGACGCCACCGGCTCCCAACAGAAGTCTGTTTCCATAGAAGTCTATGAGGAAATGAGCCGACTTCTCACTTGATTTATTATGAGTTGATGGTCTCAATCGCTGGTTTCTAGTCTTCAACACAGCTTCAAGAGTTCTTTATTGTCACACCACAGTACACTGTAGTACGAAATTACGTGCAAAGGTCGCAGCTTAAAAGAATACAGCACAGAAACAATTAAAAACACCGTGGAAAAGTTGAGTTATTAGTTATATGAATTCAAATAGATAAATGCCTTTATGCTTATATGGGTGTGCAGAGCATGTAGAGTGATGGTGTTCATTTAGTAAATTATGGTCCCATTTATTTTAAAACAGATGATAAAGGAGGGGACCTGTCACTCAGGACAGAGGCTTAGCGATGCTAACACTGGACATTAAAATGAGCCTCAAGTGGTTTTTGGGTGTTTTTCATCTTAATCTGTGTGTTTCTGTCACCTAGAAAAGCCTTATTCTGTGTTCTGCCAACCAAGCTTGTTAGCTACCGCGAGCATTAGCTTGTAATTTAAGGGAATATTTGCAGATTTCCCGCTTGGACGTTCACTTTTACCCACCGGGTAAATTTCCGCTGGATGTCTTGCTTCAGAAGGGCAACTGTCCCTCCTTTAGCATTTAGCTTAGTGCAGTTTTTTCTGCTTTCTATGTTGATTTTGACACGAATGAAGTGGAAGAAAAAGCCGGATCCCCACCAGTTGCAGCTGCGTTGGCAGAGCGCCACCTACTGCCCTGGAGGGAGAGTTACTCTCCTCATTCTTCGCGGTAGAACTTGGTTATTAACCCAACCGTGGTAAGACCATACCCTGGTTACTGCTGTGCATAGAAACACACTAACTGTGTATCTCCCCCTCCTCCCACCTCCTCAGTTTTTCAACACTGCACCCTCCTCTCTCGTTCCTCTCCTCTCACCATCCCTGTCTTTATTCCCTCTTTCTTTCTCTCTCTCTGTCTTTCACTTGGACATAAGCGCAAGGTACACACTGCTTGCTCTCCCACCCCCCCACCCCCACCCCTCCACACAACCCTTCACTCCTTGCATTATCTTTCCCGGAAATTGCATTTCCAGCACAGCCAGGGCCCCATTATGAAGAGGGAGCGACATGCTGTAACCTTTTTAAAAAGCCATTAGTGATGCCTCCCCTCCCCCTCCCTCCTTCACAGCACCCACCCCCCTCAGACCCCCACCAACACCAACCCTTACCCTTCATACAACTCTCCCTCTCCCTTGTGTCACCCTCCCTGACCCCTCCCCACCCTTATGGCAGCTGTAATGTTATTAGGCCGTATCTACAGCCATTACTCGGCCGGTTCGCTTCTCCCTCAAATGAACGGGGAGCAGATGCAGAGCAACGTGTGCAGCGATAAGTGCACAAAGGGTCAGGTGTAAAGGAAGGTTTGTAGGGAGAGGACAGGATGGATGGAAGGAAGGATGGAGAAGAATAAAGATGAATGCATGCCGTAAAAATGCATGAGGAATAAGAGCAAGAGCAGAGAAGGCAGAGCGATCGATAAAGGTAAACAATGAACTGTCTATCTCTCCATCCCCCATCCCTGCTCCCTCGTTCAGCACCCCCCCCCTTATCTAAACACAAACAGAAACTGTAACACCAGACCTGGGTATCACACTCGGCACGCACACATATGTAAACACACACACACACACACATGCACACACACACAGCAGCAACTCAATACGCAGTCAGTAGTGAGCCTGTTGGATCGGAGGAGCACTGTTGTTGTTTTACTGTCATGTAGTGTTGTAGTTGTGGACCACAGTGGCTGCATTATGGTCCAATTAGAATGCAGAGACGAGCTGAGGAGGGCAGTAAAGAGAGAGAGAGAGAGAGAGAGAGAGAGAGAGTGTGTTGAGACAAGCCAGGCACACAGACAGACACTAAATCCAATTGCATGGGCAGGTTCCAGGAAGTGTATAGTGAGAGATAGAGGGGGAGGAAGGGAGGAGGTTAAGAAAAAGTATTTTTCATCTAATGCCAATGTATAACACTATTCATTTCATACAAGTGGATATCAGTTTTTCATACACTTGAACCATCAGTATTAAGGTTGGGTTGGTCAGGACTACGACTACTTGGAGTGAAGCTGAATATTTCAACCGTTTCTCCATTGAACAGTTAATTGATCACATGTAATTTTTTTTATGATAACACACACATCCTAAAACTAGCCGTCCAGAAAGTTCAAGCAGCTTTCCCATTTTCTAGTCTAGACGTCCAATCTGGAAAACCGTCTGTCGGACATCTTTTCTACGCTAGCTATCTCACGAGCCACTCCGAACGCGTAAAATACAAACGCTAGGACAGCGGCTGATACGACGAAAAAGGCAAAAACATTAAAAAAAAGTGACAAAAATGTCATGTCAGGGTTTGTTTTCATGTTTCACGTGAAGACCACACAGGGGATAAAGAAATGCAATCAACCCGAAGCGTTTTTTAACTATTTTGAGGCGACAGAGCTGACAATGCAAGACTACAGTTAACTTAACGTGAATCTGGAAATTCTTCATAATTCATATCAGATCTCCGCAATTTGAAGCCTTCAGTTCGTATTCATCCATCCATCCATCCATCCATCCATCCATTCATCCATCCATCCATCCATCCATCCATCTTCATCCGCTTATCCGGTATCTGGTCTCGGGGGCAGCAGCTCCAGTAGGCGACCCCAAACTTCCCTTTCCCGAGCAACATTAACCAGCTCCGACTGGGGGATCCCGAGGCGTTCCCAGGCCAGGTTGGAGATATAATCTCTCCACCTAGTCCTGGGTCTTCCCCGAGGCCTCCTCCCAGCTGGACGTGCCTGGACCACCTCCCTAGGGACCCCCCCAGGAGGCATCCTCACCAGATGCCCGAACCACCTCAACTGGCTCCTTTTGACGTGAAGGAGCAGCGGCTCTACTCCGAGCTCCTCTCGGAGGACTGAGCTTCTCACCCGGTCTCTAAGGGAGACGCCAGCCACCCTCCTGAGGAAACCCATTTCGGCCGCTTGTACCCTGGACCTCGTTCTTTCGGTCATGACCTTCAGTTCGTATTGATGATTAAAATTATTATTTTACAGTACAGTTGTTATTTGTAAAAAAACGTTTATACAGTACTTTTATTTGTTAAACAAATGCTTGGGCCTGTAAGAAGGTTTTGTTCTTTGGTTTGAGTGTATTATGGAGTATTTCATCGTATAATAATGGTAAAAGAAAAGGTTACTACTTCATGGATTTCGCCTATCACGGGTTCTTCTTGGAACGTAACCCCGTGAAAAACGAGGGTTCACTGTATTTTCAAATGCGTTGAGCTGCTCCGCAACCTGCCGCATCCAGTAGCTGCGGGTTGGGAACCGTCCCTGCAGCCCTGATGCAGCTCTGATGCAGCCCTGATGCAGCCCTGATGCAGCCCTGATGCAGCCCTGATGCAGCCCTGATGCAGCAGCTGTACTGTAAAGCCTCCACACGCAGCCCACTGCCTGCCTGCCAGTGTGATGGAGGTGCTGCTCTACGCCCAGCCATCGCAGGGAAACCCACAGGACACAGATCCATAAACGCAACCCACTGTATATTTTATGATTCTGCCCACTTCATAAAAAAATCACACAGGAGGACGTTCATTAAAGTAATTATTGACAGGAAGACAGCGCGGTCTGCGAGGTGCAGTGAATTTCTATAATATCTCATATTTGTATGTATCCACGCTGCGACTGTGATGCAACACATCAGTCAGAGCTGTGGGGGGGTCGAAGGATTCAATGATGTCCAGAGCTAGCAGTGGAGGGTGTCTGTCTGTCTGTCTGTCTGTCTGTCTGTCTCTCTGTCTGTCTGTCTGTCTGTCTGTCTGTCTTCTGTCTGTCTTCTGTCTGTCCGTCCGTCTGTCTGTCTGTTATTGTCTGTCTGTCTGTCTGTCTGTCTGTCTGTCTGTCTGTCTGTCTTTTATTGTCTGTCTGTCTGTCTGTCTGTCTGTCTGTCTGTCTGTCTGTCTGTCTTCTGTCTGTCTTCTGTCTGTCCGTCCGTCTGTCTGTCTGTCTGTTATTGTCTGTCTGTCTGTCTGTCTGTCTGTCTGTCTGTCTGTCTGTTATTGTCTGTCTGTCTGTCTGTCTGTCTGTCTGTCTGTCTGTTATTGTCTGTCTGTCTGTCTGTCTCTGTCTGTCTGTTATTGTCTGTCTGTCTGTCTGTCTGTCTGTCTGTCTGTCTGTCTGTCTGTCTGTTATTGTCTGTCTGTCTGTCTGTCTGTCTGTCTGTCTGTCTGTTATTGTCTGTCTGTCCGTCCGTCCGTCTGTCTGTCTGTTATTGTCCGTCCGTCTGTCTGTCTGTCTGTCTGTCTGTCTGTTATTGTCCGTCCGTCTGTCTGTCTGTCTGTCTGTCTGTCTGTCTGTCTGTCTTCTGTCTGTATCAATGTATTGTGTATATATAAGTGTCTTGTTTCAATCTTGGGCCCCCGAATTGGATAAAATCGGATCGTGGAAGACTTTGTGATGTCTGTCTGTCTGTCTGTCTGTCTGTCTGTTATTGTCTGTCTGTCTGTCTGTCTGTCTGTCTGTCTCTGTCTGTCTGTCTGTCTGTCTGTCTGTCTGTCTGTGGCTTTTGATGAGCGAGAGAGAGAGAACTCTCTCCAGCTAACCCCATCCTCTCCACTGACACCAAACCCCACAGCAGACGCCCTTCTGCAGATCGATACCATGACATCATCAGGCGGGGACATCATCAGTGGGCTGTGGGTGAGGTGCTGACCTGAAAAACGAGCACACACACTTATCCACACACACTTATCCACACACACTTATCCACACACACTTATCCACACACATGCATTAGAACCTGAGGGATGGAGCCAGGCTGAGCTTCCTCTCATCCCGATCCGGCCCGTATAACCGCGGCCGGCCTGCTGTGGTGAATCTGACTGATGACAGGCCCGGGACCTCTTTCACACGCACACGTAGACACATGGACACGCAGCACGCTAATGGACAATGAGGACATTCCCCTTGAGTGAGCCGTTGAGAGGAGGCCGGGTTGACGGGTCGAAGGACAGTCGAGACAAAGTACTGCACTCCAAGACTGTTGACCCGCGCGGCAGCTGTCATATTTACACTATTTCACCCCACTTATCAGGAGATATGGAAAACAAATGACTTGTTGGTAGTTGGACTTGGACTCGTTGGTAGTTGGACTTGGACTCGTTGGTAGTTGGACTCGTTGGTAGTTGGACTCGTTGGTAGTTGGACTTGGACTCGTTGGTAGTTGGACTCGTTGGTAGTTGGACTTGGACTCGTTGGTAGTTGGACTTGGACTCATTGGTAGTTGGACTTGGATTCATTGGTAGTTGGACTTGGATTCGTTGGTAGTTGGACTTGGATTCGTTGGTAGTTGGACTTGGACTTGTTGGTAGTTGGACTTGGACTCGTTGGTAGTTGGACTCGTTGGTAGTTGGACTTGGACTCGTTGGTAGTTGGACTCGTTGGTAGTTGGACTTGGACTTGTTGGTAGTTGGACTTGGACTCATTGGTAGTTGGACTTGGATTCATTGGTAGTTGGACTTGGATTCGTTGGTAGTTGGACTTGGATTCGTTGGTAGTTGGACTTGGACTTGTTGGTAGTTGGACTTGGACTCGTTGGTAGTTGGACTTGGATTCGTTGGTAGTTGGACTTGGACTTGTTGGTAGTTGGACTTGGACTCGTTGGTAGTTGGACTTGGATTCGTTGGTAGTTGGACTTGGATTCGTTGGTAGTTGGACTTGGATTCGTTGGTAGTTGGACTTGGATTCGTTGGTAGTTGGACTTGGACTTGTTGGTAGTTGGACTTGGACTCGTTGGTAGTTGGACTTGGATTCGTTGGTAGTTGGACTTGGACTTGTTGGTAGTTGGACTTGGACTTGTTGGACTTGGAGGTTGTTCCTCTGATTGGTTGTAGGTCTATCCATTGCTCTGATTGGTTGTTGCTCTGATTGGTTGTTCCTCTGATTGGTTGTTGGTCTGATTGGTTGTCGGTCTATCTGTTGCTCTGATTGGTTGTTCCTCTGATTGGTTGTTGGTCTATCTGTTGCTCTGATTGGTTGTTGGTCTGATTGGTTGTCGGTCTATCTGTTGCTCTGATTGGTTGTTCCTCTGATTGGTTGTTGGTCTATCTGTTGCTCTGATTGGTTGTTCCTCTGATTGGTTGTTGGTCTATCTGTTGCTCTGATTGGTTGGCGGTCAGGGGTTAGGGTTAGCCTGCTCGATATTTTACAGCGGACTGAATGAAATTAACCGTAGAGAATCCGACCACCATTACAAAATGGCGAACACGCGACATCGTGCACTATTTCCGTGACAGTTTCCAACACAGCTTGTGAGTTTCTTGGCGTTTCTTTGCTTTGTGAGATATGTGGTCAGGGTGAGTACATCCCTGGATGTAGCAGGGTGCCATTTCAGGCTGTCACCCACGGCCCGCTGCCGGACCAGATGAGACCAGGCAGGGGAGCAGCGGGGTGCATCACACCTCTCCTCCAGCTTCCCTCCGTGGACTCCCCATGCCGCCTGATACGTACAGTGGCGTGTAATGTATGTGCCTTCCACGTTAATCTGCCCTGTCACTTCAGCCCGGGGCCGACTTTGAGGAGAGGGAGATTTCTCCTGTGCGAGGGCTCCTTTTCTACCGTCCCGTCCGGTTCCTCCCGCCTGCCATCCCACATCCACGTCTCCGAGGGCGGAGGGGACGGGGGTGCGACCCCTTCCTTTCCTCCCTCGCTTCCTCAAAACAGCCAGCGGTGGAATGACGTACGTTACGTAAAGTACTGAACACAAGTTAATGTGGAGGTGTTACTTCTACTCCTCTACACTCATCTGACAGCTTTAGTTACTAGTTACTTTAGTTACTTTAGTTACTTTAGTTACTTTAGTTACTCCTCTGCACTCATCTGACAGCTTTAGTTACTAGTTACTTTAGTTACTCCTCTGCACTCATCTGACAGCTTTAGTTACTAGTTACTTTAGTTACTTTAGTTACTAGTTACTTTAGTTACTCCTCTACACTCATCTGACAGCTTTAGTTACTAGTTACTTTACTTACTAGTTATTTTAGTTACTAGTTACTGTAGTTACTCCTCTACATTCATCTTACAGCTTTAGTTACTAGTTACTTTAGTTACTCCTCTGCACTCATCTGACAGCTTTAGTTACTAGTTACTTTAGTTACTCCTCTGCACTCATCTGACAGCTTTAGTTACTAGTTACTTTAATTACTAGTTACTTTATTTAGTTACTCCTCTACATTCACCTGATAGCTTTAGTTACTTTAGTTACTAGTTACTTTAGTTACTAGTTACTTTAGTAACTCCTCTACATTCATCTGACAGCTTTAGTTACTAGTTACTTTACTTACTAGTTACTTTAGTTACTAGTGACTTTAGTTACTCCTCTACATTCATCTTACAGCTTTAGTTACTAGTTACTTTAGTTACTCCTCTACATTCACCTGACAGCTTTAGTTACTAGTTACTTTAGTTACTCCTCTACATTCATCTGACAGCTTTAGTTACTAGTTACTTTAGTTACTCCTCTACATTCACCTGACAGCTTTAGTTACTAGTTACTTTAGTTACTCCTCTACATTCATCTGACAGC
This sequence comes from Percina caprodes, assembly GCA_013375575.1. Taxonomy (NCBI): domain Eukaryota; kingdom Metazoa; phylum Chordata; class Actinopteri; order Perciformes; family Percidae; genus Percina; species Percina caprodes. The sequence continues at coordinate 500,233 of JABXJD010000372.1, forward strand.
TTTAGTTACTAGTTTCTTTAGTTACTAGTTACTTTAGTTTCTAGTTACTTTCCACATTAAGATCCCTGCACACACAACACATGTACTTAACATAATCTGATGCTAATTATAAAGTAACCATAGCAACGACGTAACGGCTCCATCTCCAGCTGAGATGATGATGTCATTAGCCACTTTACTCCTTCTACAACGGGAGGATTTTACTTCAAATACTTGTGACTTTTAATACTTTAACTCCATTTTCCCTACGATACGTATCGCATAGTTTTTCTACGTAACATTTTCAATGCAGGACCTGTAACGGTGTATTTTAACGGTGTATTTTAACGGTGTATTTTAACGGTGTGGTATTAGTACGTTACTGAAGTTAAGGGTCTGAATACGTCCACATTGCACATTCAGAGTGTGTTCAGCCTGAAGTTGGCCCATTGAGCCGGCTGCATGAATGTGTGCGGTTGGAGTGAATTGAGCTTGACTTTGAATCCCCATGAACCCCCGCTCTTCATCCCTATCCTCACCCCCCCTCCCCTTCCCGTAGCAGGTGGCGCCACTGGCAGCGGGGCAGAGAGAGAGAGAGAGAGAGAGAGAGAGAGAGAGAGAGGGCTTTGATTCCTAAGCTAGTGGCTCAGTGCATATTCAAACTAGGGCCTTTTGTTTGTGTTGCTGCGAGGCCCGAGTCAGACTCGCATGCGGAGAATACAAATCAGACCTTTGACAGGAGCAGTTAACCTGCCGCTAAATATAGCCGCCCTGGGTCTGAACGAGATGGAGGGAGCACGGAGAGAGAGAGAGAGAGAGAGGGATGGAGGGAGCACATAGGGCGAGAGCGATGTGAACAAAGGGATAGATGAGGGAGAGCAAAGAGAGAAATGAGCCTTTCTTTCTTGTATACTTTGGATGTCTACAAAGGGAATATGTTGGGTGGAGATGGAGATGTATACAGTACGAAAAGCTTCTGACGTATGCAAAGCCTGCGTGATGTGTGTGTGTGTGTGTGTGTGTGTGTGTGTGTGTGTGTTGAGGATGGGGGTGAAAGAGAGAATACATTTTTTTATGTCTGAGAGCGAAGAGGGAGCACGGTGAGGAGAGTGGCCAATGAAAGATAGGGAGAGTCGGTTTAATAAAGCAGCAATCTTGAGGGAGAGGAGGAGAGGGAGAGGAGGAGAGGGAGTAGGAGAGGAGGAGAGGGAGAGGAGGAGAGAGAGAGGAGGAGAGGGAGAGGAGGGAGAGGAGGAGAGGGAGAGGGGAGAGGGAGAGGAGGAGCGGGAGAGAAGAGAGGGAGAGGAGGGAGAGGAGGGAGAGAGGAGAGGGAGAGGAGGAGAGGGGAGAGGGAGAGGAGGAGCGGGAGAGAAGAGAGGGAGAGGAGGGAGAGGAGGGAGAGAGGAGAGGGAGAGGAGGAGAGGGGAGAGGGAGAGGAGGAGCGGGAGAGAAGAGAGGGAGAGGAGGGAGAGGAGGGAGAGAGGAGAGGGAGAGGAGGAGAGGGGAGAGGGAGAGGAGGAGAGGGAGAGGAGGAGAGGAGGAGAGGGAGAGGAGGAGAGGGAGAGGAGGAGAGGAGGAGTAGGAGAGGGAGAGGAGGAGAGGGAGAGGAGGAGAGGGAATGAGAAATGTGTTCATACCACAGGGATCTGAGCTGACTGCCAACGAGGGGAGAGACACAGAGAGAAGGAATTAGAGAACCAAAGAGCAGGAAGCCGGACTCAACAACCGCCCCGTTGCAGGTCTTCGCTCAGTCGAGGACAGCCTGGGATCCCAGAAGACCCCGGACCACTGGGGTGATTTTAGCTTCATAATGACCTCAGAGCTGGGATGGGGTTCTGTAAAATGATGTCTACGTAGGAGTGGAGCAGCAGAGATGAACAGAGAATGTCGACCTTACACCAAGCGGCTCCACTGATGCCCGATATCAGAATGAAATCCTGAGTTTAAGCTTTATTTAACCTTTATTTAACCTTTATTTAACCTTTATTTAACCAGGTAGGCCGCTGAGAGCACGTTCCTCACGGCGACCTTCCAGAATAAAGCTTCACATTCAATAGAATACAAGGAACAGAATACAACAGGCGTGTGTGTGTGTGTGTGTGTGTGTGTGTGTGTGTGTGTGTGTGTGTGTGTGTGTGTGTGTGTGTGTGTGTGAGTAGGTATGTTAGTGTGCGAGTGTGTGTATTTGTGTGTGTGTGTGTGTGTGTTCTTGTGTCTATGTATGTGTATGTGTGCGTGTGTATGTTAGAGAGAGTGTGTGTGTGTGTGTGTGTGTGTGTGTGTGTGTGT
>JABXJD010000372.1:512500-530000 GCA_013375575.1 Percina caprodes
CAGTAAGTTGACAAGTAATCAATTTATCTTCGGGCTCTACATATAAGTGTGTGTGTGTGTGTGTGTGTGTGTGTGTGTGTGTGTGTGTGTGTGTGTGTGTGTGTGTGTGTGCACGCGCAGGAGACTTCCATTTAGTAAAGCATCAAAGCAGCACATAGCTCACTGTTGGGAGCTGTCCTTGGTTCTGATCCGTGGCCTTATACTCCTCCCCACCACCCACCTCACACACACACACACACACACACACACACACACACACACACCCCTACTCCTCTCCACCCTGTTGATTGACATCCGCATGCTCTTTCCATTTTGCTCGCTAAAGGCTGTGTGTGTGTGTGTGTGTGTGTGTGTGTGTGTGTGTGCATGCGCGCGTGTGTGTGTCTGTGTGTGTGTGTGCACAACTCAATTAGTGTGACTGTTAGTTAGTGGAGTTTTTTCCGGGTGGTGCGGGGAGGGACTAGGCCATCCTCAGAGGGGCCTTGAACAGAGAGGATGCTGGGTAAAAAAAAAAACAAAAAAAACAAGGAGTGAGAGGAGGAAAAACAAAACATCTGTGTGGTAATTGGGCTCCCCTTAGTATTGTAACGCATACATTGACATCTGTTTGATAATTGGCTACCCCGGCTCCTCGGCGTGTGTCATGCTAAATGCAGGTTTGGTGGAAAGGAAGAGAAGAAGAAGAAAAGAGGAGGGGTGGGGGTGTTAGCGTGGATTTGCCGGCTGGGGGAAGGGATGCCTGGGTCTGTTGGTGTCGTTAACGCTCCACAGGTCACACACGTTTAGGACAGCAACTACCACTGACACAGTTATTCACATTGTCGATATTTTCTGGACGAATGGATCAGTTTTGTCTAAAAAAACGTCAGAAGATCGTGAAAAATGTCAATCAGTGTTTCTCAACGCCCGGCTATCGCAATCGCCAAGATATGTTTCTACTTCCTTAAATATGAACATCTTGTAGTGTCGTCTCTCCTCTGGGACAGGAAGCTGAATGTCTCTGAGTTGTGGACAAAACGAGACATCTGAGGACGTCATCTTGGGCTTTTTGGGAGACTCTGATCCACATTTTCCACCATTTTCTGACTTTTAGAGCCCGAAACGACTCATCAAATATCCGAGGACATAATCTACAGATTAATCGACAAAGAAGATCCTCGTTATTTGCAAGATGAATGAAAAGAGAAGCAGCAAATGGAACTAAGAAATGTTTTTGTCACTTTGGAAACGGATTGAAAAGATTTCTGTCGATTGATTAATTGATTAATTGATTAATCGCTTCGACTGCGAGACAAAGCATTACATCTCCATCTTCTGTAGATGCCACAAATATAAGACAACTATTATTTTCATTGTCGATTGATCTGTCTATTTCCTGTCCTCATGGACTGGTTGTCTCTAAAAGATGTCAGAAAATATTGAAAGAGGAGTTGGCGATTAATCTAATAGTTGACAACTAATCGATTAATCTTTGCAGCTCTAATGCGGATTACACCGACTATGTGAAAGTAAATGGAGAATATACACAGCTCTGGACATCTGTATCCTTCAGAGTACAGACACCAGCCTTCAGCGGGGGAGGGGGGGGGGTTAGATACAGACAGGGAGGACACATACAGAATATACTGAATGCAGTTCACACAACACAAAAGCATAGTAATGAATACTGCGAATAATAATATGATTATATGAATACTACAGAAAGATATATGAAATCATGCTCATTTTCTAGACTAAATATTCTCCGTGTGACATCATTCCTGAGATGCAAATGCACTGACTGACTAACGTATAAAAAAAAGACATTTCAAGGCGCATTTGAGGTGAATAATAGCTCGTAAAAGTTGCAAGAAAATCGCTTCCCTATGAACAAAGAGAGAGAGTCTTTGCAGCTCTGCACACCTCCTGCCAACGTCTCGTTCATAAAAGAAGCTCCTACACCTTCACAGCTCGGAGTGGAGGCGTGCACGAGTTCACAGCCTGCACGCACGTAACCCGGCGGATCACCAAATATAAGTGCTCAATTGTCAAGTGATTGTTTACAGCCTCTCGTGCTCAGCCTCTGGGCTTTTTCTTGCTGGCGCGGTGTTTTGAGCCACAGACCCAGGAGCGATATTAGCCTCTTCCGCAATTTGTTCAGATCTTCAGAGGGAAGAGGCCGTCAAATTGCATAGATAAATATGTTGAATAATTGATGCGGTGCATGGTGGGGGGCTGTTTTGGTTGCACACGAGAGGCTGATGTGTGTGCAGACAGTCTGCCGTTGGCGTTTTAAACCTCGCAGGGTCTCAACATTACAACGCTTACTCCTATCCTGGTACTCTGTGACGAGCTGCTGATGAACAGGAAATGCATGGCCAACCGTTTTCTGTTTTAGTGCATTTACATAGATGGAGAGATAGATAGATAGATAGATAGATAGATAGATAGATAGATAGATAGATAGATAGATAGATAGATAGATAGATAGATAGATAGATAGATAGATAGATAGATAGATAGATAGATAGATAGATAGAGAGATAGATAGATGGAGAGATAGATAGATAGATAGATAGATAGATAGATAGATAGATAGATAGATAGATAGATAGATAGATAGATAGATAGATAGATAGATAGATAGATAGATGGAGAGATAGATAGATAGATAGATAGATAGATAGATAGATAGATAGATAGATAGATAGATAGATAGATAGATAGATAGATAGATAGATAGATAGATAGATGGAGAGATAGATAGATAGATAGATAGATAGATAGATAGATAGATAGATAGATAGATAGATAGATAGATAGATAGATAGATAGATAGATAGATAGATAGATAGATAGATGGAGAGATAGATAGATATTGATCCCAATAAAATGAGAAATGATAGTGTTACAGCAGCAAAATCAGTCACACAGCACAGAATATACATATAAATGAAATACTACAATTATACCTAATATTTGAGCTAATAAAGCAGAAATTATGAATTATTTTGACTAATAGTTAAGATCAGAGGAGCGTATGTTGAGTGGATGAGTTTGTCAGGATTCTGATTTGAAACCATTTCAATTTACACCCGAAATTCAGTGAAAGTGATTAATTGTATTTGCAAAGAGCGCTGCAGGGAATCCATCCTTGTTTTGTGGTAATTTGGTTAAAAAAGAATCTTTTTGATATTTAAAAAGGGGTCAAATTTTACCCGAGGACAACAGGAGGATTAAAAACACTGATTATATACATATATATATATATATACATGAATTGCTCTAACGCCATTTAACACCTTACCCCGGTTAATAGTTCTAAAAACCCCGTTAACAGACCTAGAGAACGCCTTCAGGGATCCCTGCATGTATTAATCTAGAACCACGACGCTCCACTTCCGGATATTCCTCTTTAAGGCCGGATGTCCGTCCCCGTCCTTTGGTTACCTCAGACCTTCCTCCACAGCGCTGTGGAGGAGTGGTTATTGAACCGGAAGTAAGCTGTCAACGCTGTGAGTCTTAATTGTTGCTATGATACCACACACCAAAACAGCGATGCCCAAATCAGCAGCAGGACGTCAAATCTGGTTCAATCTCTTCAACGCTAGATAGATAGATAGATAGATAGATAGATAGATAGATAGATAGATAGATAGATAGATAGATAGATAGATAGATAGATAGATAGATAGATAGATAGATAGATAGATAGATATTGATCTCAATAAAATGGGAAATTATAGTGTTCCAGCAGCAAAATCAGTCGCACAGCACAGAATATACATATAAATAAAATACTAGAATACAATGTATATATACATACAATATAAATATAATAATAATAGGATAATATACAAAAAAATATACAACACATAAAAAAATTAAGCTAGTTTGCTAGTTCCACCCGACACCGCTTAACGTTACCGAGGCGAAGAGGTTGTCAGTCATCTGGCGAGGACACTGCTGTCCTACGCTGTGACGGCTGTGGAAATCAAACGTTAATTTATTAAGTTTTACTGATTCAGTGGCGGTTGTCACTGCCCAATCAGAGGAGAGTGTCGATTTGAGTCGTGCATGCTCAGATTTAAACAGTTTACGGTATGACGGTTAACTGTCATACTGAAATTTGTAAAATCCATGACATAATAATCTCATTATGAACAATAACAGAAGATGGAAATCATTTCAGAAACGTTGTAGCTATCTATGGTTGATTGATGCTAACGTTAGCTCAAAACACCATTCAGCTGACAGCCTTTGTTGTGTTTGATGCTAACTTGTAGCTAAGCTAACAGTCATTTCAAAAAGGTTTCAGAATCAGATTTATTTGCCAGGTATGAGGAAACATACGAGGAATTTAGCTTTGGATCATCATCATTTTAGCTATCTCTGATTGATTTAATGCTAACGTTAGCTCAAAACGCCATTCAACTGACAGCCTTTGTTGTGTTTGATGCTAACTTGTAGCTAAGCTAGCAGTCATTTCAAAACTGTTGTAGCTATCTCTGATTGTCTGAATTCTAACGTAAGTTTAAAACACCATTCACCTGACAGCCTTTGTTGTGTTTGATGCTAACTTGTAGCTAAGCTAGCAGTGAACCAACTTGGTTAACTAGGTCCATTTTTACTGTGTTGACGTTACAGAAGTCGCTCGTTAGCATCTTGTATGCTACTTGTCGCAAAGTGACGCAGTGACTCCCATCGGGCAGTGACAGCGGTCAGTTGTGTGTTGGCAGAGCGCCACCTACTGCACCGTCATCCTTCCTCCGCTCCTGTGTACGGGGACACCTCCGTCCGTCCGTACCCCGGCTACTGCTCCAAAAATATTTGGGCCGGATAAAATATTGTAAGGGGGCCAGGTTTGACCCATGGGCCTTGAGGTAGACCAGGGGCGATCCTAGGATCAGACCTTTAGGGGGGCTCAGCCCCTAATGAGAATCTGACGGTACTGTATGGATACAGTACCTTGCAAAAGTGTTGGGCGGGGCCACGTTCCTTTTGGCCAATTGAGGCGTGGCCACATTCCTATTGGCCAGTTGGGCGGCGCCACGTTCCTATTGGCCAATTGAGGCGTGGCCACATTCCTATTGGCCAGTTGGGCGGCGCCACGTTCCTATTGGCCAGTTGGGCGGGGCCACGTTCCTATTGGCCAATTGAGGCATGGCCACATTCCTATTGGCCAGTTGGGCGGCGCCACGTTCCTATTGGCCAATTGAGGCGTGGCCACATTCCTATTGGCCAGTTGGGCAGGGGCCACGTTCCTATTGGCCAGTTGGGGCGGTGGGCCACGTTGCTATTGGCCAGTTGAGGCGTGGCCACATTCCTATTGGCCAGTTGGGGCGGTGGGCCACATTCCTATTGGCCAGTTGGGGCGGTGGGCCACGTTCCTATTGGCCAGTTGAGGCGGTGGGCCACATTCCTACTGGCCAGTTGGGGCGGTGGGCCACATTCCTACTGGCCAGTTGGGGCGGTGGGCCACGTTCCTATTGGCCAGTTTGGCGGGGCCACATTCCTACTGGCTAGTTGGGTGGGGCCACATTCCTATTGGCCAGTTGAAGCGTGGCCACATTCCTACTGGCTAGTTGGGCGGCGCCACGTTCCTATTGGCCAATTGAGGCGTGGCCACATTCCTATTGGCCAGTTGGGCGGCGCCACGTTCCTATTGGCCAGTTGAGGCGTGGCCACGTTCCTATTGGCCAGTTGGGCAGGGGCCACGTTGCTATTGGCCAGTTGAGGCGTGGCCACATTCCTATTGGCCAGTTGGGGCGGTGGGCCACATTCCTATTGGCCAGTTGGGCGGGGGCCACATTCCTACTGGCCAGTTGGGGCGGTGGGCCACGTTCCTATTGGCCAGTTGAGGCGTGGCCACATTCCTATTGGCCAGTTTGGCGGGGCCACATTCCTACTGGCTAGTTGGGTGGGGCCACATTCCTATTGGCTAGTTGGGTGGGGCCACATTCCTATTGGCCAGTTGAAGCGTGGCCACATTCCTATTGGCCAGTTTGGCGGGGCCACATTCCTACTGGCTAGTTGAGGCGTGGCCACGTTCCTATTGGCCAGTTGGGTGAGCACCATCTTGTCTTGGGAGTCCATCTGAATCATTACACCATTGTCACCCGCAGCCAGCCCACCATGACACGAGGAGGTCATCGCTGTCGATCGTCACGTCTTCTTTCTGCTTAATGAGTAAAATTGCTGTTTGAATGGTGAACACTGTAATTAACCTCCGTGTTGTCTTCCCGTCAAAATTTAAAAGTTTTTATCGATGTTTTTAACTTTTTCTCACTTTTTTGTCACTTTTGACACTTTTTTTTATATTTGTCATTTCAACACTACATAACACTAACTTATTAACTTTAGCTTTACAGTTATTTCTGGAATTTATGGTCAATAAACCTCATTTATGGGAAATTATACCTAATGTTTGAGTTAGAAAAGCAGAAATTAGGAATTATTGAGACTAAAATTAAAGGAATGGATGTTGATGATAATCACAGACTGGAATATGTCAACTTTTACTCTCAATACTATTTCAAAACACTTCAATTTGGTTTCAAATGCTATAAAATTTAATAAGACGCCCCAAAATTAATGAAAGTAGAGATTTGTAAAGGAGTTTGTAAATTTGTTTTTAAGGACGTCTTCTTGGGCTTTTTTGGGACATTTTTGGCCGTTTTCTGACATTTTAGAGGCCGGAACATCTAATGCAATAATTGAGAAAACATAATGAGTTCATATCATATCCTTTCAGTGGACTTTTGCGTCATCACACATGAAGCTTTAAGCTACTTTAAACGAACTAATTCCTCGTAATACCTTCATAATTCTTCTCTATAATCCTGCCGATCTACACAAGAGGGTCAGAGCTTACAGTAATGGGTTAAAGGATTAAATTGGGGGTTTCTCTTCCTGGAGATGGCACATGGGGGAAGTGGTTGAGGGAGTCGGGGGAGGGCGAAGCGGCCGGACCGCGGCGTTAAGAGCCCAGATGTTGAGTCCCGGAGGAAGCGAGACGTCTGGGAGCGTCCTCTCCTCGCGGCGTCTCTGTCCCTGATGCCGTCTGATGGGACAGCTTATGGCGAGCGGAGGAGGGAGAAGGAGTTGTTAAAAGGAAAGACGGGGATTTCAAATCTCAGGGTCTTTTATTTTGAAAAGCACAAGGCTCTACTATGAGGCTACAGCAGTGGAAGAAGTATCCACACCAAGTATAAGTACTGCCACGCTGTAAAAATACTCTGTTACAAGTAGAAGTACTGCCACGCTGTAAAAATACTCTGTTACAAGTATAAGTACTGCCACGCTGTAAAAATACTCTGTTACAAGTATAAGTCCTGCCACGCTGTAAAAATACTCTGTTACAAGTATAAGTCCTGCCACGCTGTAAAAAATACTCTGTTACAAGTAGAAGTACTGCCACGCTGTAAAAATACTCTGTTACAAGTAGAAGTACTGCCACGCTGTAAAAATACTCTGTTACAAGTAGAAGTACTGCCACGCTGTAAAAATACTCTGTTACAAGTATAAGTCCTGCCACGCTGTAAAAAATACTCTGTTACAAGTAGAAGTACTGCCACGCTGTAAAAATACTCTGTTACAAGTAGAAGTACTGCCACGCTGTAAAAATACTCTGTTACAAGTAGAAGTACTGCCACGCTGTAAAAAATACTCTGTTACAAGTAGAAGTACTGCCACGCTGTAAAAATACTCTGTTACAAGTATAAGTACTGTCACGCTGTAAAAATACTCTGTTACAAGTAGAAGTACTGCCACGCTGTAAAAATACTCTGTTACAAGTAGAAGTACTGCCACGCTGTAAAAATACTCTGTTACAAGTAGAAGTACTGCCACGCTGTAAAAATACTTTGTTACAAGTATAAGTACTGCCACGCTGTAAAAATACTCTGTTACAAGTAGAAGTACTGCCACGCTGTAAAAATACTCTAAAGTACTGCCACGCTGTAAAAATACTCTGTTACAAGTAGAAGTACTGCCACGCTGTAAAAATACTGTTACAAGTATAAGTACTGCCACGAGACGTTATATTGTTGCTATGGTTACTGTATAATTATCATCAGATCATATAAACTACATGTGTTTAATATGCAGGAATCTTAATGTGGAAAGTAACTAGTAACTAAAGTAACTAGTAACTTAAGTAACTAGTAACTAAAGTAACTAGTAGCTAAAGTAAGTAGTAACTAAAGTAACTAGTAACTAAAGCTGTCAGATGAATGTAGTGGAGTAACTAGTAACTAAAGTAACTAGTAACTAAAGTAAGTAGTAACTAAAGTAACTGGTAACTAAAGTAACTAGTACCTAAAGCTGTCAGATGAATGCACTGGAGTAACTAAAGTAACTAGTAACTAAAGTAACTAGTAACTAAAGCTGTCAGATGAATGTAGTGGAGTAACTAAAGTAACTAGTAACTAAAGTAACTAGTAATTAAAGCTGTCAGATGAATGTAATGGAGTAACTAAAGTAACTAGTAACTAAAGTAACTAGTAACTAAAGCTGTCAGATGAATGTAGTGGAGTAACTAAAGTAACTAGTAACTAAAGCTGTCAGATGAGTGTAGAGGAGTAGAAGTAGAAAGTAACATGAAAAGACTCCAACTAAAGTACAAGTACCTCGACATGTGTACTTTGTACAGTACTGGAGAACATGTAACTGTTTATAGGGATGCAACGATTGGTTGCTAACGGTTACTTAAATAACCGATTATCTTCTTGATTAATCGGTTCTGTTCTGGATTAATAGATTAGTCGTTTTGGGCTCTAAAATATCAGAAAATTGTGAAAATGTGGATCAGAGTTTCCCAAAAAGCCCAAGAAGACGTCCTCAGACGTCTCGTTTTGTCCACGACTCTGAGACATTCAGCTTCCTGTCCCAGAGACATTCAGCTTCCTGTCCCCGAGACATTCAGCTTCCTGTCCCCGAGACATTCAGCTTCTTGTCCCAGAGACATTCAGCTTCCTGTCCCCGAGACATTCAGCTTCATGTCCCAGAGACATTCAGCTTCCTGTCCCCGAGACATTCAGCTTCCTGTCCCCGAGACATCCAGCTTCCTGTCCCCGAGACATTCAGCTTCCTGTCCCCGAGACATTCAGCTTCCTGTCCCCGAGACATCCAGCTTCCTGTCCCCGAGACATTCAGCTTCCTGTCCCCGAGACATCCAGCTTCCTGTCCCCGAGACATTCAGCTTCCTGTCCCCGAGACATTCAGCTTCCTGTCCCCGAGACATTCAGCTTCCTGTCCCCGAGACATCCAGCTTCCTGTCCCAGAGACATTCAGCTTCCTGTCCCCGAGACATTCAGCTTCCTGTCCCAGAGACATTCAGCTTCCTGTCACCGAGACATCCAGCTTCCTGTCCCCGAGACATTCAGCTTCCTGTCCCAGAGACATTCAGCTTCCTGCCCCAGAGACATTCAGCTTCCTGTCCCCGAGACATTCAGCTTCCTGTCCCCGAGACATTCAGCTTCCTGTCCCAGAGACATTCAGCTTCCTGTCCCAGAGACATTCAGCTCCCTGTCACCGAGACATCCAGCTTCCTGTCCCCGAGACATTCAGCTTCCTGTCCCAGAGACATTCAGCTTCCTGTCTCCGAGACATTCAGCTTCCTGTCCCGAGACATTCAGCTTCCTGTCCCGAGACATCCAGCTTCCTGTCCCCGAGACATTCAGCTTCCTGTCCCCGAGACATTCAGCTTCCTGTCACCGAGACATCCAGCTTCCTGTCACCGAGACATCCAGCTTCCTGTCCACGAGACATTCAGCTTCCTGTCACCGAGACATCCAGCTTCCTGTCCCCGAGACATTCAGCTTCCTGTCCCAGAGACATTCAGCTTCCTGTCCCCGAGACATTCAGCTTCCTGTCCCAGAGACATTCAGCTTCCTGCCCCAGAGACATTCAGCGTCCTGTCCCCGAGACATTCAGCTTCCTGTCCCAGAGACATTCAGCTTCCTGTCTCCGAGACATTCAGCTTCCTGTCACCGAGACATTCAGCTTCCTGTCCCGAGACATCCAGCTTCCTGTCCCGAGACGTTCAGCTTCCTGTCCCCGAGACATTCAGCTTCCTGTCACCGAGACGTTCAGCTTCCTGTCCCCGAGACATTCAGCTTCCTGTCTCCGAGACATCCAGCTTCCTGTCACCGAGACATTCAGCGTCCTGTCCCCGAGACATTCAGCTTCCTGCCCCAGAGACATTCAGCTTCCTGTCCCCGAGACATTCAGCTTCCTGTCACCGAGACATCCAGCTTCCTGTCCCAGAGACATTCAGCGTCCTGTCCCCGAGACATTAAGCGTCCTGTCCCCGAGACATTCAGCTTCCTGTCCCATAGACATTCAGCGTCCTGTCCCCGAGACATTCAGCTTCCTGTCCCAGAGACATTCAGCGTCCTGTCCCCGAGGAGAGGAGACACTAGAAGTTATTCATATTTAACGAGCTGACATCAGAGAAGTTTTGACTCGAACTGAAGAATCGATTACTTTTCATTAATTAATCACTCACCATTTATTCTTATAGCTCTTTACAGCATCGACAGGACCGAGAATACAACAACATAACATATAACATGAATAATATATAATATATATAATATTATATAAATACTGCGTTCCAGGCGACCCGTAACTTGTGTTTTCACCACTTTCTACCCGTGAAAGTGGCCTGGAACGGCGGTCAAACTCATAACACAGGGCTGTAGTACTCGAGTCCGGTCTTGGACTCAAGACCGTTTTTCTATGGTTTCGGACTTGTCTCGGACTCACTAGTATTTGGACTCGGACTTGTCTCGGTCTCGGCCGCTGGTCTTGCCCAATATGGCTTCTGGTCTCAACCGAGTCCAAGTGTCTTTATTATGTTGATGATAATATTAGAGGGAAAGTGAAACCCAAAATGATCGTCTTGATGCTGTCATGCATAAGACCTTTATTCTGTCCTGGACTCGGTCTTGACTCGGACTCAAACCTTTTTGGACTCGGTCTTGACTTGGACTCGACTAGTCATGGTCTTGGACTCGGTCTTGACTCAGACTTGAACCTCTTTGGACTTGTCTTGGACACAAACCTCTTTGGACTCGGTCTTGACTTGGACTTGACTAGTCCTGGTCTTGGACTTGTCTTGGACTCGGTCTTGACTCAGACTTTAACCTTTTTGGACTCTGTCTTGTCTTGGACTCGACAAGTCCTGGTCTTGGACTCGGTCTTGACTCAGACTTGAACCTTTTTGGACTCGGTCTTGACTTGGACTTGACTAGTCCTGGTCTTGGACTCGGTCTTGACTCAGACTTGAACCTCTTTGGACTCGGTCTTGTCTTGGACTCAAACCTCTTTGGACTCGGTCTTGACTTGGACTTGACTAGTCCTGGTCTTGGACTTGTCTTGGACTCGGTCTTGACTCAGACTTGAACCTTTTTGGACTCGGTCTTGACTTGGACTCGACTAGTCCTGGTCTTGGACTCGGTCTTGACTCAGACTTGAACCTCTTTGGACTCGGTCTTGTCTTGGACTCAAACCTCTTTTGACTCGGTCTTGACTTGGACTTGACTAGTCCTGGTCTTGGACTTGTCTTGGACTAGGTCTTGACTCAGACTTTAACCGTTTTGGACTCGGTCTTGTCTTGGACTCGAACCTCTTTAGACTCGGTCTTGACTTGGCCTCGACAAGTCCTGGTCTTGGACTTGTCTTGGACTCGGTCTTGACTTGGCCTTGACAAGTCCTGGTCTTGGACTTGTCTTGGACTCGGTCTTGACTCAGACTCAAACTTCTTTGGAATCTGTCTTGACTTGGCCTCGACTAGTCCTGGTCTTGGATTTGTCTTGTACTCGACTAAGGTGGTCTTGACTACAGTCCAGCCGTGACGCTGGTGATTAACAGTGAGAAATAGCAATTAATAGACTAGCAGATAGAATAGATAATAATATATACAGTATATATATTGCTATTATATATATATATATATATATATATATATATATATATATATATATATATATATATATATATATATATATATATATCAACACAGTAAAAATGGACCTACTTAACCAAGTTGGTTCACTGCTAGCTTAGCTACAAGTTAGCATCAAACACAACAAAGGCTGTCAGGTGAATGGTGTTTTGAGCTAACGTTAGCATAGATAGCTACAACGTTTCTGAAATGATTTCCATCTTCTGTTATTGTTTGTAATGAGAAAACTTTATTATTTCATGGATTTCACACATTTCAGCATGACAGTTATGCCATAAACCGTTTAAATCTGAGCATGCACGACTCACATCTGCACTCGACTCCCATCGGGGGTGTTCTCCAAAACGTTTGATTCCAGCGCCTTGAAGATGCGAGGGCAGAGGGATGTGAAGACTGCTTATCTCTTTCTGACACAGCCAATCATGTCACAGGATGACAGTACAAACCCAGATGATTCACCGTGGAAGTGGGGGGGAGCTGGAGTAGAAGACTGGAGGTAGAAGGCGGGGGACTGGAGTAGAGGACTGGAGCTGGAAGGGGGGGGGAGCTGGAGTAGAGGACTGGACGTGGAAGTGGGGGGGAGCTGGAGTAGAGGACTGGACGTGGAAGGGGGGGGAGCTGGAGTAGAGGACTGGAGGTGGAAGGTGGGGGAGCTGGAGTAGAGGACTGGAGGTGGAAGGGGGAGCTGGAGTAGAGGACTGGAGGTGGAAGGGGGAGTTGGAGTAGAGGACTGGAGGTGGAAGGGGGGGGAGTTGGAGTAGAAGACTGGAGGTGGAAGGGGGACTGGATTAGAGGACTGGAGGTAGAGGCGGGGGGGTGGAGTAGAGGACTGGAGGTGGAAGCGGAGGAGTAGAGGACTGGAGGTGGAAGGTGGGGGGGAGCTGGAGTAGAGGACTGGAGGTGGAAGGGGGGGAGTTGGAGTAGAGGACTGGAGGTGGAAGGGGGGGAGCTGGAGTAGAAGACTGGAGGTGGAAGGGGGGGGAGTTGGAGTAGAGGACTGGAGGTGGAAGGGGGGGGACTGGAGTAGAAGACTGGAGGTGGAAGGGGGGGAGCTGGAGTAGAAGACTGGAGGTGGAAGGGGGGGGACTGGAGTAGAAGACTGGAGGTGGAAGGGGGGGAGCTGGAGTAGAGGACTGGAGGTGGAGGCGGAGGGGGAGTAGAGGACTGGAGGTGGAAGGGGGCTGGAGTAGAAGACTGGAGGTGGAAGGGGGGGGAGCTGGAGTAGAGGACTGGAGGTAGAGGCGGAGGGGGGGGAGTAGAGGACTGGAGGTGGAAGGGGGGGGGCTGGAGTAGAAGACTGGAGGTGGAAGGGGGGGGGGCTGGAGTAGAGGACAAAAGGAAAGAGCTTCTAACAGACTTCACTGGTCTCCGTCCAGAGCAACGGGACCTGGTGGTCCATTTCTTTAACTGTCTATGATGCAGTCTCCCTTTCTCTCTCTCCTTAAAAGGCGACTGCTCTACTACTACTCATATCTCTTTTGCTCTGTTTTCTCCTTCCTTTCCTCCTGATTCCTCTCGTGTGTGCAGGACGGGGGGTCGAGCTCGCGGCTCTGCGGGGGTGCTCGCTCAGATGTGTGAATGCGACTGTGGTGCTCACTGATAAACACAGGGACACATCTCACTCCCCCTCACTCAGTCAGAGTTCATCAGAGAAAAGCTCAAACTGTATCGCACCCTGGTGTGCGACCAGCGCAGGAAGAAGTATTCAGATCCTCAGGCCACACCACCTTGCCCCCCCCCTCCTTCTCAAAAGCTGCAGATTCAGAAATGGCACAAACTAAGGAAAGCTTATTGTGGGACTGGTTCTAGTGGCTGTAGTTCTGCACCAAGGCTGAATTTTGGGAAAGAGACTTCAGATACAGTATTAGGGACCACTAAGGTCTATATAAAGAGACTTCTGATACAGTATTAGGGACCACTAAGGTCTATATAAAGAGACTTCAGATACAGTATTAGGGACCACTAAGGTCTATATAAAAGAGACTTCAGATACAGTATTAGGGACCACTAAGGTCTATATAAAGAGACTTCTGATACAGTATTAGGGACCACTAAGGTCTATATAAAAGAGACTTCAGATACAGTATTAGGGGACCACTAAGGTCTATATAAAAGAGACTTCAGATACAGTATTAGGGACCACTAAGGTCTATATAAAAGAGACTTCAGATACAGTATTAGGGGACCACTAAGGTCTATATAAAAGAGACTTCAGATACAGTATTTGGGGACCACTAAGGTCTGTATAAAAGAGACTTCAGATACAGTATTAGGGGACCACTAAGGTCTATATAAAAGAGACTTCAGATACAGTATTAGGGGACCACTAAGGTCTATATAAAAGAGACTTCAGATACAGTATTAGGGACCACTAAGGTCTATATAAAAGAGACTTCAGATACAGTATTAGGGGACCATTAAGGTCTATATAAAAGAGACTTCAGATACAGTATTAGGGACCACTAAGGTCTATATAAAAGAGACTTCAGATACAGTATTAGGGACCACTAAGGTCTATATAAAGAGACTTCAGATACAGTATTAGGGGACCACTAAGGTCTATATAAAAGAGACTTCAGATACAGTATTAGGGGACCACTAAGGTCTATATAAAAGAGACTTCAGATACAGTATTAGGGGACCACTAAGGTCTATATAAAAGCATTCTAGGAGCACCATGTCATGGGACCTTTAACTTAATAACCAAAACAAAATGAGATATATTCAGACGTCGCTTTGTGGTCCAAGGAGTTGCAGCGGCATTCTCACAAGACAATAAACAAAAATAATGTGCATATTAATGCATTGTATCTGTATATTAATAGACAATGAAAATGCTCATTAATTGCAGCTCTTATTGTTTGATGAATTGGTCCTAAAACAGTTGTGTTGTGTCTCTTTTTTTCTTGCAGGACGTGGACATGTTTGAGCAGCGAATGAAACCCCCACCCTTCCCTCCAGCTCTCTCCCGCCATGCAGAAGAGGGGGATGGGAGACCAGAGAGAGAGAGAGAGAGAGAGAGAGAGAGACGGTGGAGGGGAGCGAGGTGGCGTGACCGTTTGCTCCCGTCTCGACCACGGGTATTCTTGGGTTGATAATACAGATGTCGATGTTATTGCTTGAGAATACGCGTAGCTGAGCGGAAGTCATCATCGTGGTCGCCTGCAAATGGATGAATGAATGAATGTATAGGAGCAACGTATTTGATTCTAACGTATTTGATTCTAACGTATTTGAGTCTAACGTATTTGATTCTAACGTATTTGATTCTAACGTATTTGATTCTAACGTATTTGATTCTAACGAATTTAATTCTAACGTATTTAATTCTAACGTATTTGATTCTAACGAATTTAATTCTAACGTATTTAATTCTAACGTATTTGATTCTAACGTATTTAATTCTAACGTATTTGATCCCTCTTTGTCTTTTGAAATGCGCCTCGGTCGACGCGCTTAAACAGAACTCCGAATCAATCCACTGATTTCTTTTGTTAGTCCCATTTATTTCAAACTTCAATTTGATATGTCTTATATCCTGATACTGTCCTGTGCAGCTTAAACTCACAACAACCTATTTGTTCTGAGCGGTGCTCCAAAGAACCATACGGCTATAACCCAAAAGGTTAGGTTTGTGTGATGTAATGGACTAGGTTCGGAAGCCTTGTGAGTGCTTGAGGCCGAAAGCAAGGGGTCCTACTTGGGACCATATAGTCTCCAACAGATTAAAAGAAAAGCCATCCTGTATCGGTAGTGAGTTTGAATTCTTCAGTGTGCATACACAAGCCGTTCTCACTACGAATGCGTCAGATACAGACAGAGGCTGTGTTATATGGCGCTAAAGGAGACGACCAAGCGCGTTATATGACGCTAAAGGAGACGACCAAGCGCGTTATATGACGCTAAAGGAGACGACCAAGTGCGTGTTATATGATTCTAAAGGAGACAACCAAGCGTGTTATAAGACGCTAAAGGAGACAACCAAGCGCGTGTTATATGATTCTAAAGGAGACGACCAAGCGTGTTATAAGACGCTAAAGGAGACAACCAAGCGTGTGTTATATGACGCTAAAGGAGACGACCAAGTGCGTGTTATATGATTCTAAAGGAGACAACCAAGCGTGTTATAAGACGCTAAAGGAGACAACCAAGCGCGTGTTATATGATTCTAAAGGAGACGACCAAGCGTGTTATAAGACGCTAAAGGAGACAACCAAGCGTGTGTATATGACGCTAAAGGAGACGACCAAGCGCGTGTTATATGATTCTAAAGGAGACAACCAAGCGTGTTATAAGACGCTAAAGGAGACAACCAAGCGCGTGTTATATGATTCTAAAGGAGACGACCAAGCGCGTGTTATATGATTCTAAAGGAGACAACCAAGCGTGTTATAAGACGCTAAAGGAGACAACCAAGCGCGTGTTATATGACGCTAAAGGAGACAACCAAGCGTGTTATATGATTCTAAAGGAGACGACCAAGCGCGTGTTATATGATTCTAAAGGAGACAACCAAGCGTGTTATAAGACGCTAAAGGAGACAACCAAGCGCGTATTATATGACGCTAAAGGAGACAACCAAGCGTGTGTTATATGACGCTAAAGGAGACGACCAAGCGCGTGTTATATGATTCTAAAGGAGACAACCAAGCGTGTTATAAGACGCTAAAGGAGACAACCAAGCGCGTGTTATATGACGCTAAAGGAGACAACCAAGCGTGTGTTATATGACGCTAAAGGAGACGACCAAGCGCGTGTTATATGATTCTAAAGGAGACAACCAAGCGTGTTATAAGACGCTAAAGGAGACAACCAAGCGCGTGTTATATGATTCTAAAGGAGACGACCAAGCGCGTGTTATATGATTCTAAAGGAGACAACCAAGCGTGTTATAAGATGCTAAAGGAGACAACCAAGCGCGTGTTATATGACGCTAAAGGAGACAACCAAGCGTGTGTTATATGACGCTAAAGGAGACGACCAAGTGCGTGTTATATGATTCTAAAGGAGACAACCAAGCGCGTGTTATATGACGCTAAAGGAGACAACCAAGCGTGTTATAAGACGCTAAAGGAGACAACCAAGCGCGTGTTATATGATTCTAAAGGAGACAACCAAGCGTGTTATAAGACGCTAAAGGAGACAACCAAGCGCGTGTTATATGACGCTAAAGGAGACAACCAAGCGTGTGTTATATGACGCTAAAGGAGACGACCAAGTGCGTGTTATATGATTCTAAAGGAGACAACCAAGCGTGTTATAAGACGCTAAAGGAGACAACCAAGCGCGTGTTATAAGACGCTAAAGGAGACAACCAAGCGCGTGTTATATGATTCTAAAGGAGACGACCAAGCGCGTGTTATATGATTCTAAAGGAGACAACCAAGCGTGTTATAAGACGCTAAAGGAGACAACCAAGCGCGTGTTATATGACGCTAAAGGAGACAACCAAGCGCGTGTCACATGATTCTAAAGGAGACAACCAAGCGCGTGTTATATGACGCTAAAGGAGACAACCAAGCGTGTGTTATATGATTCTAAAGGAGACAA
>JABXJD010000372.1:535000-541189 GCA_013375575.1 Percina caprodes
TCTCGGTCTCAAAGTCTCGGTCTCAAAGTCTCGGTCTTGTTTCGGTCTCAAAGTCTCGTTCTTTTCTTGGTCTCAAAGTCTCGGTCTTGTCTCGGTCTCAAAGTCTCGGTCTTGTCTCGGTCTCAAAGTCTCGGTCTTGTCTCGGTCTCAAAGTCTCGGTCTTGTCTCGGTCTCAAAGTCTCGTTCTTTTCTTGGTCTCAAAGTCTCGGTCTTGTCTCGGTCTCAAAGTCTCGGTCTTGTCTCGGTCTCAAAGTCTCGGTCTTGTCTCGGTCTCAAAGTCTCGGTCTTGTTTCGGTCTCAAAGTCTCGGTCTTGTCTCGGTCTCAAAGTCTCGTTCTTTTCTTGGTCTCAAAGTCTCGGTCTTGTCTCGGTCTCAAAGTCTCGGTCTTGTCTCGGTCTCAAAGTCTCGGTCTCAAAGTCTCGGTCTTGTTTCGGTCTCAAAGTCTCGTTCTTTTCTTGGTCTCAAAGTCTCGGTCTTGTCTCGGTCTCAAAGTCTCGGTCTTGTCTCGGTCTCAAAGTCTCGGTCTTGTCTCGGTCTCAAAGTCTCGGTCTTGTTTCGGTCTCAAAGTCTCGGTCTTGTCTCGGTCTCAAAGTCTCGTTCTTTTCTTGGTCTCAAAGTCTCGGTCTTGTCTCGGTCTCAAAGTCTCGGTCTTGTCTCGGTCTCAAAGTCTCGGTCTTGTCTCGGTGTCAAAGTCTCGGTCTTGTCTCGGTCTCAAAGTCTCGTTCTTTTCTTGGTCTCAAAGTCTCGGTCTTGTCTCGGTCTCAAAGTCTCGGTCTTGTCTCGGTCTCAAAGTCTCGGTCTTGTCTCGGTCTCAAAGTCTCGGTCTTGTTTCGGTCTCAAAGTCTCGGTCTTGTCTCGGTCTCAAAGTCTCGTTCTTTTCTTGGTCTCAAAGTCTCGGTCTTGTCTCGGTCTCAAAGTCTCGGTCTTGTCTCGGTCTCAAAGTCTCGGTCTCAAAGTCTCGGTCTTGTTTCGGTCTCAAAGTCTCGTTCTTTTCTTGGTCTCAAAGTCTCGGTCTTGTCTCGGTCTCAAAGTCTCGGTCTTGTCTCGGTCTCAAAGTCTCGGTCTTGTCTCGGTCTCAAAGTCTCGGTCTTGTTTCGGTCTCAAAGTCTCGGTCTTGTCTCGGTCTCAAAGTCTCGTTCTTTTCTTGGTCTCAAAGTCTCGGTCTTGTCTCGGTCTCAAAGTCTCGGTCTTGTCTCGGTCTCAAAGTCTCGGTCTTGTCTCGGTGTCAAAGTCTCGGTCTTGTCTCGGTCTCAAAGTCTCGTTCTTTTCTTGGTCTCAAAGTCTCGGTCTTGTCTCGGTCTCAAAGTCTCGGTCTTGTCTCGGTCTCAAAGTCTCGGTCTTGTCTCGGTCTCAAAGTCTCGGTCTTGTTTCGGTCTCAAAGTCTCGGTCTTGTCTCGGTCTCAAAGTCTCGTTCTTTTCTTGGTCTCAAAGTCTCGGTCTTGTCTCGGTCTCAAAGTCTCGGTCTTGTCTCGGTCTCAAAGTCTCGGTCTCAAAGTCTCGGTCTTGTTTCGGTCTCAAAGTCTCGTTCTTTTCTTGGTCTCAAAGTCTCGGTCTTGTCTCGGTCTCAAAGTCTCGGTCTTGTCTCGGTCTCAAAGTCTCAGTCTTGTTTCGGTCTCAAAGTCTCGGTCTTGTCTCGGTCTCAAAGTCTCGTTCTTTTCTTGGTCTCAAAGTCTCGGTCTTGTCTCGGTCTCAAAGTCTCGGTCTTGTCTCGGTCTCAAAGTCTCGGTCTTGTTTCGGTCTCAAAGTCTCGTTCTTTTCTTGGTCTCAAAGTCTCGGTCTTGTCTCGGTCTCAAAGTCTCGGTCTTGTCTCGGTCTCAAAGTCTCGGTCTTGTCTCGGTCTCAAAGTCTCGGTCTTGTTTCGGTCTCAAAGTCTCGTTCTTTTCTTGGTCTCAAAGTCTCGGTCTTGTCTCGGTCTCAAAGTCTCGGTCTTGTCTCGGTCTCAAAGTCTCGGTCTTGTCTCAGTCTCAAAGTCTCGGTCTTGTTTCGGTCTCAAAGTCTCGTTCTTTTCTTGGTCTCAAAGTCTCGGTCTTGTCTCGGTCTCAAAGTCTCGGTCTTGTCTCGGTCTCAAAGTCTCGGTCTTGTCTCGTTCTCAAAGTCTCGGTCTTGTCTCGGTCTCAAAGTCTCGGTCTTGTTTCGGTCTCAAAGTCTCGTTCTTTTCTTGGTCTCAAAGTCTCGGTCTTGTCTCGGTCTCAAAGTCTCGGTCTTGTTTCGGTTTCAAAGTCTCGGTCTTGTCTCGGTCTCAAAGTCTCGGTCTTGTCTCGGTCTCAAAGTCTCGGTCTTGTTTCGGTCTCAAAGTCTCGTTCTTTTCTTGGTCTCAAAGTCTCGGTCTTGTCTCGGTCTCAAAGTCTCGGTCTTGTCTCGGTCTCAAAGTCTCGGTCTCAAAGTCTCGGTCTCAAAGTCTCGGTCTCAAAGTCTCGGTCTCAAAGTCTCGGTCTCAAAGTCTCGGTCTCAAAGTCTCGGTCTTGTTTCGGTCTCAAAGTCTCGTTCTTTTCTTGGTCTCAAAGTCTCGGTCTTGTCTCGGTCTCAAAGTCTCGGTCTTGTTTCGGTCTCAAAGTCTCGGTCTTGTCTCGGTCTCAAAGTTTCGTTCTTTTCTTGGTCTCAAAGTCTCGGTCTTGTCTCGGTCTCAAAGTCTCGGTCTTGTCTCGGTCTCAAAGTCTCGGTCTCAAAGTCTCGGTCTTGTTTCGGTCTCAAAGTCTCGTTCTTTTCTTGGTCTCAAAGTCTCGGTCTTGTCTCGGTCTCAAAGTCTCGGTCTTGTCTCGGTCTCAAAGTCTCGGTCTTGTCTCGGTCTCAAAGTCTCGGTCTTGTCTCGGTCTCAAAGTCTCGTTCTTTTCTTGGTCTCAAAGTCTCGGTCTTGTCTCGGTCTCAAAGTCTCGGTCTTGTCTCGGTCTCAAAGTCTCGGTCTTGTCTCGGTCTCAAAGTCTCGGTCTTGTTTCGGTCTCAAAGTCTCGGTCTTGTCTCGGTCTCAAAGTCTCGTTCTTTTCTTGGTCTCAAAGTCTCGGTCTTGTCTCGGTCTCAAAGTCTCGGTCTTGTCTCGGTCTCAAAGTCTCGGTCTCAAAGTCTCGGTCTTGTTTCGGTCTCAAAGTCTCGTTCTTTTCTTGGTCTCAAAGTCTCGGTCTTGTCTCGGTCTCAAAGTCTCGGTCTTGTCTCGGTCTCAAAGTCTCGTCTTTTCTTGGTCTCAAAGTCTCGGTCTTGTCTCGGTCTCAAAGTCTCGGTCTTGTCTCGGTCTCAAAGTCTCGGTCTCAAAGTCTCGGTCTTGTTTCGGTCTCAAAGTCTCGTTCTTTTCTTGGTCTCAAAGTCTCGGTCTTGGTCTCAAAGTCTCGGTCTTGTCTCGGTCTCAAAGTCTCGGTCTTGTCTCGGTCTCAAAGTCTCGGTCTTGTCTCGGTGTCAAAGTCTCGGTCTTGTCTCGGTCTCAAAGTCTCGTTCTTTTCTTGGTCTCAAAGTCTCGGTCTTGTCTCGGTCTCAAAGTCTCGGTCTTGTCTCGGTCTCAAAGTCTCGGTCTTGTCTCGGTCTCAAAGTCTCGGTCTTGTTTCGGTCTCAAAGTCTCGGTCTTGTCTCGGTCTCAAAGTCTCGTTCTTTTCTTGGTCTCAAAGTCTCGGTCTTGTCTCGGTCTCAAAGTCTCGGTCTTGTCTCGGTCTCAAAGTCTCGGTCTCAAAGTCTCGGTCTTGTTTCGGTCTCAAAGTCTCGTTCTTTTCTTGGTCTCAAAGTCTCGGTCTTGTCTCGGTCTCAAAGTCTCGGTCTTGTCTCGGTCTCAAAGTCTCGGTCTTGTCTCGGTCTCAAAGTCTCGGTCTTGTTTCGGTCTCAAAGTCTCGGTCTTGTCTCGGTCTCAAAGTCTCGTTCTTTTCTTGGTCTCAAAGTCTCGGTCTTGTCTCGGTCTCAAAGTCTCGGTCTTGTCTCGGTCTCAAAGTCTCGGTCTTGTCTCGGTGTCAAAGTCTCGGTCTTGTCTCGGTCTCAAAGTCTCGTTCTTTTCTTGGTCTCAAAGTCTCGGTCTTGTCTCGGTCTCAAAGTCTGGTCTTGTCTCGGTCTCAAAGTCTCGGTCTTGTCTCGGTCTCAAAGTCTCGGTCTTGTTTCGGTCTCAAAGTCTCGGTCTTGTCTCGGTCTCAAAGTCTCGTTCTTTTCTTGGTCTCAAAGTCTCGGTCTTGTCTCGGTCTCAAAGTCTCGGTCTTGTCTCGGTCTCAAAGTCTCGGTCTCAAAGTCTCGGTCTTGTTTCGGTCTCAAAGTCTCGTTCTTTTCTTGGTCTCAAAGTCTCGGTCTTGTCTCGGTCTCAAAGTCTCGGTCTTGTCTCGGTCTCAAAGTCTCAGTCTTGTTTCGGTCTCAAAGTCTCGGTCTTGTCTCGGTCTCAAAGTCTCGTTCTTTTCTTGGTCTCAAAGTCTCGGTCTTGTCTCGGTCTCAAAGTCTCGGTCTTGTCTCGGTCTCAAAGTCTCGGTCTTGTTTCGGTCTCAAAGTCTCGTTCTTTTCTTGGTCTCAAAGTCTCGGTCTTGTCTCGGTCTCAAAGTCTCGGTCTTGTCTCGGTCTCAAAGTCTCGGTCTTGTCTCGGTCTCAAAGTCTCGGTCTTGTTTCGGTCTCAAAGTCTCGTTCTTTTCTTGGTCTCAAAGTCTCGGTCTTGTCTCGGTCTCAAAGTCTCGGTCTTGTCTCGGTCTCAAAGTCTCGGTCTTGTCTCAGTCTCAAAGTCTCGGTCTTGTTTCGGTCTCAAAGTCTCGTTCTTTTCTTGGTCTCAAAGTCTCGGTCTTGTCTCGGTCTCAAAGTCTCGGTCTTGTCTCGGTCTCAAAGTCTCGGTCTTGTCTCGTTCTCAAAGTCTCGGTCTTGTCTCGGTCTCAAAGTCTCGGTCTTGTTTCGGTCTCAAAGTCTCGTTCTTTTCTTGGTCTCAAAGTCTCGGTCTTGTCTCGGTCTCAAAGTCTCGGTCTTGTTTCGGTTTCAAAGTCTCGGTCTTGTCTCGGTCTCAAAGTCTCGGTCTTGTCTCGGTCTCAAAGTCTCGGTCTTGTTTCGGTCTCAAAGTCTCGTTCTTTTCTTGGTCTCAAAGTCTCGGTCTTGTCTCGGTCTCAAAGTCTCGGTCTTGTCTCGGTCTCAAAGTCTCGGTCTCAAAGTCTCGGTCTCAAAGTCTCGGTCTCAAAGTCTCGGTCTCAAAGTCTCGGTCTCAAAGTCTCGGTCTCAAAGTCTCGGTCTTGTTTCGGTCTCAAAGTCTCGTTCTTTTCTTGGTCTCAAAGTCTCGGTCTTGTCTTGGTCTCAAAGTCTCGGTCTTGTCTCTGTCTCAAAGTCTCGGTCTTGTCTCGGTCTCAAAGTCTCGGTCTTGTTTCGGTCTCAAAGTCTCGTTCTTTTCTTGGTCTCAAAGTCTCGGTCTTGTCTCGGTCTCAAAGTCTCGGTCTTGTCTCAGTCTCAAAGTCTTGGCCTTGTCTCGGTCTCAAAGTCTCGGTCTTGTTTCGGTCTCAAAGTCTCGGTCTTGTCCCAGTCTCAAAGTCTCGTTCTTGTCTCAGTCTCAAAGTCTCGGTCTTGTCTCGGTCTCAAAGTCTCGGTCTTGTCCCGGTCTCAAAGTCTCGGTCTTGTCTCGGTCTTATCTCAGTCTCAATGTCTCGGTCTTGTCTCAGTCTCAAAGTCTCGGTCTTGTCTCAGTCTCAAAGTCTCGGTCTTGTCTCGGTCTTGTCTCAGTGTCAAAGTCTCAGTCTTGTCTCGGTCTCAAAGTCTCGGTCTTGTCTCGGTCTCAAAGTCTCGGTCTTGTTTCGGTCTCAAAGTCTCGGTCTTGTCTCGGTCTCAAAGTCTCGTTCTTTTCTTGGTCTCAAAGTCTCGGTCTTGTCTCGGTCTCAAAGTCTCGGTCTTGTCTCGGTCTCAAAGTCTCGGTCTCCAAGTCTCGGTCTTGTTTCGGTCTCAAAGTCTCGTTCTTTTCTTGGTCTCAAAGTCTCGGTCTTGTCTCATCTCAAGTCTCAAAGTCTCGGTCTTGGCATCTCGGTCTCAAAGTCTCTCTCAGTCTTGTTTCGGTCTCAAAGTCTCGGTCTTGTCTCGGTCTCAAAGTCTCGTTCTTGTCTGGTCTCAAAGTCTCGGTCTTGTCTCGGTCTCAAAGTCTCGGTCTTGTCTCGGTCTCAAAGTCTCGGTCTTGTTTCGGTCTCAAAGTCTCGTTTACTTTTCTTGGGTCTCAAAGTCTCGGTCTTGTCTCGGTCTCAAAGTCTCGGTCTTGTCTCGGTCTCAAAGTCTCGGTCTTGT
>JABXJD010003042.1:0-2500 GCA_013375575.1 Percina caprodes
TGTAGTCTGTGTATATCCTGTTTAAGTTATAGGTTGTTATGCTTGGGTTGGGGAGTTGTGCGTGGGCCTCTGTAAGCGTGCCTGCTGCTGCCTGCTACGCCTACTGCAGCGGCTGCTGGAGTAAACCATCCCTGCTACCCAGGAGCTGAGCTGTGTAATCCCGGGGCGGATAAGGCGAGTTTGGGGGCTTTGGGGGTTTGGGGGTTTTGGGGAGATTTGGGAAGCAGAGATCCTGCTGAAGCTGCCAGTCCTCCAGCTGAGGAAATTCAGGGGCTGGAAATCCTGGGATTGGATTATGGAGGATATAGAGCCAGTCAGTGAGAAGATGCTGTCAGGAGCTGACACACACACACACACACACACACACACACACACGCACACACGCACGCGCACGCACACACACAGCACGCACACACACACACACACACACGCACACACACGCACGCGCACACACGCACGCACACACACACACACACGCACACACACACGCACACGCACGCACACACACACACACACACACACACACACACACACGCACGCACACACACACACACACACGCACACACACACACACGCACACACACAACACGCACACGCACACGCACGCACACGCACACACACACTACAGACACACACACACACACACACACACACGCACACACACACTCTACACATACACACAAGATACACACACATACATACCTGCTAACATACACACACTACACACACACACACTAACTAACATACTCTAGATACACACACACACTAACACACACATACACACAACACACATACACTAACATACACACTGCATACACACACACACACACACACACACTCCTAACATACACTAAGACACATACACACACTAATATACACTAACATACACACACTAACACCCACACTTTAACACACACATACACACAAGAACGTACAGACACACACTGACATACACACACACACACTCTAACATACACTAAACACATACACACACTAATACACACTAACATACACACACTAACACCCACACTTTAACACACACATACACACAAGAACATAGACACACACTGACACACACTAATATACACACATACACTAATGTACATACACTTTAACACATACACACACACACACAATAACACCCACACACACACAGTAACACACACACACACACTAACACACACACACCACAAACACACCCACAGATAGTGCTTGAATGGGCAGGCGGTGAGACCGTGCACGAGCCAGTGCTCGCCTCGGTTGCTATGACGCTGCTGATGGAAACGCGAGCAGAAAGCGGCTCCACGGGCCTTCTATACGTTACGCACGGTGCTGGTTCTGCAACGAGGGAGGCGGGGCCCCGAGTTAATCACGGAGAATGTCGATCATCCCGCCCCGAATTTAAATGCGGGACCATCTGTAATTTTGAAAAGTTAATTAGCCTAACGCGCGCCGCGGTCATGTTCGGGGCAAGCGGCTCCAAAGCAGAGCTCTCCAGGCAGCCTGCCACCTCCTAATGAGCCTCCCGGTGAGCAGGTTCATCATCTCAACACTTTGGTGAAGGTTACATCTGAATAATTCCCAAGCCTTAGTTAGACTATTGTTTAATGTGCTTATTAGAGACTAATAGAATTAAGACATTGAGACAAAAGAGGAAAACTGAGGTTGAAAATACAAAAAAAATGGAGCCAACATGATAACATTTACTTTATTATAGTATAAAATATATATTATAACACTTATAATCACTTACAATCACTTAGAATCACTTATAATATATATATTATTATAATATATATATATATTATAACACTTATAATCACTTATAATATATATATATATAACACTTATAATATATATATATTATAACACTTATAATCACTTACAATCACTTATAATATATATATTATAACACTTATAATCACTTATAATATATATTATAACACTTATAATCACTTATAATATATATTCTAACACTTATAATCACTTATAATATATATATATTATAACACTTATAATCACTTATAATATATATATTATAACACTTATAATCACTTACAATCACTTAAAATATATATATTTAAACACTTATAATCACTTATAATATATATATTATAACACTTATAATCACTTATAATATATATATATTATAACACTTATAATCACTTATAATATATATATTATAACACTTACAATCACTTATAATATATATATTATAACACTTATAATCACTTATAATATATATATTATAACACTTATAATGACTTATAATATATATATTATAACACTTATAATCACTTATAATATATATATATTATAACACTTATAATCACTTATAATATATATATAACACTTATAATGACTTATAATATATATATATTATAACACTTATAATCACTTATAATATATATATATTATAACACTTATAATCACTTATAATATATATATATTATAACACTTATAATCACTTATAATATATATTATAATTACTTATAATCAC
>JABXJD010003042.1:7500-27500 GCA_013375575.1 Percina caprodes
TGTAAGGGCCTCTATACAATCTGATGGCCTCTTCAATTGATTGCTTTCAGCTCACTTCAATGAAATATTCAAGCCCTGTCGTATAGATTCCCTCCCCACCCCGGGAGCTGTGTAATTCAATAATTTGAATTATTTCAGCGTATTGAAGCAAATTCTGCCTATAGGTTCAAATCGATTGAAATTATAGCATTTGCAATTCAATCGCCAGCTTTTGGCAGCATGTGTGTGTGTGTGTGTGTGTGTGTGTGTGTGTGTGTGTGTCAGTCACAGAGACAGAATGTCAAGTGGGTGTGTGTGCATGCGTGTGCCATAGAGCTAGAACGTGTGTGTGTGTGTGTGTGTGTGTGTGTGTGTGTGTGTGTGTGTGTGTGTGTGTGTGTGTGTGTGTGTGTGTGTGTGTGTGTGTGTGTAACCCCTCCTGTCTGCCTCTCAGCTGCATGTGCTCAGCCCTCAGGCACGTTGGCAAAGCATGAACTCCTGAACTCAATCCTTGTCCATTAAATTCCTATTGATCAAGCAGCAGAGAGAGAGACATAAAGTTCCATCTCCTCGGCTTCATGTGGGCTAGCTCTCCGTCTGTTAGCCCCCAACCCATAAAGAGGAGGAGAGGGTAAAAAGAATGGGGGAGGCGAGGAGGAAAGGGGAAAACCGATTGGTTGAAGCCTTGGGAATCCATTAGGAGAGATGGATGAAGAAGGGAAATAGGAACGAGCTAACAGTTGATTACTAAATTGCATTCGGTGCTCGAACAGGAGGGTCCTGTGTGTCTGTGTGTGCACATGTAATGCATGAGTGTGTGTGTGTGTGCAGATGTAATGTATATGCATGAGTGTGTGTGTGTGCAGATGTAATGTATATGCATGAGTGTGTGTGTGAATGTGTTTCGCTGTAGGGCTGCGACTAACCATTATTTCCATTGTACATTATTTTCTGAATGAACAGATTAGTTGTTTGGTCTCTAAAATGTCCGAAAATGGTGAAAAATATGGCTCAGTTTAAGATATTCAGATTAATGTCACAGAGGAGAGAAGAAGCTAAAAAATATTCACATTTAACAAGCTGCATTAAAAAATAACTGAAACCGATTAATCGATTTTCAAAATAGTTAACAGTAAGTTGACAAGTAATCAATTTATCTTCGGGGCTCTACATATAAGTGTGTGTGTGTGTGTGTGTGTGTGTGTGTGTGTGTGTGTGTGTGTGTGTGTGTGTGTGTGTGTGTGTGTGCGTGCACGCGCAGGGGAGACTTCCATTTAGTAAAGCATCAAAGCAGCACATAGCTCACTGTTGGGAGCTGTCCTTGGTTCTGATCCGTGGCCTTATACTCCTCCCCACCACCCACCCTCAACACACACACACACACACACACACACACACACACACACACTCCTCTCCACCCTGTTGATTGACATCCGCATGCTCTTTCCATTTTGCTCGCTAAAGGCTGTGTGTGTGTGTGTGTGTGTGTGTGTGTGTGTGCGTGCATGCGCGCGTGTGTGTGTCTGTGTGTGTGTGTGCACAACTCAATTAGTGTGACTGTTAGTTAGTGGAGTTTTTTCCGGGTGGTGCGGGGAGGGACTAGGCCATCCTCAGAGGGGCCTTGAACAGAGAGGATGCTGGGTAAAAAAAAAAACAAAAAAAACAAGGAGTGAGAGGAGGAAAAACAAAACATCTGTGTGGTAATTGGGCTCCCCTTAGTATTGTAACGCATACATTGACATCTGTTTGATAATTGGCTACCCCGGCTCCTCGGCGTGTGTCATGCTAAATGCAGGTTTGGTGGAAAGGAAGAGAAGAAGAAGAAAAGAGGAGGGGTGGGGGTGTTAGCGTGGATTTGCCGGCTGGGGGAAGGGATGCCTGGGTCTGTTGGTGTCGTTAACGCTCCACAGGTCACACACGTTTAGGACAGCAACTACCACTGACACAGTTATTCACATTGTCGATATTTTCTGGACGAATGGATCAGTTTTGTCTAAAAAAACGTCAGAAGATCGTGAAAAATGTCAATCAGTGTTTCTCAACGCCCGGCTATCGCAATCGCCAAGATATGTTTCTACTTCCTTAAATATGAACATCTTGTAGTGTCGTCTCTCCTCTGGGACAGGAAGCTGAATGTCTCTGAGTTGTGGACAAAACGAGACATCTGAGGACGTCATCTTGGGCTTTTTGGGAGACTCTGATCCACATTTTCCACCATTTTCTGACTTTTTAGAGCCCGAAACGACTCATCAAATATCCGAGGACATAATCTACAGATTAATCGACAAAGAAGATCCTCGTTATTTGCAAGATGAATGAAAAAGAGAAGCAGCAAATGGAACTAAGAAATGTTTTTGTCACTTTGGAAACGGATTGAAAAGATTTCTGTCGATTGATTAATTGATTAATTGATTAATCGCGACTGCGAGACAAAGCATTACATCTCCATCTTCTGTAGATGCCACAAATATAAGACAACTATTATTTTCATTGTCGATTGATCTGTCTATTTCCTGTCCTCATGGACTGGTTGTCTCTAAAAGATGTCAGAAAATATTGAAAGAGGAGTTGGCGATTAATCTAATAGTTGACAACTAATCGATTAATCTTTGCAGCTCTAATGCGGATTACACCGACTATGTGAAAGTAAATGGAGAATATACACAGCTCTGGACATCTGTATCCTTCAGAGTATAGACACCAGCCTTCAGCGGGGGGGGGGTTAGATCCAGACAGGGAGGACACATACAGAATATACTGAATGCAGTTCACACAACACAAAAGCATAGTAATGAATACTGAATAATAATAAGATTATATGAATACTACAGAAAGATATATGAAATCATGCTCATTTTCTAGACTAAATATCCTCCGTGTGACATCATTCCTGAGATGCAAATGCACTGACTGACTAACGTATAAAAAAACATTTCAAGGCGCATTTGAGGTGAATAATAGCTCGTAAAAGTTGCAAGAAAATCGCTTCCTATGAACAAAGAGAGTCTTTGCAGCTCTGCACACCTCCTGCCAACGTCTCGTTCATAAAGAAGCTCCTACACCTTCACAGCTCGGAGTGGAGGCGTGCACGTTCACAGCCTGCACGCACGTAACCCGGATCACCAAATATAAGTGCTCAATTGTCAAGTGATTGTTTACAGCCTCTCGTGCTCAGCCTCTGGGCTTTTCTTGCTGGCGCGGTGTTTTGAGCCACAGACCCAGGAGCGATATTAGCCTCTTCCGCAATTTGTTCAGATCTTCAGAGGAGAGGCCGTCAAATTGCATAGATAAATATGTTGAATAATTGATGCGGTGCATGGTGGGGGCTGTTTTGGTTGCACACGAGAGGCTGATGTGTGTGCAGACAGTCTGCCGTTGGCGTTTAAACCTCGCAGGGTCTCAACATTACAACGCTTACTCCTATCCTGGTACTCTGTGACGAGCTGCTGATGAACAGGAAATGCATGGCCAACCGTTTTCTGTTTTAGTGCATTTACATAGATGGAGAGATAGATAGATAGATAGATAGATAGATAGATAGATAGATAGATAGATAGATAGATAGATAGATAGATAGATAGATAGATAGATAGATAGATAGATAGATAGATAGATAGATAGATAGATAGATAGATAGATAGAGATAGATAGATGGAGAGATAGATAGATAGATAGATATAGATAGATAGATAGATAGATAGATAGATAGATAGATAGATAGATAGATAGATAGATAGATAGATAGATAGATGGAGAGATAGATAGATAGATAGATAGATAGATAGATAGATAGATAGATAGATAGATAGATAGATAGATAGATAGATAGATAGATAGATAGATAGATAGATAGATAGATAGATAGATGGAGAGATAGATAGATAGATAGATAGATAGATAGATAGATAGATAGATAGATAGATAGATAGATAGATAGATAGATAGATAGATAGATAGATAGAGATAGATAGATAGATAGATAGATGGAGAGATAGATAGATATTGATCCCAATAAAATGAAATGATAGTGTTACAGCAGCAAAATCAGTCACACAGCACAGAATATACATATAAATGAAATACTACAATTATACCTAATATTTGAGCTAATAAAGCAGAAATTATGAATTATTTTGACTAATAGTTAAGATCAGAGGAGCGTATGTTGAGTGGATGAGTTTGTCAGGATTCTGATTTGAAACCATTTCAATTTACACCGAAATTCAGTGAAAGTGATTAATTGTATTTGCAAAAGAGCGCTGCAGGAATCCATCCTTGTTTTGTGGTAATTTGGTTAAAAAAGAATCTTTTTGATATTTAAAAAGGGGTCAAATTTTACCCGAGGACAACAGGAGGATTAAAAACACTGATTATATACATATATATATATATATACATGAATTGCTCTAACGCCATTTAACACCTTACCCCGGTTAATAGTTCTAAAAACCCCGTTAACAGACCTAGAGAACGCCTTCAGGGATCCCTGCATGTATTAATCTAGAACCACGACGCTCCACTTCCGGATGTTCCTCTTTAAGGCCGGATGTCCGTCCCGTCCTTTGGTTACCTCAGACCTTCCTCCACAGCGCTGTGGAGGAGTGGTTATTGAACCGGAAGTAAGCTGTCAACGCTGTGAGTCTTAATTGTTGCTATGATACCACACACCAAAACAGCGATGCCCAAATCAGCAGCAGGACGTCAAATCTGGTTCAATCTCTTCAACGCTAGATAGATAGATAGATAGATAGATAGATAGATAGATAGATAGATAGATAGATAGATAGATAGATAGATAGATAGATAGATAGATAGATAGATAGATAGATAGATAGATATTGATCTCAATAAAATGGGAAATTATAGTGTTCCAGCAGCAAAATCAGTCGCACAGCACAGAATATACATATAAATAAAATACTAGAATACAATGTATATATACATACAATATAAATATAATAATAATAGGATAATATACAAAAAATATACAACACATAAAAAATTAAGCTAGTTTGCTAGTTCCACCCGACACCGCTTAACGTTACTGAGGCGAAGAGGTTGTCAGTCATCTGGCGAGGACACTGCTGTCCTACGCTGTGACGGCTGTGGAAATCAAACGTTAATTTATTAAGTTTTACTGATTCAGTGGCGGTTGTCACTGCCCAATCAGAGGAGAGTGTCGATTTGAGTCGTGCATGCTCAGATTTAAACAGTTTACGGTATGACGGTTAACTGTCATACTGAAATTTGTAAAATCCATGACATAATAATCTCATTATGAACAATAACAGAAGATGGAAATCATTTCAGAAACGTTGTAGCTATCTATGGTTGATTGATGCTAACGTTAGCTCAAAACACCATTCAGCTGACAGCCTTTGTTGTGTTTGATGCTAACTTGTAGCTAAGCTAACAGTCATTTCAAAAAGGTTTCAGAATCAGATTTATTTGCCAGGTATGAGGAAACATACGAGGAATTTAGCTTTGGATCATCATCATTTTAGCTATCTCTGATTGATTTAATGCTAACGTTAGCTCAAAACGCCATTCAACTGACAGCCTTTGTTGTGTTTGATGCTAACTTGTAGCTAAGCTAGCAGTCATTTCAAAACTGTTGTAGCTATCTCTGATTGTCTGAATTCTAACGTAAGTTTAAAACACCATTCACCTGACAGCCTTTGTTGTGTTTGATGCTAACTTGTAGCTAAGCTAGCAGTGAACCAACTTGGTTAACTAGGTCCATTTTTACTGTGTTGACGTTACAGAAGTCGCTCGTTAGCATCTTGTATGCTACTTGTCGCAAAGTGACGCAGTGACTCCCATCGGGCAGTGACAGCGGTCAGTTGTGTGTTGGCAGAGCGCCACCTACTGCACCGTCATCCTTCCTCCGCTCCTGTGTACGGGGACACCTCCGTCCGTACCCGGCTACTGCTCCAAAAATATTTGGGCCGGATAAAATATTGTAAGGCCAGGTTTGACCCATGGGCCTTGAGGTAGACCAGGGCGATCCTAGGATCAGACCTTTAGGGGCTCAGCCCCTAATGAGAATCTGACGGTACTGTATGGATACAGTACCTTGCAAAAGTGTTGGGGGCCGTTCCTTTTGGCCAATTGAGGCGTGGCCACATTCCTATTGGCCAGTTGGGCGGCGCCACGTTCCTATTGGCGTGGCCACATTCCTATTGGCCAGTTGGGCGCGCCACGTTCCTATTGGCCAGTTGGGCGGGGCCACGTTCTATTGGCCAATTGGGCATGGCCCATTGGCCAGTTGGGCGCCACGTTCCTATTGAGGCGTGGCCACATTCCTATTGGGCAGGGGCCACGTTCCTATTGGCCAGTTGGGCGTGGGCCACGTTGCTATTGGCCAGTTGATGGCCACATTCCTATTGGCCAGTTGGGGCGTGGCCACATTCCTATTGGCCAGTTGGGGCGGTGCCACGTTCCTATTGGCCAGTTGGCGTGGGCCACATTCCTACTGGCCAGTTGGGGCGGTGGGCCACATTCGGCCAGTTGGGGCGGTGGGCCACGTTCCTATTGGCCAGTTTGGCGGCCACATTCCTACTGGCTAGTTGGGTGGGGCCACATTCCTATTGGCCAGTTGAGGCGTGGCCACATTCCTACTGGCTAGTTGGCGGCGTCCTATTGGCCAATTGAGGCGTGGCCACATTCCTATTGGCCAGTTGGCGCCACGTTCCTATTGGCCAGGCGTGGCCACGTTCTATTGGCCAGTGGGCAGGGCCCACGTTGCTATTGGCCAGTTGAGGCGTGGCCACATTCCTATTGGCCAGTTGGGGCGGTGGCACATTCCTGGCCAGTTGGGCGGGGGCCACATTCCTACTGGCCAGTTGGGGCGGTGGGCCCCTATTGGCCAGTTGAGGCGTGGCCACATTCCTATTGGCCAGTTGGGGGCCACATTCCTACTGGCTAGTTGGGTGGCCACATTCCTATTGCCTAGTTGGCCACATTCCTATTGGCCAGTTGAGCGTGGCCACGTTCCTATTGGCCAGTTGGGGGGCCACATTCCTACTGGCTGGCGTGGCCACGTTCCTATTGGCCAGTTGGGTGAGCACCATCTTGTCTTGGGAGTCCATCTGAATCATTACACCACTGTCACCCGCAGCCAGCCCACCATGACACGAGGAGGTCATCGCTGTCGATCGTCACGTCTTCTTTCTGCTTAATGAGTAAAATTGCTGTTTGAATGGTGAACACTGTAATTAACCCCCGTGTTGTCTTCCCGTCAAAATTGAAAAGTTTTTATCGATGTTTTTAACTTTTTCTTACTTTTTGTCACTTTTGACACTTTTTTTATATTTGTCATTTCAACACTACGTAACACTAAGTTATTAACTTTAGTTTTACAGTTATTTCTGTGGTCAATAAACCTCATTTATAGGAAATTATACCTAATGTTTGAGTTAGAAAAGCAGAAATTAGGAATTATTGAGACTAAAATTAAAGGAATGGATGTTGATGATAATCACAGACTGGAATATGTCAACTTTTACTCTCAATACTATTTCAAAACACTTCAATTTGGTTTCAAATGCTATAAAATTGAATAGACGCCCCAAAATTAATGAAAGTAGAGATTTGTAAAGGAGTTTGTAAATTTGTTTTTAAGGACGTCTTCTTGGGCTTTTTTGGGACATTTTTGGCCGTTTTCTGACATTTTAGAGGCCGGAACATCTAATGCAATAATTGAGAAAACATAATGAGTTCATATCATATCCTTTCAGTGGACTTTTGCGTCATCACACATGAAGCTTTAAGCTACTTTAAACGAACTAATTCCTCGTAATACCTTCATAATTCTTCTCTATAATCCTGCCGATCTACACAAGAGGGTCAGAGCTTACAGTAATGGGTTAAAGGATTAAATTGGGGGTTTCTCTTCCTGGAGATGGCACATGGGGGAAGTGGTTGAGGGAGTCGGGGGAGGGCGAAGCGGCCGGACCGCGGCGTTAAGAGCCCAGATGTTGAGTCCCGGAGGAAGCGAGACGTCTGGGAGCGTCCTCTCGCGGCGTCTCTGTCCCTGATGCCGTCTGATGGGACAGCTTATGGCGAGCGGAGGAGGGAGAAGGAGTTGTTAAAAGGAAAGACGGGGATTTCAGGGTCTTTTATTTTGAAAAGCACAAGGCTCTACTATGAGGCTACAGCAGTGGAAGAAGTATCCACACCAAGTATAAGTACTGCCACGCTGTAAAAATACTCTGTTACAAGTATAAGTACTGCCACGCTGTAAAAATACTCTGTTACAAGTATAAGTACCTGCCACGCTGTAAAAATACTCTGTTACAAGTATAAGTCCTGCCACGCTGTAAAAATACTCTGTTACAAGTATAAGTCCTTACGCTGTAAAAATACTCTGTTACAAGTAGAAGTACTGCCACGCTGTAAAAATACTCTGTTACAAGTAGAAGTACTGCCACGCTGTAAAAATACTCTGTTACAAGTAGAAGTACTGCCACGCTGTAAAAATACTCTGTTACAAGTATAAGTCCTGCCACGCTGTAAAAAATACTCTGTTACAAGTAGAAGTACTGCCACGCTGTAAAAATACTCTGTTACAAGTAGAAGTACTGCCACGCTGTAAAAATACTCTGTTACAAGTAGAAGTACTGCCACGCTGTAAAAAATACTCTGTTACAAGTAGAAGTACTGCCACGCTGTAAAAATACTCTGTTACAAGTATAAGTACTGTCACGCTGTAAAAATACTCTGTTACAAGTAGAAGTACTGCCACGCTGTAAAATACTCTGTTACAAGTAGAAGTACTGCCACGCTGTAAAAATACTCTGTTACAAGTAGAAGTACTGCCACGCTGTAAAAATACTTTGTTACAAGTATAAGTACTGCCACGCTGTAAAAATACTCTGTTACAAGTAGAAGTACTGCCACGCTGTAAAAATACTCTAAAGTACTGCCACGCTGTAAAAATACTCTGTTACAAGTAGAAGTACTGCCACGCTGTAAAAATACTGTTACAAGTATAAGTACTGCCACGAGACGTTATATTGTTGCTATGGTTACTGTATAATTATCATCAGATCATATAAACTACATGTGTTTAATATGCAGGAATCTTAATGTGGAAAGTAACTAGTAACTAAAGTAACTAGTAACTTAAGTAACTAGTAACTAAAGTAACTAGTAGCTAAAGTAAGTAGTAACTAAAGTAACTAGTAACTAAAGCTGTCAGATGAATGTAGTGGAGTAACTAGTAACTAAAGTAACTAGTAACTAAAGTAAGTAGTAACTAAAGTAACTGGTAACTAAAGTAACTAGTACCTAAAGCTGTCAGATGAATGCACTGGAGTAACTAAAGTAACTAGTAACTAAAGTAACTAGTAACTAAAGCTGTCAGATGAATGTAGTGGAGTAACTAAAGTAACTAGTAACTAAAGTAACTAGTAATTAAAGCTGTCAGATGAATGTAATGGAGTAACTAAAGTAACTAGTAACTAAAGTAACTGTCAGCTGTCAGATGAATGTAGTGGAGTAACTAAAGTAACTAGTAACTAAAGCTGTCAGATGAGTGTAGAGGAGTAGAAGTAGAAAGTAACATGAAAAGACTCCAACTAAAGTACAAGTACCGACATGTGTACTTTGTACAGTACTGAGAACATGTAACTGTTTATAGGGATGCAACGATTGGTTGCTAACGGTTACTTAAATAACCGATTATCTTCTTGATTAATCGGTTCTGTTCTGGATTAATAGATTAGTCGTTTTGGGCTCTAAAATATCAGAAAATTGTGAAAATGTGGATCAGAGTTTCCCAAAAGCCCAAGAAGACGTCCTCAGACGTCTCGTTTGTCCACGACTCTGAGACATTCAGCTTCCTGTCCCAGAGACATTCAGCTTCCTGTCCCGAGACATTCAGCTTCCTGTCCCAGACATTCAGCTTCCTGTCCCAGAGACATTCAGCTTCCTGTCCCGAGACATTCAGCTTCATGTCCCAGAGACATTCAGCTTCCTGTCCCCGAGACATTCAGCTTCCTGTCCCGAGACATCCAGCTTCCTGTCCCGAGACATTCAGCTTCCTGTCCCCGAGACATTCAGCTTCCTGTCCCCGAGACATCCTTCCTGTCCCGAGACATTCAGCTTCCTGTCCCGAGACATCCAGCTTCCTGTCCCGAGACATTCAGCTTCCTGTCCCCGAGACATTCAGCTTCCTGTCCCCGAGACATTCAGCTTCCTGTCCCGAGACATCCAGCTTCCTGTCCCAGAGACATTCAGCTTCCTGTCCCGAGACATTCAGCTTCCTGTCCCAGAGACATTCAGCTTCCTGTCCCCGAGACATCCAGCTTCCTGTCCCGAGACATTCAGCTTCCTGTCCCAGAGACATTCAGCTTCCTGCCCCAGAGACATTCAGCTTCCTGTCCCGAGACATTCAGCTTCCTGTCCCGAGACATTCAGCTTCCTGTCCCAGAGACATTCAGCTTCCTGTCCCAGAGACATTCAGCTTCCTGTCACCGAGTCATCCAGCTTCCTGTCCCCGAGACATTCAGCTTCCTGTCCCAGAGACATTCAGCTTCCTGTCTCCGAGACATTCAGCTTCCTGTCCCGAGACATTCAGCTTCCTGTCCCGAGACATCCAGCTTCCTGTCCCGAGACATTCAGCTTCCTGTCCCGAGACATTCAGCTTCCTGTCACCGAGACATCCAGCTTCCTGTCACCGAGACATCCAGCTTCCTGTCCACGAGACATTCAGCTTCCTGTCACCGAGACATCCAGCTTCCTGTCCCGAGACATTCAGCTTCCTGTCCCAGAGACATTCAGCTTCCTGTCCCGAGACATTCAGCTTCCTGTCCCAGAGACATTCAGCTTCCTGCCCCAGAGACATTCAGCGTCCTGTCCCGAGACATTCAGCTTCCTGTCCCAGAGACATTCAGCTTCCTGTCTCCGAGACATTCAGCTTCCTGTCCCGAGACATTCAGCTTCCTGTCCCGAGACATCCAGCTTCCTGTCCCGAGACGTTCAGCTTCCTGTCCCGAGACATTCAGCTTCCTGTCACCGAGACGTTCAGCTTCCTGTCCCCGAGACATTCAGCTTCCTGTCTCCGAGACATCCAGCTTCCTGTCACCGAGACATTCAGCGTCCTGTCCCCGAGACATTCAGCTTCCTGCCCCAGAGACATTCAGCTTCCTGTCCCCGAGACATTCAGCTTCCTGTCACCGAGACATCCAGCTTCCTGTCCCAGAGACATTCAGCGTCCTCCCCGAGACATTAAGCGTCCTGTCCCAGACATTCAGCTTCCTGTCCCATAGACATACAGCGTGTCCCGAGACATTCAGCTTCCTGTCCCAGAGACATTCAGCGTCCTGTCCCCGAGGAGAGGAGACACTAGAAGTTATTCATATTTAACGAGCTGACATCAGAGAACTTTTGACTCAAACTGAAGAATCGATTACTTTTCATTAATTAATCACTCACCATTTATTCTTATAGCTCTTTACAGCATCGACAGGACCGAGAATACAACAACATAACATATAACATGAATAATATATAATATATATAATATTATATAAATACTGCGTTCAGGCGACCTAACTTGTGTTTTCACCACTTTCTACCCGTGAAAGTGGCCTGGAACGGCGGTCAAACTCATAACACAGGGCTGTAGTACTCGAGTCCGGTCTTGGACTCAAGACCGTTTTTCTATGGTTTCGGACTTGTCTTGGACTCACTAGTATTTGGACTCGGACTTGTTTCGGTCTCGGCCGCTGGTCTTGCCCAATATGGCTTCTGGTCTCAACCGAGTCTGTTTTATTATGTTGATGATAATATTAGAGGAAAGTGAAACCCAAAATGATCGTCTTGATGCTGTCATGCATAAGACCTTTATTCTGTCCTGGACTCGGTCTTGACTCGGACTCAAACCTTTTTGGACTCGGTCTTGACTTGGACTCGACTAGTCATGGTCTTGGACTCGGTCTTGACTCAGACTTGAACCTCTTTGGACTTGTCTTGGACACAAACCTCTTTGGACTCGGTCTTGACTTGGACTTGACTAGTCCTGGTCTTGGACTTGTCTTGGACTCGGTCTTGACTCAGACTTTAACCTTTTTGGACTCTGTCTTGTCTTGGACTCGACAAGTCCTGGTCTTGGACTCGGTCTTGACTCAGACTTGAACCTTTTTGGACTCGGTCTTGACTTGGACTTGACTAGTCCTGGTCTTGGACTCGGTCTTGACTCAGACTTGAACCTCTTTGGACTCGGTCTTGTCTTGGACTCAAACCTCTTTGGACTCGGTCTTGACTTGGACTTGACTAGTCCTGGTCTTGGACTTGTCTTGGACTCGGTCTTGACTCAGACTTGAACCTTTTTGGACTCGGTCTTGACTTGGACTCGACTAGTCCTGGTCTTGGACTCGGTCTTGACTCAGACTTGAACCTCTTTGGACTCGGTCTTGTCTTGGACTCAAACCTCTTTTGACTCGGTCTTGACTTGGACTTGACTAGTCCTGGTCTTGGACTTGTCTTGGACTAGGTCTTGACTCAGACTTTAACCGTTTTGGACTCGGTCTTGTCTTGGACTCGAACCTCTTTAGACTCGGTCTTGACTTGGCCTCGACAAGTCCTGGTCTTGGACTTGTCTTGGACTCGGTCTTGACTTGGCCTCGACAAGTCCTGGTCTTGGACTTGTCTTGGACTCGGTCTTGACTCAGACTCAAACTTCTTTGAAATCTGTCTTGACTTGGCCTCGACTAGTCCTGGTCTTGGATTTGTCTTGTACTCGACTAAGGTGGTCTTGACTACAGCCCAGCCGTGACGCTGGTGATTAACAGTGAGAAATAGCAATTAATAGAGCTAGAATAGAGATATAGATATATAGATATATATATATATATATATATATATATATATATATATATATATATATATATATATATATATATATATATATATATATCAACACAGTAAAAATGGACCTACTTAACCAAGTTGGTTCACTGCTAGCTTAGCTACAAGTTAGCATCAAACACAACAAAGGCTGTCAGGTGAATGGTGTTTTGAGCTAACGTTAGCATAGATAGCTACAACGTTTCTGAAATGATTTCCATCTTCTGTTATTGTTTGTAATGAGAAAACTTTATTATTTCATGGATTTCACCAACTTCAGTATGACAGTTATGCCATAAACCGTTTAAATCTGAGCATGCACGACTCACATCTGCACTCGACTCCCATCGGGGGTGTTCTCCAAAACGTTTGATTCCAGCGCCTTGAAGATGCGAGGGCAGAGGGATGTGACGACTGCTTATCTCTTTCTGACACAGCCAATCATGTCACAGGATGACAGTACAAACCCAGATGATTCACCGTGGAAGTGGGGGGGAGCTGGAGTAGAAGACTGGAGGTAGAAGGCGGGGGACTGGAGTAGAGGACTGGAGCTGGAAGGGGCTGGAGTAGAGGACTGGACGTGGAAGTGGGGGGGAGCTGGAGTAGAGGACTGGACGTGGAAGGGGCTGGAGTAGAGGACTGGAGGTGGAAGGTGGGGAGCTGGAGTAGAGGACTGGAGGTGGAAGGGGGAGCTGGAGTAGAGGACTGGAGTAGGAAGGGGAAGGAGGTGGAGTAGAGGACTGGAGGAGGTGGAAGGGGGGAGTTGGAGTAGAAGACTGGAGGTGGAAGGGGGACTGGATTAGAGGACTGGAGGTAGAGGCGGGGGTGGAGTAGAGGACTGGAGGTGGAAGCGGAGGGGGTAGAGGACTGGAGGTGGAAGGTGGGGGGGAGCTGGAGTAGAGGACTGGAGGTGGAAGGGGGAGTTGGAGTAGAGGACTGGAGGAGGTGGAAGGGGGGCTGGAGTAGAAGACTGGAGGTGGAAGGGGAGTTGGAGTAGAGGACTGGAGGTGGAAGGGGGGACTGGAGTAGAGACTGGAGGTGGAAGGGGGAGCTGGAGTAGAAGACTGGAGGTGGAAGGGGGGACTGGAGTAGAAGACTGGAGGTGGAAGGGGAGCTGGAGTAGAGGACTGGAGGTGGAGGCGGAGGGGGGAGTAGAGGACTGGAGGTGGAGGGGGGAGGCTGGAGTAGAAAGACTGGAGGTGGAAGGGGGAGCTGGAGTAGAGGACTGGAGGTAGGCGGAGGAGTAGAGGAGGACTGGAGGTGGAAGGGGGCTGGAGTAGAGGACTGGAGGTGGAAGGGGGCTGGAGTAGAGGACAAAGGAAAGAGCTTCTAACAGACTTCACTGGTCTCCGTCCAGAGCAACGGGACCTGTTGGTCCATTTCTTTAACTGTCTATGGTGCAGTCTCCTTTCTCTCTCTCCTTAAAAGGCGACTGCTCTACTACTACTCATATCTCTTTTGCTCTGTTTTCTCCTTCCTTTCCTCCTGATTCCTCTCGTGTGTTCAGGACGGGGGGTCGAGCTCGCGGCTCTGCGGGGGTGCTCGCTCAGATGTGTGAATGCGACTGTGGTGCTCACTGATAAACACAGGGACATCTCACTCCCCCTCACTCAGTCAGAGTTCATCAGAGAAAAGCTCAAACTGTATCGCACCCTGGTGTGCGACCAGCGCAGGAAGAAGTATTCAGATCCTCAGGCCACACCACCTTGCCCCCCCCCTCCTTCTCAAAAGCTGCAGATTCAGAAATGGCACAAACTAAGGAAAGCTTATTGTGGGACTGGTTCTAGTGGCTGTAGTTCTGCACCAAGGCTGAATTTTGGGAAAGAGACTTCAGATACAGTATTAGGGACCACTAAGGTCTATATAAAGAGACTTCTGATACAGTATTAGGGACCACTAAGGTCTATATAAAAGAGACTTCAGATACAGTATTAGGGACCACTAAGGTCTATATAAAAGAGACTTCAGATACAGTATTAGGGACCACTAAGGTCTATATAAAGAGACTTCAGATACAGTATTAGGGACCACTAAGGTCTATATAAAGAGACTTCAGATACAGTATTAGGGGACCACTAAGGTCTATATAAAAGAGACTTCAGATACAGTATTAGGGACCACTAAGGTCTATATAAAAGAGACTTCAGATACAGTATTAGGGGACCACTAAGGTCTATATAAAAGAGACTTCAGATACAGTATTTGGGGACCACTAAGGTCTGTATAAAAGAGACTTCAGATACAGTATTAGGGGACCACTAAGGTCTATATAAAAGAGACTTCAGATACAGTATTAGGGGACCACTAAGGTCTATATAAAAGAGACTTCAGATACAGTATTAGGGACCACTAAGGTCTATATAAAAGAGACTTCAGATACAGTATTAGGGGACCATTAAGGTCTATATAAAAGAGACTTCAGATACAGTATTAGGGACCACTAAGGTCTATATAAAAGAGACTTCAGATACAGTATTAGGGACCACTAAGGTCTATATAAAGAGACTTCAGATACAGTATTAGGGGACCACTAAGGTCTATATAAAAGAGACTTCAGATACAGTATTAGGGGACCACTAAGGTCTATATAAAAGAGACTTCAGATACAGTATTAGGGGACCACTAAGGTCTATATAAAAGCATTCTAGGAGCACCATGTCATGGGACCTTTAACTTAATAACCAAAACAAAATGAGATATATTCAGACGTCGCTTTGTGGTCCAAGGAGTTGCAGCGGCATTCTCACAAGACAATAAACAAAAATAATGTGCATATTAATGCATTGTATCTGTATATTAATAGACAATGAAAATGCTCATTAATTGCAGCTCTTATTGTTTGATGAATTGGTCCTAAAACAGTTGTGTTGTGTCTCTTTTTTCTTGCAGGACGTGGACATGTTTGAGCAGCGAATGAAACCCCCACCCTTCCTCCAGCTCTCTCCCGCCATGCAGAAGAGGGGATGGGAGACCAGAGAGAGAGAGAGAGAGAGAGACGGTGGAGGAGCGAGGT
This sequence comes from Percina caprodes, assembly GCA_013375575.1. Taxonomy (NCBI): domain Eukaryota; kingdom Metazoa; phylum Chordata; class Actinopteri; order Perciformes; family Percidae; genus Percina; species Percina caprodes. The sequence goes on from JABXJD010003042.1 coordinate 23,345, forward strand.
GGCGTGACCGTTTGCTCCCGTCTCGACCACGGGTATTCTTGGGTTGATAATACAGATGTCGATGTTATTGCTTGAGAATACGCGTAGCTGAGCGGAAGTCATCATCGTGGTCGCCTGCAAATGGATGGATGAATGAATGAATGTATAGGAGCAACGTATTTGATTCTAACGTATTTGATTCTAACGTATTTGAGTCTAACGTATTTGATTCGCGTGTGTTTGATTCTAACATTTGATTCTAACGTATTTGATTCTAACGAATTTAATTCTAACATTTAATTCTAACGTATTTGATTCTAACGAATTTAATTCTAACGTATTTAATTCTAACGTATTTGATTCTAACGTATTTAATTCTAACGTATTTGATCCCTCTTTGTCTTTTGAAATGCGCCCGGTCGACGCGCTTAAACAGAACTCGAATCAATCCACTGATTTCTTTTGTTAGTCCCATTTATTTCAAACTTCAATTTGATATGTCTTATATCCTGATACTGTCCTGTGCAGCTTAAACTCACAACAACCTATTTGTTCTGAGCGGTGCTCCAAAGAACCATACGGCTATAACCCAAAAGGTTAGGTTTGTGTGATGTAATGGACTAGGTTCGGAAGCCTTGTGAGTGCTTGAGGCCGAAAGCAAGGGGTCCTACTTGGGACCATATAGTCTCCAACAGATTAAAAGAAAAGCCATCCTGTATCGGTAGTGAGTTTGAATTCTTCAATGTGCATACACAAGCCGTTCTCACTACGAATGCGTCAGATACAGACAGAGGCTGTGTTATATGACGCTAAAGGAGACGACCAAGCGCGTTATATGACGCTAAAGGAGACGACCAAGCGCGTTATAACGCTAAAGGAGACGACCAAGTGCGTGTTATATGATTCTAAAGGAGACAACCAAGCGTGTTATAAGACGCTAAAGGAGACAACCAAGCGCGTGTTATATGATTCTAAAGGAGACGACCAAGCGTGTTATAAGACGCTAAAGGAGACAACCAAGCGTGTGTTATATGACGCTAAAGGAGACGACCAAGTGCGTGTTATATGATTCTAAAGGAGCAACCAAGCGTAAAGACAAAGGCGTGTTTAACCAAGCGCGTGTTATATGATTCTAAAGGAGCCAAGCGTGTTATAAGACGCTAAAGGAGACAACCAAGCGTGTGTTATATGGCGCTAAAGGAGCAACCAAGCGCGTGTTATATGATTCTAAAGGAGACAACCAAGCGGGCGCTAAAGGAGACAACCAAGCGCGTGTTATATGATTCTAAAGGAGACAACCAGCGCGTGTTATATGATTCTAAAGGAGACAACCAAGCGTGTTATAAGACGCTAAAGGAGACAACCAAGCGCGTGTTATATGACGCTAAAGGAGACAACCAAGCGCGTGTTATATGATTCTAAAGGAGACGACCAAGCGCGTGTTATATGATTCTAAAGGAGACAACCAAGCGTGTTATAAGACGCTAAAGGAGACAACCAAGCGCGTATGGCTAAAGAGACAACCAAGCGTGTGTTATATGCGCTAAAGAGCGACCAAGCGCGTGTTATATGATTCTAAAGGAGACAACCAAGCGTGTTATAAGAGCGCTAAAGGAGACAACCAAGCGCGTGTTATATGAGCTAAAGGAGACAACCAAGCGTGTGTTATATGACGCTAAAGGAGACGACCAAGCGCGTGTTATATGATTCTAAAGGAGACAACCAAGCGTGTTATAAGGCGCTAAAGGAGACAACCAAGCGCGTGTTATATGATTCTAAAGGAGACGACCAAGCGTGTTATATGATTCTAAAGAGACAACCAAGCGTGTTATAAGATGCTAAAGGAGACAACCAAGCGCGTGTTATATGACGCTAAAGGAGACAACCAAGCGTGTGTTATATGACGCTAAAGGAGACGACCAAGTGCGTGTTATATGATTCTAAAGGAGACAACCAAGCGCGTGTTATATGGCGCTAAAGGAGACAACCAAGCGTGTTATAAGGCTAAAGAGAACAAAAGCGCGTGTTATATGATTCTAAAGGAGACAACCAAGCGTGTTATAAGACGCTAAAGGAGACAACCAAGCGCGTGTTATATGGCGCTAAAGGAGACAACCAAGCGTGTGTTATATGACGCTAAAGGAGGCGACCAAGTGCGTGTTATATGATTCTAAAGGAGACAACCAAGCGTGTTATAAGACGCTAAAGGAGACAACCAAGCGCGTGTTATAAGACGCTAAAGGAGAACAACCAAGCGCGTGTTATATGATTCTAAAGGAGACGACCAAGCGCGTGTTATATGATTCTAAAGGAGACAACCAAGCGTGTTATAAGGCTAAAGGAGACAACCAAGCGCGTGTTATATGACGCTAAAGGAGACAACCAAGCGCGCGTGTCACATGATTCTAAAGGAGACAACCAAGCGCGTGTTATATGCGCTAAAGGAGACAACCAAGCGTGTGTTATATGATTCTAAAGGAGACAACCAAGCGTGTGTTATATGATTCTAAAGGAGACAACCAAGCGTGTTATAAGAAGCTAAAGGAGATGACCAACATGATTAAACCAAAGTCAAATGAAGACATAAGGAGTTAGGAAGCGGGAATACAATCAAGGACCACAATGAAAATAAGTCCTGGACTTTATTGTGTTTTTATCCTCGATTGTATTGGATGTCTTTTCCTGAGTAAGGCATTCTTAATGCAATTCAATAAATCAAATCAGCTATAGATTAAAAAGCAGCATAGGGAAGTCAAAATAAGCCGCACCTACTTAAAGATCGGTAAGAAAACATTACTTTACATGAGAACCGTAACCCAGAAAACAAAGCGTGGAAAAAAGCATGAATATATTGTTGAATCTGTTAAATTAAATTTGTAGAAATGTACATTATGATGAACTTGAATGCACATTATATGAAAGGCACTCAGGAGATTTTCCCTGGCCTTAGTTTGAGGCCGGCCTTTATTTACCCGTGTTGACCACGCCCCCAGACACTATCAGAGGCCCGGCTTTTAATTGACTTCCTGTTCTTATTTGAGGAATTATGGTATATACTTTCAAAGACGTGCTCCCCCCAGTTTTGTCTCGGCCCCCGCAGGAAGTAAGATCTTTCCAAGCGTGCATCACACACCTTTTTAGCTCCGATTGTTCATCCGCTTGACAGATGCCCTTATCAGAGCGCGTGGTGAAGAGGGGAATCCAATAAGTGCACATGGATGGGCGAGGAGGTGGGGGGGGGAGGTTGAAGGGAGGCAGGAGGACACGACTCTGCACGACAGGACAGAAGGTCCAGCAGTCACACTCGCTCCTGTGGCTCGCCGTGTATAAGGTCACAGTTAAAGAGCAAATCCAATATCCAGACGGGCTGGCGGGCAGGCAGGCAGGCAGGCAGGCAGGTAGACAGGCAGGCAGGTAGACAGGCAGGGCAGGTAGACAGGTAGACAGACAGACAGGCAGGCAGGCAGGCAGGCAGGCAGGCAGGCAGGCAGGCAGGCAGGCAGGTAGGCAGGCAGGCAGGCAGGCAGGTAGGCAGGCAGACAGGCAGGCAGGCAGGCAGGCAGGCAGACAGGCAGACAGGCAGGCAGGCAGGCAGACAGATGTGGTGTCTGCACAGCAATGCATTCAGTAGCAAGTCAACCATAACATAACAAACACATATATCACACTTATACACACTTACACACACATATACACACATATATGCACATATATCACACATATATCACACATATATCACACATATACACACATATATCACACATATATCACACATATATCACACATATACACACATATATCACACATATATCACACATATACACACATATATCACACATATATCACACATATACACACATATACACACACACATATACACACATATATCACACATATACACACATATACACACATATCACACATACACACATATACACACATATATTATACATATACACACATATACACACATATATCACACATATACACACATATACACACATATATCACACATATACACACATATATACACATATACACACATATTCACACATATATCACACATATATAACACATATATCACACATATACACACATATACACACATATATCACACATATACACACATATATCACTCATATATCACACATATACACACACATACACACACATATAC
>JABXJD010003042.1:30000-37158 GCA_013375575.1 Percina caprodes
ATATCCAGAATAATGTTCTGAGTCAGGAATACATGTTTATCAGGAAATAATATAAAGCCATTAATTTTCAGGTAGAAAAAATGTATTTGTACCATTTTTCTTCTTGTAAAACTTTGAAATGGGTCAATTTGACCCAAATACCATACAAGGGTTAACTGAAAAATTCTGTTTTTTAATTACGGTAGAAAGTCCGGGTAATGAGCCGCCGGTACTGTTTCTGTTATTTCACGGATTTATTTCTCAGAGTGGACATTTACGGGATGATTGCCGCCATCCGGCATCGTGTCCGTCCCCTAAACGCCATTCGCTTTGGGAAACAACAACAGCCTTCGAGTTAGCGAGCTACTCGCTGAAAGGTCAAGTTAAAGTCAAATTTGACCTGTTTTCAGTTAATTCTTTTTGAAATAAGCGCTGAAAATGTCAACATTGAAAATATCATAAAAACTTTGGAAAACGCATTAAAAAAGCTCCACAACATTGAAAAAGTGACAAAAATGTCGGAAAAGCGATAATAGTGTTAAAAAAGTGACCAAAACGTGTTTTTTCATGGTTGACGGAAGGACAACGCACTGCTTTAAAGACAATTTGGACAGTGCAAGATCTTTACCCGCAAAGTCTCGGTCTTGTCTCGGTCTCAAAGTCTCGGTCTTGTCTCGGTCTCAAAGTCTCGGTCTTGTCTCGGTCTCAAAGTCTCGGTCTTGTTTCGGTCTCAAAGTCTCGGTCTTGTCTCGGTCTCAAAGTTTCGTTCTTTTCTTGGTCTCAAAGTCTCGGTCTTGTCTCGGTCTCAAAGTCTCGGTCTTGTCTCGGTCTCAAAGTCTCGGTCTCAAAGTCTCGGTCTTGTTTCGGTCTCAAAGTCTCGTTCTTTTCTTGGTCTCAAAGTCTCGGTCTTGTCTCGGTCTCAAAGTCTCGGTCTTGTCTCGGTCTCAAAGTCTCGGTCTTGTCTCGGTCTCAAAGTCTCGGTCTTGTCTCGGTCTCAAAGTCTCGTTCTTTTCTTGGTCTCAAAGTCTCGGTCTTGTCTCGGTCTCAAAGTCTCGGTCTTGTCTCGGTCTCAAAGTCTCGGTCTTGTCTCGGTCTCAAAGTCTCGGTCTTGTTTCGGTCTCAAAGTCTCGGTCTTGTCTCGGTCTCAAAGTCTCGTTCTTTTCTTGGTCTCAAAGTCTCGGTCTTGTCTCGGTCTCAAAGTCTCGGTCTTGTCTCGGTCTCAAAGTCTCGGTCTCAAAGTCTCGGTCTTGTTTCGGTCTCAAAGTCTCGTTCTTTTCTTGGTCTCAAAGTCTCGGTCTTGTCTCGGTCTCAAAGTCTCGGTCTTGTCTCGGTCTCAAAGTCTCGGTCTTGTCTCGGTCTCAAAGTCTCGGTCTTGTTTCGGTCTCAAAGTCTCGGTCTTGTCTCGGTCTCAAAGTCTCGTTCTTTTCTTGGTCTCAAAGTCTCGGTCTTGTCTCGGTCTCAAAGTCTCGGTCTTGTCTCGGTCTCAAAGTCTCGGTCTTGTCTCGGTGTCAAAGTCTCGGTCTTGTCTCGGTCTCAAAGTCTCGTTCTTTTCTTGGTCTCAAAGTCTCGGTCTTGTCTCGGTCTCAAAGTCTCGGTCTTGTCTCGGTCTCAAAGTCTCGGTCTTGTCTCGGTCTCAAAGTCTCGGTCTTGTTTCGGTCTCAAAGTCTCGGTCTTGTCTCGGTCTCAAAGTCTCGTTCTTTTCTTGGTCTCAAAGTCTCGGTCTTGTCTCGGTCTCAAAGTCTCGGTCTTGTCTCGGTCTCAAAGTCTCGGTCTCAAAGTCTCGGTCTTGTTTCGGTCTCAAAGTCTCGTTCTTTTCTTGGTCTCAAAGTCTCGGTCTTGTCTCGGTCTCAAAGTCTCGGTCTTGTCTCGGTCTCAAAGTCTCGGTCTTGTCTCGGTCTCAAAGTCTCGGTCTTGTTTCGGTCTCAAAGTCTCGGTCTTGTCTCGGTCTCAAAGTCTCGTTCTTTTCTTGGTCTCAAAGTCTCGGTCTTGTCTCGGTCTCAAAGTCTCTGTCTTGTCTCGGTCTCAAAGTCTCGGTCTTGTCTCGGTGTCAAAGTCTCGGTCTTGTCTCGGTCTCAAAGTCTCGTTCTTTTCTTGGTCTCAAAGTCTCGGTCTTGTCTCGGTCTCAAAGTCTCGGTCTTGTCTCGGTCTCAAAGTCTCGGTCTTGTCTCGGTCTCAAAGTCTCGGTCTTGTTTCGGTCTCAAAGTCTCGGTCTTGTCTCGGTCTCAAAGTCTCGTTCTTTTCTTGGTCTCAAAGTCTCGGTCTTGTCTCGGTCTCAAAGTCTCGGTCTTGTCTCGGTCTCAAAGTCTCGGTCTCAAAGTCTCGGTCTTGTTTCGGTCTCAAAGTCTCGTTCTTTTCTTGGTCTCAAAGTCTCGGTCTTGTCTCGGTCTCAAAGTCTCGGTCTTGTCTCGGTCTCAAAGTCTCAGTCTTGTTTCGGTCTCAAAGTCTCGGTCTTGTCTCGGTCTCAAAGTCTCGTTCTTTTCTTGGTCTCAAAGTCTCGGTCTTGTCTCGGTCTCAAAGTCTCGGTCTTGTCTCGGTCTCAAAGTCTCGGTCTTGTTTCGGTCTCAAAGTCTCGTTCTTTTCTTGGTCTCAAAGTCTCGGTCTTGTCTCGGTCTCAAAGTCTCGGTCTTGTCTCGGTCTCAAAGTCTCGGTCTTGTCTCGGTCTCAAAGTCTCGGTCTTGTTTCGGTCTCAAAGTCTCGTTCTTTTCTTGGTCTCAAAGTCTCGGTCTTGTCTCGGTCTCAAAGTCTCGGTCTTGTCTCGGTCTCAAAGTCTCGGTCTTGTCTCAGTCTCAAAGTCTCGGTCTTGTTTCGGTCTCAAAGTCTCGTTCTTTTCTTGGTCTCAAAGTCTCGGTCTTGTCTCGGTCTCAAAGTCTCGGTCTTGTCTCGGTCTCAAAGTCTCGGTCTTGTCTCGTTCTCAAAGTCTCGGTCTTGTCTCGGTCTCAAAGTCTCGGTCTTGTTTCGGTCTCAAAGTCTCGTTCTTTTCTTGGTCTCAAAGTCTCGGTCTTGTCTCGGTCTCAAAGTCTCGGTCTTGTTTCGGTTTCAAAGTCTCGGTCTTGTCTCGGTCTCAAAGTCTCGGTCTTGTCTCGGTCTCAAAGTCTCGGTCTTGTTTCGGTCTCAAAGTCTCGTTCTTTTCTTGGTCTCAAAGTCTCGGTCTTGTCTCGGTCTCAAAGTCTCGGTCTTGTCTCGGTCTCAAAGTCTCGGTCTCAAAGTCTCGGTCTCAAAGTCTCGGTCTCAAAGTCTCGGTCTCAAAGTCTCGGTCTCAAAGTCTCGGTCTCAAAGTCTCGGTCTTGTTTCGGTCTCAAAGTCTCGTTCTTTTCTTGGTCTCAAAGTCTCGGTCTTGTCTCGGTCTCAAAGTCTCGGTCTTGTTTCGGTCTCAAAGTCTCGGTCTTGTCTCGGTCTCAAAGTTTCGTTCTTTTCTTGGTCTCAAAGTCTCGGTCTTGTCTCGGTCTCAAAGTCTCGGTCTTGTCTCGGTCTCAAAGTCTCGGTCTCAAAGTCTCGGTCTTGTTTCGGTCTCAAAGTCTCGTTCTTTTCTTGGTCTCAAAGTCTCGGTCTTGTCTCGGTCTCAAAGTCTCGGTCTTGTCTCGGTCTCAAAGTCTCGGTCTTGTCTCGGTCTCAAAGTCTCGGTCTTGTCTCGGTCTCAAAGTCTCGTTCTTTTCTTGGTCTCAAAGTCTCGGTCTTGTCTCGGTCTCAAAGTCTCGGTCTTGTCTCGGTCTCAAAGTCTCGGTCTTGTCTCGGTCTCAAAGTCTCGGTCTTGTTTCGGTCTCAAAGTCTCGGTCTTGTCTCGGTCTCAAAGTCTCGTTCTTTTCTTGGTCTCAAAGTCTCGGTCTTGTCTCGGTCTCAAAGTCTCGGTCTTGTCTCGGTCTCAAAGTCTCGGTCTCAAAGTCTCGGTCTTGTTTCGGTCTCAAAGTCTCGTTCTTTTCTTGGTCTCAAAGTCTCGGTCTTGTCTCGGTCTCAAAGTCTCGGTCTTGTCTCGGTCTCAAAGTCTCGTTCTTTTCTTGGTCTCAAAGTCTCGGTCTTGTCGGTCTCAAAGTCTCGGTCTTGTCTCGGTCTCAAAGTCTCGGTCTCAAAGTCTCGGTCTTGTTTCGGTCTCAAAGTCTCGTTCTTTTCTTGGTCTCAAAGTCTCGGTCTTGTCTCGGTCTCAAAGTCTCGGTCTTGTCTCGGTCTCAAAGTCTCGGTCTTGTCTCGGTCTCAAAGTCTCGGTCTTGTCTCGGTGTCAAAGTCTCGGTCTTGTCTCGGTCTCAAAGTCTCGTTCTTTTCTTGGTCTCAAAGTCTCGGTCTTGTCTCGGTCTCAAAGTCTCGGTCTTGTCTCGGTCTCAAAGTCTCGGTCTTGTCTCGGTCTCAAAGTCTCGGTCTTGTTTCGGTCTCAAAGTCTCGGTCTTGTCTCGGTCTCAAAGTCTCGTTCTTTCTTGGTCTCAAAGTCTCGGTCTTGTCTCGGTCTCAAAGTCTCGGTCTTGTCTCGGTCTCAAAGTCTCGGTCTCAAAGTCTCGGTCTTGTTTCGGTCTCAAAGTCTCGTTCTTTTCTTGGTCTCAAAGTCTCGGTCTTGTCTCGGTCTCAAAGTCTCGGTCTTGTCTCGGTCTCAAAGTCTCGGTCTTGTCTCGGTCTCAAAGTCTCGGTCTTGTTTCGGTCTCAAAGTCTCGGTCTTGTCTCGGTCTCAAAGTCTCGTTCTTTTCTTGGTCTCAAAGTCTCGGTCTTGTCTCGGTCTCAAAGTCTCGGTCTTGTCTCGGTCTCAAAGTCTCGGTCTTGTCTCGGTGTCAAAGTCTCGGTCTTGTCTCGGTCTCAAAGTCTCGTTCTTTTCTTGGTCTCAAAGTCTCGGTCTTGTCTCGGTCTCAAAGTCTCGGTCTTGTCTCGGTCTCAAAGTCTCGGTCTTGTCTCGGTCTCAAAGTCTCGGTCTTGTTTCGGTCTCAAAGTCTCGGTCTTGTCTCGGTCTCAAAGTCTCGTTCTTTTCTTGGTCTCAAAGTCTCGGTCTTGTCTCGGTCTCAAAGTCTCGGTCTTGTCTCGGTCTCAAAGTCTCGGTCTCAAAGTCTCGGTCTTGTTTCGGTCTCAAAGTCTCGTTCTTTTCTTGGTCTCAAAGTCTCGGTCTTGTCTCGGTCTCAAAGTCTCGGTCTTGTCTCGGTCTCAAAGTCTCAGTCTTGTTTCGGTCTCAAAGTCTCGGTCTTGTCTCGGTCTCAAAGTCTCGTTCTTTTCTTGGTCTCAAAGTCTCGGTCTTGTCTCGGTCTCAAAGTCTCGGTCTTGTCTCGGTCTCAAAGTCTCGGTCTTGTTTCGGTCTCAAAGTCTCGTTCTTTTCTTGGTCTCAAAGTCTCGGTCTTGTCTCGGTCTCAAAGTCTCGGTCTTGTCTCGGTCTCAAAGTCTCGGTCTTGTCTCGGTCTCAAAGTCTCGGTCTTGTTTCGGTCTCAAAGTCTCGTTCTTTTCTTGGTCTCAAAGTCTCGGTCTTGTCTCGGTCTCAAAGTCTCGGTCTTGTCTCGGTCTCAAAGTCTCGGTCTTGTCTCAGTCTCAAAGTCTCGGTCTTGTTTCGGTCTCAAAGTCTCGTTCTTTTCTTGGTCTCAAAGTCTCGGTCTTGTCTCGGTCTCAAAGTCTCGGTCTTGTCTCGGTCTCAAAGTCTCGGTCTTGTCTCGTTCTCAAAGTCTCGGTCTTGTCTCGGTCTCAAAGTCTCGGTCTTGTTTCGGTCTCAAAGTCTCGTTCTTTTCTTGGTCTCAAAGTCTCGGTCTTGTCTCGGTCTCAAAGTCTCGGTCTTGTTTCGGTTTCAAAGTCTCGGTCTTGTCTCGGTCTCAAAGTCTCGGTCTTGTCTCGGTCTCAAAGTCTCGGTCTTGTTTCGGTCTCAAAGTCTCGTTCTTTTCTTGGTCTCAAAGTCTCGGTCTTGTCTCGGTCTCAAAGTCTCGGTCTTGTCTCGGTCTCAAAGTCTCGGTCTCAAAGTCTCGGTCTCAAAGTCTCGGTCTCAAAGTCTCGGTCTCCAAGTCTCGGTCTCAAAGTCTCGGTCTCAAAGTCTCGGTCTTGTTTCGGTCTCAAAGTCTCGTTCTTTTCTTGGTCTCAAAGTCTCGGTCTTGTCTTGGTCTCAAAGTCTCGGTCTTGTCTCTGTCTCAAAGTCTCGGTCTTGTCTCGGTCTCAAAGTCTCGGTCTTGTTTCGGTCTCAAAGTCTCGTTCTTTTCTTGGTCTCAAAGTCTCGGTCTTGTCTCGGTCTCAAAGTCTCGGTCTTGTCTCAGTCTCAAAGTCTTGGCCTTGTCTCGGTCTCAAAGTCTCGGTCTTGTTTCGGTCTCAAAGTCTCGGTCTTGTCCCAGTCTCAAAGTCTCGTTCTTGTCTCAGTCTCAAAGTCTCGGTCTTGTCTCGGTCTCAAAGTCTCGGTCTTGTCCGGTCTCAAAGTCTCGGTCTTGTCTCGGTCTTATCTCAGTCTCAGCTGTCTCGGTCTTGTCTCAGTCTCAAAGTCTCGGTCTTGTCTCAGTCTCAAAGTCTCGGTCTTGTCTCGGTCTTGTCTCAGTGTCAAAGTCTCAGTCTTGTCTCGGTCTCAAAGTCTCGGTCTTGTCTCGGTCTCAAAGTCTCGGTCTTGTTTCGGTCTCAAAGTCTCGGTCTTGTCTCGGTCTCAAAGTCTCGTTTTTTCTTGGTCTCAAAGTCTCGGTCTTGTCTCGGTCTCAAAGTCTCGGTCTTGTCTCGGTCTCAAAGTCTCGGTCTCAAAGTCTCGGTCTTGTTTCGGTCTCAAAGTCTCGTTCTTTTCTTGGTCTCAAAGTCTCGGTCTTGTCTCGGTCTCAAAGTCTCGGTCTTGTCTCGGTCAGTCTCAAAGTCTCGGTCTCTCTCAGTCTTGTTTCGGTCTCAAAGTCTCGGTCTTGTCTCGGTCTCAAAGTCTCGTTCTTTTCTTGGTCTCAAAGTCTCGGTCTTGTCTCGGTCTCAAAGTCTCGGTCTTGTCTCGGTCTCAAAGTCTCGGTCTTGTTTCGGTCTCAAAGTCTCGGTTCTTTTCTTGGTCTCAAAGTCTCGGTCTTGTCTCGGTCTCAAAGTCTCGGTCTTGTCTCAGTCTCAAAGTCTCGGTCTTGTCTCGGTCTCAAAGTCTCGGTCTTGTTTCGGTCTCAAAGTCTCGTTCTTTTCTTGGTCTCAAAGTCTCGGTCTTGTCTCGGTCTCAAAGTCTCGGTCTTGTCTCGGTCTCAAAGTCTCGGTCTTGTCTCAGTCTCAAAGTCTCGGTCTTGTTTCGGTCTCAAAGTC
>JABXJD010002960.1:0-39489 GCA_013375575.1 Percina caprodes
CCATATTTCTGATATAAAACACTTTGAAATGGTCATATTTGACCCAAGACAACACAAGGGTTAAAACAAGAGGGTTAAATTATTTTATTACGCACAATTTTTAAACCAAATTTGAGTGGTTTCACGCAAAAGAAATCAAATCTATTTAAATGAAGGTGTATTTCGGGCAGGAGGGCGCCTACATGTTGTCTAACACTGTTAATGACATAAAAGTCTTCCTTATCGTTGTGATACATTTTCATAAAATTGAACCACTGTTCATGTCAGACTGGTCATGCGTTTTGCATTCTTACAATGGACAATTCATAGCATGACTTTTAGCTAGTCTCCCATCCACAGTGCTGTGGAGATAGGTCTGGTCACATGTGGCTACACCACACATACATTCTGGGATAGGACAACACTAATGCTCTTGTTTGCATTTCTTTAACCCTTTAAAGCCTGATGATATTTTCATACATCTTCTTAAATTTGCATAAAACATTTGCATGAGTTTCATGTCAAAATGTTCAGAACAAAGTCATACTTTTTGTATAATGAGGCCCACATTTCTTTCTAGAGCAATGTGTAAAGAGATAATTTGGCACTGTTAGAAAAATGTAACTGTTAAACTGAATATGTCTTTCTTTGTTTCACTGATAACAGCCGTCCTTGTCTTTACCAGCCAAGGTCACATAATTCACATTTCCCTCCAGATTCTTGAAGTCTCACTCCCTTCACATCTCAGGTAGAGTTTTTAATGAGCTTTGAGATAGTGCAGCTGTTTGGGACATGGTAACCATGGCGAAGGGAGGGGGGGTTTCAGTGTATAAGTGGAAACTGAAGAAGTTGTTTTTTAGTCAATCTCTGTAATCATTGCATCATTGCAAAAACATGGTTTGCAAATGTATCTTAATGCCTTAATTAAAAAATGAGGTAAATGACACCAATTTACTTTGTGAATGAATAATGTATTGTATGGTTTTATTTCAGTTAGACTAATAGCTGGTTTGATTTGCATTGAGAGATGATTTTATGGAAAGTATCCCATGCCTATCTCTATGTATGGTGAAGGGTATGTGATGATGGGGGGGCTTAACTCTCCTGTTGCCCTCGGGGTCAAATTGACCCGTTAACAAAAGAATAATATATCAGAACAATGACCAAAGAATGTTGAAAAAAAGTGACAAATGTTGCAAAAAGCTTCAAAAATTCAGGAAAAAAATCAACAACAAAAAACGCTGAAAAAAGTGACAAAAGTGAGAAAATCGGAAAAATTGCCTAAGGTGACAAAAACTTGTTAAAAAGAAGTGACAAAAAAAATTGGTAAATGGGAGAAAAAAAACATGTTAAAAAAATCTACAAAAACGTTGAGAAAAGTGTAGGAAAAAAACATCAAAATGTTGAAATTTTGGCACAGAAAATTGTTTTTGAAGTCGATGGGAAGACAACACAAGGGTTAATAATACAAAATCTGCCTGCCTTTATGGGAATTTAACGTAGGGGTGCGAATACTTCATTTATTCATTTATTTATTTACAATACATCATTCATTCACAAAGAAAATTGGTGTCCTTAAAGGTTGAATTTTATCTCATTTTTTAATTAAGGCATTTAGATAAATTTCCAAAACATGATTTTTATATTCCTTATTTTAGTCAACTTACAGCATGAGCACCGCTGTACATATATAGGTGTGTGTGGCTGGAGGATTGTTACGTTAAAAGCTCAGTGTTTCAAAATTGTACCTGCTGTTACAGTCTATTGTCTACAGAGAGTGTGGTAATTAACCACTTTCATACTCCATTAGCATATACTGTATTTAATGTACTATTTAGTTACAATAGTAGTAATAGTAGTTTAGTTTAAAAGTTCATTCAGGTGTTTCCTGTCACCCATCTGTAAATGTTACACAATATTTTTCCTCAGGGAAACTATAATGAAAGAGACAGTCACTCCCTCTCACCCCTGACATTTCCAGTAATTGATCAAATTACTCTTCTATGTGGTATGTACCACTAAGGTCTATATAAAAGAGACTTCAGATACAGTATTAGGGGACCACTAAGGTCTATATAAAAGAGACTTCAGATACAGTATTAGGGGACCACTAAGGTCTATATAAAGAGACTTCAGATACAGTATTAGGGGACCACTAAGGTCTATATAAAGAGACTTCAGATACAGTATTAGGGGACCACTAAGGTCTACATAAAAGAGACTTCAGATACAGTATTAGGGGACCACTAAGGTCCATATAAAAGAGACTTCAGATACAGTATTAGGGGACCACTAAGGTCTATATAAAAGAGACTTCAGATCAGTATTAGGGGACCACTAAGGTCTATATAAAAGAGACTTCCGATACAGTATTAGGGGACCACTAAGGTCTATATAAAAGAGACTTCAGATCAGTATTAGGGGACCACTAAGGTCTATATAAAAGCATCCAAAAGCAGCATGTCATGGGACCTTTAAGATTCACTGTATCATCGTTTTTCGGTCAAATGGCCTTTTGAATGGGAGTGCTAGGGGCTCTACTATGATAGCATCAAAATCTCTATTTTTAAAACACTAAGAAGGCTCGACACAACCTAAAACTCACCAGGGGCTCCACACATGAACTCCAGCATTGAGGACATTGTTTTTGTACACAGAGTTTACTAAAACAGTTTTTAAACAACTTACTTTAACAGCTCATCGCCATCTCGGCTTTTTAGTAAACTCTGTGTACACAAACAATATTCTCTATGCTCAAGTTCATGTGTTGAGCCCCTGTTGATACTTGGAGCAAATTTTTGGAGCAAAGTTTGACTAAGGTTCATTCACAAAAAGACCCTAGGTCACATTTTGGCAAGAGGTAGGAAAACCCAGAGGAAAACCCAGAGGAAAACCCAGAAGAAACCCACGCAACCACGGGGAGAATATGCAACATCCACACACAGACCGGGGATAAAACCCAGGACCCAGTGCCTACTTCCTGTGAGGCAGCACTGAGCCATCGTTGTGCCAACATCGGCTGTGTGTGTGTGTGTGTGTGTGTGTGTGTGTGCGTGTGTGCGTGTGTGTGTGTGTGTGCGTGTGTGTGTGTGTCCTTACGACACAAAATAAATGATAACAAAAATGAAATAAAGGTTCATGCATATTTTATTCAAGAGTACAAAAGTGGATCGTCCCATGGGGCATGCTTACAGTGTTAGTGACTCGGGAGTAGAGAGAGAGAGAGAGAGAGAGAGAGAGAGAGAGAGAGAGAGAGAGAGAGAGAGAGAGAGAGAGAGAGAACCGTGGCACAATTCCTATGGCACAGGGTCTCCCAAGGGGGGTTCACCTCTCCCATTGAAGCACAACAAGATCAACCGAGGAGCAACGCAACATGAAGAGCAACCAGCAGAGAGAAAGAGAGCTTAAATATTAAGAATGTCCATGATAAATAGAATCATAATAATCATAGAATCATAAATATCATCAAATAACAATAGGAATCATCAAGAATTATGATCAGAGAGAGAGTACACTTTTTTTTCCTTTAAATTGCAACAAACCAGCTCTTCTGTTAAAATGTGTCTCGCTGCTTTTCGCTTGACACAGCGCAAACTTTAACCATGCAATCATGCTTTTGGCTGCCTGAATGCCTGTGCCTCTGTTTATAGTATGGCCATTCATCAATGCTAGGTTAATATTTGTTTCATCATTATTCATATTCATCGTTAAAAACAACTCCTGTACACCGACATATAAGAGAGGAGAGAACGTGGACTTGACACTTTGAATAGAAGTGTACCGTCGAAAAAGAAAGGGTGAAAAAAGCTGAATATAACACAGAAAAGAATACTAAAAAATAGATTAAATTAACATTATGTACAAAATAAATTATTCATTATTCCTCAGTTCATTTCTAATAGCCAGAAAAAGAAAAACCTCTACCATAGTAAAACACAGAGCACAAATATACTCTTCACATTATTATCAAAGAACTTAACTCTGCATGCACTGATGCGTTAATATAAATGCTTTACAAAGAACCTTTTCTTGGTGTTTTGGCTGCTTCCTTAACCAGAAGAGTCCGTTTCCTCTGTGAAATATTATTTCCTGCTTTTTAGGCCGGAGATTCCCGGCTATCACTGCTGTTTGACAGCAGACAGCAACAGGGAAGAAAGCAGGATGTAGAAAGAGAATGAATAGAGTATAACTTCACATTTCAACTCCCACTGGCTCCCTCGCATACATAATGCATTCTACATCCGCTATAATGCATATTGCATCTTGTGAGCATATGCATCATCACTGCAATAAAACCTTTGTACCCTATTTACACGCAACATGTGGGGAGATACACTCACTTCACATCTGATCCAGGCCTGAAAGCTAACTGGCCTGGATCCAGAAGTTTTGAGTGTTTTTTCTTTGGGGGCGGACCTCCTCTTGACTTCAAGTGGAGAATGGGTACAGTGTAGTGCTACAAAAGCAAACAGGAATCTCCTCCCGAGAAGAAAAGGAAAGCGAAGGCTCAGATTAGACTGCAGCTGAGATTATCTCCACACATCTCTTGGCAACAGATACCACACCACACATTAAACATTTTCTCGCCGTTGCCTGGCTTCAGCGCCTGTTCGCAAACGAAAACACACTTTCAAATATAACCACACAGACATTTATATGTCGGCATGTGCACGCACACAGGCAGGCATATCCACATCTCTATCAAATCAACCTATCACTATCAAACTTTGCTACCACTTTCTGTTTTAGGATGCAAACAGGAAAGATGAGCATACATTACCCCCAACCCCCGACACAACACACACCACCAACACAGCCACGTCATGCTGACACTGTCAACCCACCGGTGAGCCCCAACATGCACGTTGAACAGCTCCTCCTGTTTTTTTGCATGGGGAGTGTTTTTGTAGTTTCTTTCCTGTTGTTGTGCAAGTACATGGGAGTTGTAGTTCTCTATATAGGGCTGATCAGTTCAGTGTAGAGGATCAGCCTTAGGTGGTAAGGTCCAGGTACGCTCATGCCTTTACATACAGCGGACGGGGAATGGGGTAGGTAATCGCGCGTGTGTGTGTGTGTGTGTGTGTGTGAGTGTGTGAGTGTGTGAGTGTGTGTGTGTGTGTGTGTGTGTGTGTGTGTGTGTATGATGCTGTGTAGCTTATTCTGTGTGTGTGTGTGTTTTACGTGTGTTTATAGGCCTATGTACACGTATCTATAAATATGGTACCATATGAGAGTTGTTGTAACTTGTAACTGCGGGTATGTGTCTTGGCACGTAGGAGTGTATGTCCATCACTGTATATTGCTGTTGCTGTCGGTCCCATTGGGCTCTCCCATGTTCATGCGGCCCATTGACAGGCCCACGCTGTTGGCGCCGTCGCGTCGTGGAGGCATCCTCTCGTTGATCCGATCCAGACCTTTAGCCTCCTCGAAACTGCTGATCCGGTGCTGCGGAGAGAAGCCTCGGATGGCTGCGGATACGGCACGCACACACACACACACACACACACACACACACACACACACACACACACACACACAGTAAATATTTAACAATACATTAAGTAGAATTTTGTGTATCCAAACCCTATGGGAACTTTGGAAATAATTGAAATTAAATTTTATTCATTTATGAATGTGCACACCTTTTCAAAGCATTCAGTCTGGGTGAGTTTACCTTTTAAATTAATGCTTTGATTTGAGCACACCAGCAAGGCGTTTTAATTGATTGTGATCCATTAGCAGACGTTTTGGGTTTGGATGAACAAGGTTCTGTCATGTATGCTACAGACAATATCTACACACATCAGGAAGTGTTGATCTGTTGGACTTTCTCCTATTTTCCACCGGGTGCAGAGCGGCTGCGGATCCGCTCTGGAACGGCGGTGGAGTCATTAGGTTTCCATTAAAGTCACTGTGTGTATTTCAACTGCCTGCGGAGCGGCTGCGTTCCCACCCCGTCCCAGCTCCGGTGATCCCCAGCCCTCCGGAGCAGATACACAGAGCTTCTATTGTAGCCGGACGCCTGAAAGCTCCGCAGCACACGCAGATAGTGCGGGACAGGAAGTCGAGCACAGATTCAAAATAAAAGCATCATATTTCCCTGCACTACACCTTAACAACAGCACAGAGTTGTTGCCTCTCTACTCCTTTGGATGGAAACTACATGTAAGATCTTGTGGGTCCTCGAGACTTCAGCTGTCAGTCATGGGTGCAGCCGTTCCGCAACAAATCCGGACCTGGTGGGTGTTGGCGGACGGCAGAGCATGGAGCCGATCCGCAGCCGTTCTGCAACCGGTGGAAATCAGGCGTTTGACCTTGTGGCTCACACCTGGCCGTTGATCCTAGATCAGTAGTCTGAGACTCGTAGTGGATAAGACATGATGAGACACAGAGTATTGAACACAGCACAGCTGCACACAAGCGGTTGTTCATAAGTCCTTAAAGCACGTTGTCCCCCGCCCCCGTGAAGAGGTTTTGACACTCAGCCGTTTGTTTTGGAGGTTACCACCTTGCCATTACATTTTGTCAACTATAAGTAAAAAGAAAAAGACAAAAGTCCTGTTTTCCATGCGTCTGGTTGATTATTTTGAACTTAATGTCCAAGTAGTTTGGTTAGATTTATAGCAAATCTGTCATTTTTTTAATTTAATGAGCTTTGTGTCAACTCCTC
This sequence comes from Percina caprodes, assembly GCA_013375575.1. Taxonomy (NCBI): domain Eukaryota; kingdom Metazoa; phylum Chordata; class Actinopteri; order Perciformes; family Percidae; genus Percina; species Percina caprodes. The sequence continues at coordinate 6,650 of JABXJD010002960.1, forward strand.
TTCATCAGCGAGTTTAATGAATAACGTGGTGGTGCACTCATTTCTTAAAGGGGCACTGCACCGATCCTACACATGCAGGTCAGTTGATGATGTCATCAAGGTTATCTTGGTATGGGCACTGCAAATGTTTAAAGGAATAGTTCAACAATTTGGGAATTACACTTATTTGTAGAGAGTTAGATAAGTCTCTTATGTCTGTACAGTTAAGGTGGAGCAAGCGCCAGCATGCTGTCGGCTTAGCTTAGCCTCAAGACTGGAAACCGGGACACAGCTAGCCTGAAGTCCACCTACAAGCACCTTTGAAGCTCACAAATTAACACATTGTACCACTTTTGTTTGATCCATAAAAAAGTTGGGGTTTTACAAAGTTACATGCTGGAACTTTTCTTGGCACAGAGTGACCTCCGTAAAACCACAACCTTCCATCTTTACATGTGTTTGACAGCTCTTTTTGGAGCAGGACCCAAACTAGGGCTTTAAAGTCAGGACAAGCCCGGCTTGATTGGTTTAGTCTCTTTTGTGTAGCCCAATTTATGGAAGGGCAATAACAAATTGCAGGGGTGCCTCTTTAAAATAGACTCAAAGTGGAGCACATTAAAAGCAGGTACAGAGGAATTAGGGGTACCACTTATGATGGTGTTTGTCATCCGAATTAATTTCACGAAATGAATAAAAGATGAAGCTTTGACATGAGCGGTCTCTGTGTCTCGGGTGATCCTGTGCTGATGAGGACTGAGATCACTGCCGCTTTGAACAACAGCTAGTGTCACGTTACCTTTGCACACATGCAGCTACTCACAAATATGCTACTGTGCTACACAGCAGACACCTAACACCCAGCTACAAATAACATTACGCAACCAAAAAACACAACACAAGAGCTACCCCATAATTCATTTAGCTTAAACACATTATGGACTGTAGTTCAGGACAGTACAAAAGGGACAAATGTACAAAAGTGTGACGAGTAATAACAAAGCGTGTGTACACAGTATATATTACACTTAACACAAATACCATGATCCCAACCTGTTCAGTATCACAGAAGAACATGGCACTGTTCTGGCTTTAGTCATCTCAGGAGTGTGTGTGTGTTGGATCTGAATACAATGTTAATACATGTGTGTGTTCGGAGAAGGTTTAGTGGTGTTTCCTGTTTCCCAAAGAAGGAAGAGAAATGTGTGTTGATGTTTTTGTGTTGTTTTAATGTGGTGGCTTCAGCGTGCAATGCTTTTAGGCTTTGTTGTGAGCGCTGATGTGGTTAGAAGAGCTCAGTGCATCGTGGGTAAAGAAAATCTATGACCTTATGAACATGGGTGGCTGCACACACGCACCCATGTGCGTACACACAACACACACGCACGCACAACACACACACACACGCACACACACAATGAAATGAGTGGGATTTTACCTTCATCGTCCTTAACTGTCTCGATGGCTTCAATGGCCTCAATGGTAGCTGAAGGATGGGCAAAAGAAAAGGAGAAGAGAAAGAAAGGACAAGAAGAGAGAAATGACAGAGTCCGAGAGAGAAAAGATGAAGTACAAAGAAAGAAAGAGGAAAAAGAAAGAAAGGAAGTGAAGGCTGAAACATGCTTCTGTGCAGTTGCGCGTAAATGTAAATGCAATCATGTCACGAGGGTGACGGGGCCTCACTAAAGGGGCCTTTAAATCTCAATTAAATGCCGTCAAAATAACGCGGCTATTCGGAGTGGTCCAAACAAGAAATTAAAAACATATTTAACAACAAAAGATAGTACACAGAAAATAAAACAGATCATAGTGCAACCTGCAGTGAAATACGGCATGATGCTATGGGGCTAAGGCTATGTTTACTCCTTGACTCCAGGGCTGTAGTTAAAAATTCTGGACCCTGTATACAGTGGTGTGAAAAAGTGTTTGCCCCCTTCCTCATTTCCTGTTCCTTTGCATGTTTGTCACACTTAAGTGTTTCGGAACATCAAACCAATTTAAACAATAGTCAAGGACAACACAAGTAAACACAAAATGCAATTTGTAAATGAAGGTGTTCATTATTAAAGGTGAAAAAAAATCCAAACCATCATGGCCCTGTGTGAAAAAGTGATTGCCCCCTTGTTAAAACATACTATAACTGTGGTTGTCCACACCTGAGTTCAATTTCTCTAGCCACACCCAGGCCTGATTATTGCCACACCTGTTCACAATCAAGGCATCACTTAAATAGGAGCTGCTTGACACAGTAAGGTCCACCAGAAGATCCTTAAAAGCTACACATCATGCCGAGACCCAAAGAAATTCAGGAACAATTGAGAAAGAAAGTAATTGAGATCTATCAGTCTGGAAAGGGTTATAAAGCCATTTCCAAAGCTTTGGGAATCCAGCGAACCACAGTGAGAGCCATTATCCACAAATGGCGAAGACATGGAACAGTGGTGAACCTTCCCAGGAGTGGCCGGCCGCCCAAAATTACCCCAAGAGTGCAGCAACGACTCATCCAAGAGGTCACAAAAGACCCCACAACAACGTCCAAGAACTGCAGGCCTCACTTGCCTCAGTTAAGGTCAGCGTTCATGCCTCCACCATCAGGAAAAGACTGGGCAAAAATGGCCTGCATGGCAGAGTTCCAAGGAGAAAACCACTGCTGAGCAAAAAGAACATCAAAGCTCGTCTCAATTTCTCCACAACACATCTTGATGATCCCCAAGACTTTTGGGACAACATTCTGTGGACTGATGAGACAAAAGTGGAACTCTTTGGAAGGTGTGTGTCCAAGTATATCTGGCATAGAAGGAACACTGCATTTCATAAAAAGAACATTATACCAACAGTAAAATATGGTGGTGGTAGTGTGATGGTCTGGGGCTGTTTTGCTGCTTCAGGACCTGGAAGACTTGCCGTGATAAAAGGAACTATGAATTCTGCTGTCTACCAAGAGATCCTGAAGGAGAATGTCCGACCATCTGTTCGTGTACTCAAGCTGAAACGAACTTGGGTTCTGCAGCAGGACAATGATCCTAAACACACCAGCAAGTCCACCACCGAATGGCTGAAGAAAAAGACTTTGGAGTGGCCTAGCCAAAGTCCTGACCTGAATCCTATTGAGATGTTGTGGTATGACCTTAAAAAGGCCGTTCATGCTCGAAAACCCTCTAATGTAACTGAATTAGGACAATTCTGCAAAGATGAGTGGGCCAAAATTCCTCCAGGACGCTGTAAAAGCCTCATTGCACATTATCGCAAGCGCTTGGTTGCAGTTGTTGCTGCTAAGGGTGGCCCAACCAGTTATTAGGTTTGGGGGCAATCACTTTTTCACACAGGGCCATGATGGTTTGGATTTTTTCACCTTTAATAATAAACACCTTCATTTACAAATTGCATTTTGTGTTTACTTGTGTTGTCCTTGACTACTGTTTAAATTGGTTTGATGTTCGAAACACTTAAGTGTGACAAACATGCAAAGGAACAGGAAATGAAGAAGGGGCAAACACTTTTTCACACCACTGTATATGCATTCTTTATGGGCCCCATCCTGCATCCCATCCATATACATTACATTCTCTTTGTGGGCGTTTTGAGACCCTAAAAGTAGACATTTAGAAACACTGCACAACAAAACCCCCATTTTTGGTTTGAAAACACCCGGTTGCCTTGTAGTCTGGATGGACACAAACAGAGACCTTTAGAAACAACGGTGCCGACAGTTTTATTGGTTAGCTAGGCGTTCATAAGGGGCGGTTCTGTGGGGGCAACGATCTGGATCCCCTCTGGCTCCCTAACTGTTTCCATACATTTTTAACCCCACAGTTATCCCCAAAGAGGGTTATTATTAATGTGCAGAGATGAATACTCTTGAGTATTCTTGTGTTTTTGTTATACTGTATGTGTATTGTTAGTATTTTGTAGAGCCAAATTTATGAAGGGTTGGTAGTATGTAACAATTAACCCTCATGATGTCCTCGGGTCAAATCCACCCATATTTCTATATCATGTTCTTTTTAACTACCCAATTATAATTACCCAAAATAACATGATTGATTCCACAGAACGCTCTTTGGGGTGATTTTGATGGGTAATTTTGGGCGTCTTATTCAATTTTATAGCATTTGAAAAACAAAATTGAAGTGATTTTGAAATAGTATTGAGTAAAAGTTGAAATATTCCATCAACATATATTACATTCCTTTAATTTTGGTTTAAATAATTCCTAATTTCTGCTTTTCTAACTTAAACATTAGGTATAATTTCCTTATTTATTATTTATATTTTTTAAATTCCAAAAGTAAGTGCAAAACATCAGGAAAGTGAAAAACATTTTTTAAAAAAGGACAAAAACGTAAGAAAAGTTAAAAACATTGATTAAAAAGCGCCAACAAAATAGTTGATTTTTCAATTTTGACGGGAAGACAACACAAGGGTTAATATAATGATTAATATACAGTATTTGGTACTCTGAAAATCACATGTGGCCCCAGTCTGGCCCCTCCATTTGAAATGGTCTTGAACTGCCACTGGCTTATAATCTTTCAGTAACCGTCCCACCTGGTCGTCGGTCACACACGGGCACAGCAAATGGTCATGTGATACGCCCTCCCCACATTTCCTATCTGCCTCTCGACTTATCATCATGAATTGATAGCAAAAATGCCCCTCCTCCACAAAAAAAAAGCATTCTGGGATTGGTAAATGCAAAATAGTTCCCGTTGTACACATGTAAGTTATGTTTAATTGGGACAGCAGAAAGGATACAAGCACGCATGACTCAGAGACATGTTTCAGGTTTTAGTCATGTGGGGCCTGAGAGCAGCAGTGAGACCAGGGCAGGTTCAGATGGCTCCTAGTGTTAGCAGTAGCTGGTGTTAGCTCACACATACACTTTGGCTGTTTGTCCTTTCTCTCATTCTCTATCTCTCTTACACACACACACACACACACATAACCAGCAGGCTGTTAGTGTCCTCAGCGGCGGTGAGGTGGAGAGAGTGAGTGAGGCAGAAGGATGAAAGGAGAAGAACAGAGAAGGAGAATAGGAAGAGAGCAGGAAGGATCCGGAGGATGGTCCAAGGCAGATATTTAGACTGTGTCTGTGTGTACTTGGGTGTGTCTTAGTTCTGTTTCTGTTTTGAGAGTGTGTTTTGTGTGTGTCTGTGTGTCTGTGTGTCTGTGTGTCTGTGTGTGTGTGTGTGTGTGTGTGTGTGTGGGGCGTGTGTGTGGGCGTGTGTTAAACACTCACCGCTCTGCAAGGTCTGTTTGCCCCCAGACAGCACTCCGCTGGGCAGCATGCCCGTAGGGGTCAGTCCCTTCAGAGTCAACACGTTCTCGCTCTCCTCCCTGAGACACAGACAGAGACAGGTGTGTGTGGATAAAAAGAGAAACATTACAGATAATTACACACTTCCCCTTATTAAGCACCTGCGAACACACAAAAACATGCTTGTGGATTGAAATACTGAATGTTGAAAGTGACGATCTGGTGACTTCTTTTTTTTAATTAGATAGTGTAGACCACAGACGGGGCGTCAGGGCCAGCAAGGCCTTCTCTGGTGGCCCAGAGATTGTCAGAATCCGAAAATTTATATTTATAATTATTTTTATATATATCAATATCTAAAATACATAAGGTATTTTTATTAATTTCATTCCGTTCCTACGAGTCCATTACCGTAATTTCATTGCTACTCTCTCCCTTTGTTGTGCGGCCTCCAGTGCATTTCATTAATTAGAGCTTTTATCCAATCAGATTTCCCCTCTGTGTTGTCTCTGGGGGACGACGACAATGTTGTTGATTGTCATATTCTTTAACCAATCAAAATAGCCAATCAAATATCAGCATGCCGATATATCGGTTGGGCTCTATGCAAAGGTTAAAGGAAAGACAGCGCTACACACACACACACGCACGCATGCACGCACGCAAACACACACACACTCACACACCCAGAGTATGTACGACCAGAACTCACCGTAGAACAGAGAACATTTTAGCCATCTTCCCAATGGCTCGTATCTTGTTTTTGATCACCTCTTTCCTGGCTGCTGCTGCACTGGCTGGGAAAGAGTCCAACACAAGCTTTCTTGCAATGTTATTTAAAAAAAGATTTATTTGTAAATACAGAGATTAAGTTTTTATTCTTTTTTTTTTTTTAATTCACACTAACATTTGATTTGATTTTATTAGGATCCCCATTAGCTGATGCAGAACATCAGCTACTCTTCCTGGGGTCCACACATAACATAAAACAACAGATAAGACGTTTTCTTGCCAAATCAACAAACCACATAGGCTCGAATGGCATTGTTTTAATGTCAGCGTCGAGTGTCGCTTACCATCGAAGATCTCCTCTCCGTCGTTCATGAGCTCGTCGTCCGAGCAGATGCTCAGGACGTTGACCAGCATCTCAGTCACTGCAGGACACACAGAAAGAGACACACTCAATCCCAGACATAGATGCAAACTCAGCCTAAGGGTTGAGACGGCAACTGTGACCCGCTTGTTGCATGTCATTCCATATCTCTCTCTCTCCCCTCATTTCCTGTCATCTCTCTTCTGCTTACTCAAATCTGACCAAAGTCTGACTACCCATGAGTCCCTAATCCTGTAAGTAGGGGTTATACACCTTTTAAGCTGATATGATTGCTATTTTTAGAGAATAATATGGGGTGGCACTAGAACCATGTGAAGTGCATAAAACAAGAGATGACCCCTTACTGTTTTTACTTTAACTGTGTACTCTGATTGGTGAGATCCAGCAGGGACGTAGACATTTCTGCATTTTCATCACTGTACACATGTATATTCTGTAAAAGCTTGAATTCAATTTGAGTTATGTAAAAAAAAAAAAACAAAAAAAAAAAGTCTTAACATGAGTCCAACATATTATTAGCAAATATAAATCCCCATTGATTTTAGGCTTACTGGGCTATAGGTAAGGTTGACTCGTCACTAAGATCCATCCACAGGAAAGATCCATCCACAGGAAACAAGGAAACAAAACGCTCTGCTTTGAGACATTAACGGCCCCTTTAGGATGCTGTTCGTGTGGTGTCATACACAACAACAGCATTATTAACATTGTGATATTTGACTCGCATTTAATTGATTCCTTTTCTTGTTTCAATAAGAAGTGTACTCTCTGTTTATATCAAGAGTAAATTCATAGATGTGGATCCCTCTTATTGCATACAAATACAAAATGGTGCCATCTCATCATAAAATCCATAAGAGGGATTAAGTCAAATTTACAGCAGTGTTCCCTTTAAAAACAATGTCCATGGACCTGAATCAGATCATCTGCGACATCCTCAGGGTAAAATTTGGCCCTGAACTTAATCCTACATTCAGAGATACTAATAGCTTAGTATAGTATGCACTAAAAAGGTACTGTATGTATAAAGGCTTTAGCTTGCCCTACACTTTATTGTAGGCCCAGTTTAATATGCAGCTTCATTGTTTTAACAATTTTAGTAGTAGGGGGCCCCTGCTCCGTCTCTCTGAGTTAATCACATAAGAACCCTGGTCTGAAGGATGTGCTAGCCTGTGTGCTAGCCTATGTGAGTCCATGTGATAGGCCTACCCTTTTCTCCCACGAAAGGCAGCGACCAGGTGAAGACGTCCATGAAGTTGGGCAGCCAGTAGGGGTGAGGAGAGCAGTTGAACTGACGGATGTTCATTACGTTGTTCGTCTTTCTTTAGCACCGCTGGACACGCACACGCACACACACACACACATTATAGCCTTTTCGGTCAGATAGTAGACAATAATATTCCCCAAATATTATTTATCAAACATCATGTTAAACATACAGTATATTAATGTTCATCTACATCTATTAAGTGCCTCAGAAGTGTTCAGGATGATTAATAACATGCTGTTGAGTCTAAAATAATTTCACACGAGCCATTGGGAAGATGGCAAAATGTTCTCTGTTCTACGGTGAGTGTGTGTGTGTGTGTTTGTGTGTGTGTGTGTGCGTGCATGTGTGCGTGTGTGTCAGACCTTTGTTGTTGTAGACATCCAGGTAGTTTGGAGCAGAGAAGATTGTGATGAGGGAGGGGAAACCTGTAGTCTGACTCTTCCTGTACATACGATACCTGACAGAAGAGAGACAAACAAACCGCCCACGTTAAAGGTACTCGAATAAAAATACATGCTGTGGATAAAAAAAACTAAAACAAAGGATTTGCTTCTGAGGTCTTTAAAGAGACAGAGACTGCTTGAAGCTGAGACTGTCACACATTTAAAAACTATTAAAAAAGGAATCTGTGTGGGCGAGATGACAGGGTGAAGAAAGAGTGGCCCTGAGCACTGATCAGTGTTTGAGTGAAGCTGCCAACATTTTGAATTATACCCAGATTTAGTGTGTTATGGCCCATTCAGACCAAAGAAAAATAAAAATCCGGCGATTTGCAGCAGGGTTGTAGGAGTATCACCTAAATGTGTGATGTCATGTGTACTTTAACAGCTGACTGTTGCAGGAAACAGTCAGCTGTTACACAAAATCTTGGGCAGTAAAGTGCTTGTTAAAACTTTCTTCTGGCAGCAATAGAGGCAGTAATATTATACTGTGCGGGACTCCCACAAAGTCTTGAAACGGACTGACAAGTCTGATCAACAGTTACATCATCGGCCAAAAGTTGAATCTGTCTTTTCGCTGATGACTGCCCCATTTTTTTCCCCCTGCGTCCCCCACTGCCTCAGCCTAAATGGATCTAGAAGACCACCTGAGTGTATGTGAACGCAGCCAATGTCACAATAAGAAACAAGTGTGGGTGCAATTAGTTTTATGCATGCAAAGAGATTAGACATGATAATGAACACAAGCACACGTATTTCCTTCGTACCCACAAACAAAGCACAAAAGCAGCCTCTACTAGCCGGGTCCTCGAGGATAGACTCATTACAAAACTCATCAGTAATGAAGAATTGTGGTTATTTTTATCATAAGAAAATATAATCTAGGTGTGCAGCAGAATTAGTTCAATTCAATTCAGTTTTATTTATAGTATCAATTCATAACATAATTCATAATAAGAGTTATCTCGAGACACTTTACAGATAGAGTAGGTCTAGACCATACTCTATAATTTACAAAGACTCAACAGTTCTAGTGGTTCCCTCCAGAGCAAGCAACAATGCGACAGTGGTGAGGAAAACTCCTTTAGGGAGAAACCTGGGACAGACCCAGGCTCTCTACTTTGATCCGTATGGGGACTTGAACCAGCAACCCTTTTTTCTGAGGTGTTACTGGAGCAGTTTCACCACCATCCACAATTAGTCATTTTCCCCCAGCAGTGAGCAGACTCCTCATTTCCCTTGTGCATTGTATTGTAGAAGTGTTTTTAGTATGCATACTGATTGTTTGCAGTATACTGTAACTATTACGTCCCTTTTTATGTGTGAACACATAATATTCTTGAAACTGCTTGGAATATTTTATTATATGATGTGACTTCTCATTATTCTGCAATGTCGAAAAGTGTCAGCAGTTTTAACACACACTATTCCATCCATACATTTGATACTATTTAGAACTACTTATCTAGAACCAGCCCCTATGCAACGATTACCCAGACTGCCCAGCTGCATGACAGCAGGGCGTTGGAGGAGGGCCCAAAAAGATGCTAGAATGAATGAATAGCTGTTGAAAATGCATTTTTCACAGGGCCCTGAATTTTGTGCTACACCCCTGCATAAAAATATTGTTATTGGGTTCACCAAACAGCAACATCACAACTCACAATGCGGCAGTTAAGGTAGCACTATTGGATTTAGAGGATGTATACCATAAAACAGATGGAATGGATTTGCAGGTCAGAAAATGGTGTTTTGCTCCCACTGCTTTATTTAGAATAGTAGTGCAAACATGGCTCTTTGCCTTCCCATTCTGTTTTCAACACTTAGCTGACCCGAATCTTGTTCAAGCTGTTGGTGGTCTCTGTCAGACAAACTCTAACAATGCTAATAACACAGTTTAAGGGTGACAGAAGGATAATTGTGGAACCTCTTTCCCTGTAATGTGCCAGTTCCCAGACAAGGAAGAAGAAAAAAAAAAAAAACCCAGCTTGGAATGTGAAATGTCAAGGTAAGCCATTAAATTACAGAGCTGCGACAGTAGGTCAGCTTACCCAGCATCCTGTGCTTCATGCGCTCTGATGATTGACAGCAGGTTGTTAGTCTGTAGGAACTGCACTCGCACACTGCTGGGTAACTGGGAACAGAGACACACACACACACAAGTTAATGTATCTGAAGTGAAGCACTGGAAAGAAACAGACGGGAAGAAATATCCACAAAGATCCAGTAAAAACACACTTTACATAGCAAACATGTCATGGCGTATTACATCAAGTCTTTAAACCACAGAACAGATGGACGTTTTTAACGTGCAGCATTGGGAGATGAGTGGGCCTCTTGTTTTTTTAATGTCATGTCTAACTGAGATCAGCAGGGGGAAGCAATGAGCACAAAGCAGGCCTGAGCAGGGCTTAAGGCCTCCCCAGGGCTGTGGGGGCTGAGTATTTACTAGTTGGTTGATTGATGCTGTGTCTGCTAAACATAGAAAATCACTGTGTGACGCCACAGGTCATAACACAGAGTGGAACGCAGCTTGACCGCAACAGCGCGCAACCTGTCTTTTTACGATTTCAGCTATCCTTCTTCCTCCAATCCCTCCATTTTTATTTCTTTATTTCCATCTTTCATCTCTACCCCACCACCACCACACTCATCTATATATGCTCTCTCGCTTTCTCTCACTGTATCTTAATATCACTCCATATCTGGCAGGAGTAGCCAGTCGTCATAGCAACAGAACCGTGCAGTCTCCTGGGGATTGTGGGATATCGTTTCATGCTGAAACGGAACTGTGTATGTGTGTGTGTGTCAATGTGCTGTGTTTGTGTGTTTGTGTGTGTGTATAAACTCGCCAAGATTTTTCTGTCTCTTGCACAAATCCCAGTGATTGTTATTGGATCTCGGATGTGGTGTAACCTTGCAGAAAGCATACATCTTCATCTTTTCTCATCACCTACATCCCAAACCAATAGACTGAAGTCCACCAAACTTATTAGATTCCAGAGTTGATGAAAGTCACATCTTGCTAACGCTGGGCGATCACAAGGCGCCCAGATCATTAAAACACATCAAAAGCGCAGGCCAGGATTACATTTGAGTCTTATTTCCGGCTGTATGTTTCAGCTGCTAAAAACAATATTGTGTTTTTTAATCTCTGAATATTGCATGTTGGGATTTAGTTCATATCTTTGAGCTCCACAAGCACTGGGATCTACTGCATCAACGACTATACTCACTCATTCAGGTTGATTTTCGTCTCAAATAAATCAGGAATCTCACGTCTTATTTGGGTTGGTCCCTATGAGGAGTCATTTTGTACCTGTAGAAATAGGAGCAGCCTCTGACTGTGTTGTGGCCAAAGTACTCCTGGGTCTTCTCGTTACCAAAGTCTTCCAGGGGGTCGGCCCACAGCAGGTCGCACATGGGCCCAAACGCTGGGGGCTCCTTGAACCGGTCCAACTAGGACATACAAAGAAATACACAAAAATATAAGCTTACAGAAATACACAAAAGGCTCAGTTACACATTGAAATACACAGACACAAAAACACATAGTGATATAAACCATTCACACAGACATAAATGTACCTGCACATATAGAATAAATCAAAAGAGAAATAATAGCAAACACACACAAACATGCTGTCAGAGCAGAGCATTTCCATGGCAACCCTCACCACACAGGAGGGAGAAGATGTCACACCAGCAGATTCACCATGGAAACACTGCCATTAGATGAGGAAGTGTGTGCCCTCATGTCTGTGTTCCTGTGTGTGCCTTTGTACTGTGTTTTACTGTGAACTGTATATATATATATACTGCATATGTGTGGGTCTCTTTCACTGGTGTGCTGCATTTACTGGTTTCTTATGGATTGTCTGCATTGACACTAGATGTGGGTATAATGGCATACATGGGAGTTGTTGTGTGTTTATAGCTGCGCTTGCAGGTGTGTGTGTGTGTGTAAAGGTGTGAACTTTACACATGTGGATAACATGTTACATTAACCTTTGTGTTGTCTTCCCCTCAGCCACGCAGCTTTTTGTCATTCTGGGTCAAAATGAAAACCTTTCCATTTTCAAATGTGTTGGTAGTCTTTTTTGAGAATTTTGTGGTTTTTTTTCCACTTTCTTACATCTTTGTCGATTTGTTTTTGAAGAAATGTCACTTTTTCAACCTTCTATCAATTTTTTCAAATGCTATGAAATCTAATAAAATACCCAAATTAATTGAAAGTATTGAACTGATCATTTATTTTACACTAAAGAACATCCAGTTATTTTTGGACAATTTGTTGAAAGAAACCCACATTTTTATTACAGAGACTTTTTGAAAATTGTTCAAATTTGAAAAGAAAGGAGGTTAATATTGTATTTTCCCCAGAAATTAGAAGTGTGATAATTGTTGCTTCTATACAATAAATACAGAGGCAATGACGTTGAGAAAACTTATTTTGAGTGTTCAGACTGACAGCTAAAGTGTGTAACAGTAACAACGGTTGTAATGCATTCACTGTATGTAGGGTGACCGGATGAGAATGGATACAATTCGGGGCCAGGGCCAGGCAGGGACGGGCCAGGCAGGACGGAACGGAATGGGCGGGGCGGGACGGACGGGAGGGGGGCTACGTACTGTTGCAGCCAATGAGCAGCCAACAGGAGCAGGCTGCAGGATGACTCAATCACCATGAACAGTTTTTAATGTTCTACCAGACTAGAACTACCCAAGAGTCTGCTCTTGAGGCTTTGCTCTAATTTTCGGGACAAGTAGGGCAGGATTGGGGATTTGGTACAACTGCTTGGATTTCGGGACTGTCCTGACTGTCTGGTCCCCAAACTGTATGCTTTATTTACCTAAAAAGTAATTGAAATAGAACTCAAATAAAACCTAAAAATGCAGATAGGACTAAAATGGGAAAACACACGGTATCTCCCAACATAAATGTGTTCTTTAACTAGTTCGTTGAAAAGAATCAGTTCTGATTGATTATTTAAAGTCGACATGCAATATAAATTAAATATATCTGTGTTGCGGGTGTCTCTCCTTCGACATATACTGTATGCATACAGTATATTTCAGTCAGACAACTCACGTCTGAAATGTTTATTTTAACAGCAGAACATTGTGTTTGGTGGTCAGACTCCGACCTCATCACTCCCACTCTGGGTTTACGTGAGACACAGGCAGTGATGATAAAGTAGCTTCCCCTGTCGGGAGCCTGCAGGTGGATGCTGGGGTGGGGGTGGGGTTGAAAGCAGCTATACAGGTGCAGGGCAGCAGCAGCAGCAGCAGCAGCAGCAGCATTGGCAAGGCAAAGATGGGGAAATACAGCTTAAATAGAACACCAAATTGAGGGTGTGTGTTTGGTTAACCCTCCTGTTGTCCTCGGTCAATTTGATCCATTTTCAAAGACCCATTTTCAAGTATTTTGGGTAATGAAAAGAACATTGATATAGGAAAATGGGTCAATTTGACCCGAGGACAACATGAGGGTTAACCAAAAAATATAGTTCCTGCGTTTGGCCTTTGGATGGCAGTTTTGTTAATTCATTCAAAATTGTATGTGTGCATGTGCCTCTTTTTTTAACTTCTTCTTTTAATAATCACATTTTTTTAAAGACATATTGTTGTGAATTCCTCATGCTACAGAGACTGTGTAGTTACAGTGACGGCTACGTTCATTACGTACGTTAATTACGTAAGTTACGTCAGAAATCACCGCAACGCTTTGTGTTATTTTTTTATGGCAGTCGCATATGCAGAAGTCAGAGACGATGTAAGTTGGTGCTTATATCTAGCTATTGTAACAGCAGATTAAGCTATCCTAAGTTGTTCCTGTCTTAAATGTTATGCAAATGTTAACTGTTTTACTTTGTGATGTGAAGCAGTTAGCTTATCAGTGTTTTTGCTAGCTTGCTAATTTTCCACTGCAACCAAAGATGTTGCTAGCTAGTGTGTGACTCGTTTTGGTGCTGTGCAGGAGAGGATATTCATTTTATTTGCACAGTGTGATGTATGTACATTTTCTTTCAGTATTTCAGTTTGATTAGATTAATAATACACTATGATGTTAGATAATAATAAGGCATGTCAGTTGTGACACTAATGTACCTTTTTTCTGGTTTATTTCAGAAACTTCATTCATTCATTCATTCATTCATTCATTCATTCATTCATGCATTAATACAAGCAATAATGTACAGCTTGTGACTGCCTGTAATGCTCCACCAAGTAAAAAGTTGAACTCCATCTGGTGACTCGTGCTCTCTGATAGGAGCCCTGAAGCGGCTAATACTCGCCATCCAGCATTCACAGGGTTAAAAACCCAACAACGGTCCTTCGAGCCGGATTTATTGGCTACTTCAGAAGATGTCATCAGAGGAAGCAGCGTCACTCTCCCAACTCGATCCAAGAGGGAGAACAACCAGGCAACATCGCACCCCAGGTATTTGGAGGATTACATCCTTGACGACAGCCATCACCAACTTGCCCTTTCCTCCTGTCATCCCGAGAGAGAGCCAGAGGAGCAGAAAGGAGGAGCAGTGAGTGGTAGCCAGGCAGATATAACCTCCAACCTGGGCAGGTACGCAGCCACACATAACTCCCAAGCTGCAGACTTTCTGAATATGGATTCATTAAGAAATCTAGTGGAGTCCCTCTCAGGGAAGGAAAGGCAAGAGGCTGCTGAAATCGCTCAACTTACCAGCAAACTAGCTCAGTACGAGGCACGCCAGCGCCGACGCCAGGAGCTAGTGGGCGTATTACATCATACTTAAGAGAGGAAGAAGTAGATGGGGCACCTTCACATATGGAGCGTAACACCCTCATCAACACCACCTCCCACAGTGATTCATCACAACATGGATCCAGTCTATCCATCCGCACCTGAGCCCATGAATCTATTCGATGATTCAGAGCCACACAGTGAGAGACAGGGCATCCATGACAAGTCCGTGGAGCTGGTGGTCAGGACAAAGACGACACATCATGTTCCATGTGAAGAGGTGGAACAATTGAATGGTCAAACAGGAAGAGACACACAGTCCCCCAGCCCTTCATTCTGTAATTTTGGATTCAGACCTATTCATCCGACACCACAGCAACGGCAGAGCTCCCTCTTTTCACCCATTTCTGGCACGCTAACTCCACTACCTGTCATGCTGCAGCAACCTGCCAGTCCAGGACCTGTTCCATCACAGATCACTAGACCATCTCATCCATATGCTGCCCCTGGTGGGTCTGCCCCACCTCCAGGGAAAAGGCCGTTACCAGCTCCATATTCTTCATGTCTACAGTCTAACATGCCTCAAGGCTCTCAGACTGTGCTAAACCCGCAGCCACGACAACAGGCGGTCCCGTTCCAGCGGGCTACGCTCCCGCCTACTACGCATCTACCTTTCCATTAACCTCTTTGCCTCAAACCCTTACCACTGCTTCACTAGTGAATGGCTCAGCACCAGCGGCCCGTCTCAGCTGCCCTCAGCCCAGACTGTTGCACCACCTGGCTTTGGCCCACCACCTCCCACATCGTATGGTGCACCAAAACCCACTATTCCAGATTTCTCATCTGACAGCGAAAGAGAGTTTGCCAATCTGAAACTGGCTTTGGATAACCTCCTTGAACCTCACTTGGGACTGACTGAGAAATACAAGTATCATGTACTGCTAGAACATCTTAAACTCCCAGAGGCCCAGATGATAGGCCAGTCCTGCCGCCACCATCCATACCCGTACTCAGCTGCAATGCAGGCTCTACAGCTGCAATATGGTCAACCACACCAACTGGCACAGAGTGAAATTGCGGCAATCCTCACTTCCACTGATGTAAAGGCTAACGATGCCCGTAGCTTCCAGAGCTTCTCCCTACAGGTCCACCTCCTAGTCAGCATGCTGCTCTCACTGGAGGGACCCCAAGGTATCGAGCTTAATTGCTGCTCACACGTGGACCGTCTGCTCAGTAAGCTACCAAAATATCTCCGTGATGGATTTATTGAGTCCCTACAGCTACAGGGAAGCTCAATTCTACAAGCCTGAACCCCTACAATCTACAGGACTTTGCCGGATGGCTCCAATCCAAGGCCCAACAACAGCGGTTGTCCAGTCGGTTACTACAACGGTACCAACAAGAGAAGCCTCCAAGCAATTACAAGGAGAAGGTTCAAGCCAAGTCCAGGAGCCACAGTGCGACAATCTACCATGGTGCAGAACCAGCGAAGCCCATATTTGGCCCTCCTATGCAGCCAAAACCCAAGAAGCCATTCAAGGTGCACTGTCTTTTCTGTAACAGCAATGAGCACTATATTAATGCGACAGCATTAAAGAGCAACCTACAAAGGAACTGATCGGATGGATAACCGAAGGAAGCGCTGCTGGAGGTGCGCTCGTTCTCATCCACCGGAGACATGTAATCTCAAGAAACCCTGCAGCGACTGTGGCGGAATTCATCTTCAAGTCCTCCATGGTGTAGCCCAAAGCGGTTCAATTAACCCTCCGCCTGGCACCTCTGAGAGTCGGATCTATCTGACACCCTCCATCCCGTCCAGGCAACGTGCTTCTGAAAATCGTGCCAGTCCTACTACATAACAACTCCAAGTCAATGGAAACCTTTGCAGTCTTGGATGACGGTGCTCAGCGAACCATGATCCTACCTGCTGCTGTAAAGCAGCTCCAGTTAGCGGGTGTGCAAGAGAGCCTTGCCCTCCGTACCGTGCGACCTGACATTACTCACCTCAGTGGATCCAGAGTTACCTTTGAGATTTCCCCCAAATATAATCCAGGAAGCGCTATAAGGTCCAGGCCTTCACTGCTTCAGGCTTGGACTTGGTGGAGCAGAATTACCCAGTCCAGACGCTCCAGAGGCGGCACGCTCATCTGCGGAAGGTTCCTTCACCCCTTCCATAATGCACAACCTTTAGTGCTAATAGGGTCAGATCATGTTCACCTCATCACTGCCACTGAGCCGGTGCGCCGAGGTGCAAAGGCGGTCCCATAGCTATCCGTACCGCTCTTGGGTGGGCACTACAAGGTGCTGAAAAGTGTGACCCAAACCAGGCGTCAGTGTCTCAGTGCCTCTTCCTATCTGTAGCCAGTCCGGAGGATCTCCTTTACCGAAATGTCGAGAGACTATGGCAGCTCGATGTACTTCCTTATCGAAATGAGAAGGTGGTTACCCGCTCCAGAGAAGATCAGGAGGCCATAAGTCTTCTTGAGGACAGAACTCAACGGGTCAACGTGGGGAGTTCAACGTTACACTCCCCTCCTGCGCAAGTCAGGCGCACCCAAGCTAAAAGGTTCCATCCAGGCGGTCACAGCTAACCTGAGGAACACAGAGAGACGACTCAAGAGACCCAGAGAAAGCGGCTGTCTATTCCGCAGAGATTGCCAAACTTGCCCAAGCAGGTTACGTCACCAAGCTACAGCCTGAGGAGGTGAATCAGTCAGAAGAATCCTGGTACCTTCCACATCACTTGGTACATCACAACAGCAAACCAAGGCTAGTCTTCAACTGCTCATTCCAACACCAGGGCATGTCGCTAAATGAGCAGCTGCTGGGGCCCATCCTAGGCCCATCCCTGCTAGGAGTCCTCCTGCGTTTCCGACAACACCAAGTTGCTATCAGTGGGGATATCCGGGAATGTTTCACCAGATCCGCCGGCCTGAGGACAAACCTCTTCTCAGATTCATATGGAGAGATCTGCGCAGCGGACCCACCTGACGTATATGAATGGCAAGTGCTGCCATTCGGTACAACGTGTAGTCCCTGCTGTGCCATTTTCGCTTTGCAGATGCATGCTCGTCATTACCAGGACAGTCATCCCGACATTCCACCATCAGTAGAACAAGGCTTTTATGTGGACAACTGCCTCGAGAGCCTTCCCAACATACCTGCTGCAAAGGATCGAGTGGATCAACTACGCAGCCTACTGGCAGAGGGAGGATTTGAGCTACGGCAGTGGGCCAGTAACCGAACAGGGGTAGTAGCTCATCTGCCTACGAATCAAGGTCAGTCGCCACAGACCAATGGCTAGTTCAGAACAGAACTGACCCCTTGGAACCTGCTCTAGGCCTCAGGTGGAACTGCGCAGAAGACACCCTTGGTTATCATCACCGGCCCGGTGCATTCAGCATTGACAATGAGAAAGGCCTACCAGGTTTTGGCCAGTCAGTATGATCCTCTGGGGTTTATAGTGCCATTTACCACACGGGCTAAGGTGCTCATTCAGCAGCTATGGTCAAAGAGAAGAGATTGGGATGATCCTGACTTGCCTCTGGATCTCCAAAATGCATGGAACACCTGGGAGTCGGAGCTAGAGCACCTCACCACAATATCCATCCCACGCTGCTACTTACCCGCTGTAGATGATGGGGCAAATTTGGAGCTTAATCTCCACGTGTTCTGTGACGCATCGGAGCGGGCCTATGGCGCTGTAGCCTACCTGACCGTACTAAGGGAAGGTGCCGTCGACACATCATTTGTGATGGCCAGGTCAAGGGTTGCTCCAAGCGACAGCAATCAATTCCCGCCTGGAACTCTGTGCCGCTAGCTGGAGCTCAGCTGGCCAAGCTAGTGAAGGCGAAATGGCGCTTACGCTACGGCAGGCGACACTGTGGACTGATTCCACAACCGTCCTTGAGTGGCTCCAGTCAGATTCATGCCGTTTCAAGGCATTTGTTGGAACACGCGTGTCAGAAATCCAAGAGTTGTCGGATACACGTGATTGGCGTTATGTTGATACACTTAACAACCCAGCAGATGACATAACAGGTAAACCACTCCTAGCTCTGGCTGAGTTTGGTCGATGGAGACTAGGGCCACCCTTCCTCAAACAGAGCACTGAACACTGGCCTAAGAGACCTGACCCCACACCTGCAGTGAGTTCCTCTGAATTGAAAGGTGTTACCTTTTGCTGCTAACCGCAGTTGACACCGGCTCTACTGTCCCTGACGCCAAGTTCAATACATGGAAGGAGCTGGTCGAAGCAACTCAGAGAGCACGTCAGGAAAGAGCGAGGAACCCTGCTGACCAACAGTCCATTAGTCATCAAGATGCAGAGTCTTTACTGCTAAGAGAGTGCCAAATGCAAAGTTTCCCTGAAGAGGTGATTGCTCTTCGGGCGCGAAACCCGTGTCCTCCCGCAGTCGGCTATCCTGCCTTGCTCCTGATTGGGATCCTACACTCGGTATTGTTCGGTGGGAGACTACGGAGACTGCAGAACGCCAACTTGGAAGAGATCCATCCAATTGTACTGGATCCACGTCACC
Source organism: Percina caprodes (assembly GCA_013375575.1). Classification (NCBI taxonomy): domain Eukaryota; kingdom Metazoa; phylum Chordata; class Actinopteri; order Perciformes; family Percidae; genus Percina; species Percina caprodes. The sequence goes on from JABXJD010002960.1 coordinate 25,969, forward strand.
CAATCACAAAGCTCCTCATTAAGGAGTTTGATGAGCGGCTGTTACACCCAGGAGTGGAGCGAGTGTATGCAGAGCTCCGGAGACAGTACTGGATTCTGCGAGCACGTCAGGCTATCAAGCACCACCAGCTCAATTGTCCAGCCTGTCAGCGATGGAGAGCCCAGCCTAAGGTCCGCAGATGGCGGATTTACCACCAGAGCGTCTCAGACTCCTCTGTCCACCCTTTTATTCAACAGGTGTTGATTGTTTTGGGCCCTACTTGGTCAAGATTGGCAGAAGGAAGAAGCGCTGGGGTGTCCTTTTAAATGTCTCACCACTCGTGCCATCCACATTGAACTCCTCAACTCCATGGACGCGGATGCTTTCCTGCTCGCCCTACGTAGATTCATTGCCAGAAGAGGTCGAGAAGGAGATATTATCAGACTGTGGCACAAACTTCCGTGGAGCAAATCGGGAGCTTCAGGTAGCCTTTGAGGCTATGGAGCCACAACTACAATCCCAGTTGGCAGAATACCAAATCCTTTTCAAGTTCAACCCGCAGGGCCCCACTTTGGCGGTGTGTGGAAAGGGAGGTCCGTTCAATAAAGAATGCTTTGCAGGTGGCGGTCGGCAGCCAGGCTGTCTCCGAAGATGTACTCTACACAGTGTTGGTAGAGGTAGAAGGCATTCTGAACTCTAAACCGCTAGGCTATGTCTCAGCAGACGTCGCCGATCCCGATCCTATCACTCCAAACATCCTCCTCATGGGGCGGCGAGATGCATCTTTACCTCAAGCTGTTTCGCCCCACCTGTCATGGGGCGGCGGAGGTGGCGCTACAGCCAGAACCTTGTGGATCAGTTCTGGGTCCATTTCACAAGGAATTACCTGCCTACTCTCCAAACTCGACAAAAGTGGCAGACATCCTCAGGAAACCTGAACGTGGACTCTATTGTCCTGATAGTGGATCCACAGTTCCCAGAGCTCAGTGGCCCATCGGTCGAGTCACAAAGACCGTGAGGAGTCAAGATGGATGTGTCAGATCAGCAGAGGTCCTTGTCAAGGGTAAAGTCTACACAAGACCAGTTGCACGCCTTATCCCACTCCCCGCTCTCAAGGATGACACCCAGGACACTTGATGAATTCCTTTGTTGCACATTTGATACTCAAATGTGGGGGCGGCTGTTGAATTCCTCATGCTACAGAGACTGTGTAGTTACAGTGACGGCTACGTTCATTACGTACGTTAATTACGTAAGTTACGTCAGAAATCACCGCAACGCTTTGTGTTATTTTGTTCGGCAGTCGCATATGCAGAAGTCAGAGACGATGTAAGTTGGTGCTTATATCTAGCTATTGTAACAGCAGATTAAGCTATCCCTAAGTTGTTCCTGTCTTAAATGTTATGCAAATGTTAACTGTTTTACTTTGTGATGTGAAGCAGTTAGCTTATCAGTGTTTTTGCTAGCTTGCTAATTTTCCACTGCAACCAAAGATGTTGCTAGCTAGTGTGTGACTCGTTTTGGTGCTGTGCAGGAGAGGATATTCATTTTATTTGCACAGTGTGATGTATGTACATTTTCTTTCAGTATTTCAGTTTGATTAGATTAATAATACACTATGATGTTAGATAATAATAAGGCATGTCAGTTGTGACACTAATGTACCTTTTTCTGGTTTATTTCAGAAACTTCATTCATTCATTCATTCATTCATTCATTCATTCATTCATTCATGCATTAATACAAGCAATAATGTACAGCTTGTGACTGCCTGTAATGCTCCACCAAGTAAAAGTTGAACTCCATCTGGTGACTCGTGCTCTCTGACAGGAGCCCTGAAGCGCTAATACTCGCCATCCAGCATTCACAGGGTTAAAAACCCAACACATATTAATATAACAGTTACAATTACAAACAATACACTGAGACCTTTTTGTACCTTCTTGATGTCGTCCAGCGTGTGGATCTCTGGTGAAAGCCCCCATGCACACACAGGAACTGCTGGTTCATCAGGGCTGCCAGGGGCAGGCAATCAACGCCTCCATGCAGGAGTCATATACCTGCTCCAGTACTTGATCTTACCTGGAAGGGGTTAGAAAGGCGGTGACATATTTCAAAGCTTGAGACAAAAAGAAGCTCCGGAATGTGTTTTGACATGCTTTGAAACCGCCACCATCCTCGCAAACGTACAGTCAGTCCCTGTCACTCAGAGTGTGACTGTTAGATATCGCACCAAAACACACTGCAACAAGGAACAAGAAAACATGGACAATTTCAAGAACTCAATCATCTAAAGACAGACTTGTACGGTTCCTCTAAAGGCATTAGTCAGTTCACTTAAGTGTAAAGGTGGAAACGTAGTTTCCTCACATAGCTTGTTATTCATTTATTTGGCCAACCCTTCTTTAGCACTCCCGTATGACCTGTTTCTCTCCTCTACTTCCCAGAGAAGACATGCACATTGGTGAAAAAATGCTCCATATTACAGTAGATAGCATACTGTCTGTTACTGACAACAAATGGACGCAAAGACTCCAATTCTGTTTCAATGAAACGAAATCTGACCCAAATATATGCATGAAGGCGTAGGAGGATGAATCTTTGCTTCATAAAAAGAAAAACTCCTTTGATTTGGCAGCAATATCAATGAAGACATCCAACACAAAGCATCTTTAAAGTACATTTTTCACATGAGCATAACAATACCTCTGACACAAAACAATATCACAGGATTAAAATAGCTGAAAGGAGATTGGAGACAGAGAGAGAAGTGGATAAAAGAAAAGAGAGAGAGGGTGGATTTTGGAAGAGAGCGAGCAGGAATAGGTAGGAGAAATATAATTCCATAAAGAGAGATGGATTGATGGAAGGAGACAGGAGAAGGAGGAGAGGTTAAGATGGGAAGGAGAGAGAGGAGACGAAGAGGGAGGAGGAAAGAGAGATGGGAAGGGGAAGGGAGTGTGCGAGGACATGAAAACAACACGTACACAAATTAAAGCCAATATTGTAGAGTACCAGTGTACAGTAGCCAAGCATTTGTGCGTGTGAATGTGTGTGTGAGACGGCAAGGAGTGTGTTTGTCAACCTCTCCATCTGCCTTGTGTAGAGCAAGATCTCATTATTGCTAGTCCACCAGTTTTCAGCTCCCTCCACACACACACTTAAACATTTATGAAGACGCGCTTGCCCATGCATGCAGTCACAGTACATAATCTTGCACACACTTGTGGTGCACACACACATGCACACAGCAGATGGTAATTGAGGGCGACCACTATTCGCCACGAGCACCAGGGGAAATTAGCTTCCTCATCCCTTGGCCAATCAGACACAGAGGAGCAAGTCCCTGAGCCAATCATTAAGGTCCAAATTAATTTGCTAATCACCCTCTCTCGGACAGTGACAGATTGAGGGAGGAAAAGATGGAGGATGGATGCAGAGAAATAGAAAATAAGGAGGGGAGAAGGAGTAGAAGAAGGATGGATGGATGATACAACCTGGATGGATGGATGGATGGATGGATGGATGGATGGATGGATGGATGGATGGATGGATAGGGGAGGAACCTTGAGAGGGAGAAGTGGAAGAGATTCTACAGAAAATGTTAACTGTATAGACTTATTGCTTAGCCTTGCATTGCCAGACCTATCTCTACAGCACTGTGGAGGAGGGTCTGGCTAGTCCACAGCAGAAAAACCTGCTCTGGTTTATTGGTCTTTCTTTAAACCAATCACAATAATCTGGGGCGGTGCTAAGAGCCAGATTCTATGATGGTGCCGCTGCAAAATAGTCTCAGGAAGGAACTAGTTTTGGTGGAACATGTGTACGTTCAGAAGTAGTTTCAGTCGTCAACAGAAAACTCCGATTGGACAGATAGTTTAGCTAGCTGTCTGGATTTACCCTGCAGAGATCTAAGGACCAGGTAACCATAGTCCTCAGAAATCCACCGGAAAGTGGAGGGAATCTGCCCTAAAAAGAGTCACATCCGGCACAATTTCCGGCGGCACCTGAACAATCCTGGAATTAGAAAGTCGTTGATATAGACTACTTCTTGCTAAACCACTCCCCCTTATTAACTGTAACTAGGCATGGCAGTGTTAGCTTTGATTTGCTCTACATGTTGAAGTGGTGTGCACTATGGTGCTTTGGTGATACTCAGTATATGAAGTATCTATGAATGCGGTTTCTTTCTTTCCATGACTTCTACATGGATCACCATCAACTAATGAGGATGATGAGCGAGGATGAATATCCCTGATATTCACAATCAACAAATATTCACAATGTCAATATATGCTGGTTTTTCTATGTCTTCTATTGTACAATCAAAACACAGTCAAATAATAAGTTGGAAAGAAAATGGTGAAAAGACATTTTGTCAAAAGCAAAACTACAAACTTATATTCAAATCAAACATTTTTATGGTCCTGAACTTTATGTTACAGCAATCTCACGGAGGAATCAGAGGTCGTTAGTGGCTCAGTTAAGAACAGGAATCCTTCCCCTTGAAGTTGGGAGATTCAAAACTTCCAAGAAGTTAAAAGGTTGTGCAAACTATGTGAATTAGAAGAATTTGAGAATGAATCACATTTATGTAAAGGTTTACTCTTCACGCAGCGGCCCTTTGCTGCGTGTCATTCCCCCACTCTCTCTCCCTCTTTTCATGTCTTCATCTGTCCTGTGATAATAAAGGAGTAAAAATAATCTTAAAGTGCCCATATTATGAAGAAAAAAAAAATCACTTTTTCTGGCAATTTGGGGTGTTATTTTGTGTCTCTGGTGCTTCCACACACATATAAACTTGAAAAAAACTCATCCATGCTGTTTTAGTTTTAGACTTCTCTTTATCGATCCTTTTGGGATGACTCCTTACAACACACATAGACTATAAAGTATAAAAAAATAAAGTATAAGAATAACAATAAACTTTTAGCTATTAATTAATTAATTAATTAATTAATGATTGCACAGTGAAAGAGTGACTACCGCTCTGTCCCTTCCTTCCTGTTCTGTTCTGTACTCTTTACCCTATTTCCATATTAAAATATGGTGATTTTTGAAAATTAAACCACATAAACCTATTCTGGTACAAGCTCAAAATCCTATTATAAACCTGAAAATGAGCAGAATATGAGCACATTAACACCCATCAGAACACCCATCTTACATGAAATGTTCTGGTGTATTGATGATGACCAAATGAAGTGGTTGTTTGGATTCATTTATATAAGTAGGCGACTTCTCTAAAGCATGGCAAAAAGACAAAAGGTTGATTTCTTTAATTTATGTTGCTATTTTTGGTATCTGGTCCTTTGCTTTAAGTAATGGTGTCTGGGCTGGGCACGACACAACAATAAAATCATTCATGCATTCATTCATACATATAGTAAATATATTTAAGTTTTAACTGTTTTAAAAGATAATTTTTGGGCTTTTCTGCCTTTCATTTTGACAGGACAGATAGGTGAGAAAGGGGAAGACATGCAGGAAATCATCACAGGTCAGACTCAAACCCTGGACCTCTGCGTCAAGGAATAAACCTCAAAGTACATGTGCATGTGTTTTTAGTTTCACACTGAATCAATTGATAATTAAAAAAAAATGATATGCAGATAAATTGATGCTGAAAACAATTGTTATGTGCAGCCCTACTTAGCTTTATTATACCTTTAACGGAAAGAACTGGTATAATTTGAAGGAGTAGGGTGGGATGAGGTTGATGAGGGAAGAACAACAAAGGAGTGACAGAGAGGCACTGACACAAAGGTAGAGAGAGAGAGAGAGAGAGAGAGAGAGAGAGAGAGAGAGAAGGAGCACAAACACAAGAGTTACTCACATTCTTGTTTGAAGGTGAAATATTCTGTCAGGTGTCTACATTCATGGTTCCCCCGTAGAAGAAAGAGCGTCTTTGGGTAGAGGATTTTCAGTGACCACAGGTATAACACACACTAAAGGTTCACCAGGGAAGAGAAAGCATAGTTGGCAGTAAGCATTTGCACATTAACATCATTAAACGTGACCAAAAGAACAGAGGTTTCAGAATGTGGGGTACATTTATGATGCATTATGGTAAGTCATTGCAGCATAAATACTATCTTGTAACAAATTAAGCTGATCATACATGTACTGTATGTGGTACTTTTCTGGACATATATGTAATTTCTTATATTGTCTGGCTGAAAGGAGAAGTTCGACATTTAAGGATTGAGGTCCAGTCATACCAGCATGGTGGGCAGATTCTTTATAAGATACTTTTTCAGCGCCGCCACTCTAGTCCTCTCACAGGCCCACTCCTGGATTGACGACACCGCTGCATTATTCCATCCTCTTAAAAGAATCTGTCTGGCTATAATTAGTATAACCTGTCCGGACGCAGCTTCTATTCTGCTTTGGGTTGATCCATCTCCTAGAACTAATAATCTTGGGCTGATGTACAGGACGATCTAAATTGAGGACAGCTATAATATTGAAGGTGCAATGATAAGTTAAAGTCCAATAAGTACTTTATCAAACTGTATGAATGTGTGTCCCATCCCAGGATGGGAAATTATGCCTTTATGCTGGATAATCAAGGTGGGCCCCCCTACTACAGCACGTGATGATGGAGGAATGTCCACAAGTAGGCTACTACCATGAAGTGGACAGGATTTACGGTAGTAATTCCTGTTTTTCAACTTTTATGAGGCAAAAAAATGGCTGGTTAAAAAAAGTTAACTTCAGGCCCTGGTTATCATGCATGTGCCTGTATTATATGGATTCAAGTCACACTCCTGATCTGTGGTGCATTTCTGCCCGACAAAGTAATCACAAAAATACACCTTATTACACCATCAAATGTCCAAACAGGATATACGACTCATTGTCCACGTTATACTCTTGTTAGTGATAACTGACCTTGAGTCATCCATGCATTTTAAATCACATCTGTACATTTTCAGACACGCATTGCGGTGTGTCGATGCCAATATCACGTAGCCTGTTATAAGACATTAAATGCAGCCCAGTGTTGTAACTCTACACCTCCGTAATGAAATAAACCTCGCCACTAGAAACTGTACCATACATTATACACTATAATTGCCACGGGTACACGGTCGGACTCAAATGCTTGACTCAACAAGGAGTAGAAGGTGAGTCTGTTTATCAATTAATGAACAATCCAGGCAGAAGACATGGTCAAAAATAACGGCAATAAATTAGGAAACGCTGGAGAGTGAGACACACGAGGAGTATCAACAATCTGGCAAAGGGTAAGTGAACACAGGTGAGTATATAGACACGGGAGAGGAAGACAACTACACACAGGTGAATAACATTAGGCGGAGACAGGTAATCAAAAACGGCGGGAAACACACAAAGGCAGGAAGACAAGTTAAGTGAATAAAGACAAACAGTGGATTTCAAAATAAAACAGGAAGTCCATGAAAACAAACAGAAAAGGACAAATAATGGACATTGATTTAGTCGTAAGCCTACTGTATACACACTACACTGAGCTTACAACTTTTTTTGAGTGAATACACACCCAGTAAAATAGAGATTTGTTCTTATATAGGCTTCTGTGAAGTATGTGCAGCGCTAGATAAAGGGTCCATCCTCACCTCGATACTGAAGTAGCCCCTGTCCACATAGTCCCTAGGAAGAGGTAGCGCGTGTTGGCAGGAGAGCCTCCCACTTCAAACAGCTTCATCAGGTCGAAGAACTGACCGTGGATATCTCCACACACTGCGGAACAAGCACGCAGCAGTGTTAGGATCATAAAGACCAGAGTTTTTAGCTGCCACATGTTCAATTTTCACAATTGAAGTGAAAGTACATTGGGACCGTCTTTGCTTCACTGGGTCCATATGGCCTGATTTGCATCTGCAGAGGTATATCTGTGCTGTCTGCTGCCCTAGAAACACCAGTCATCTGTCTAATGAAAGGAAAACAGAAAATAAGGGATAAAAATATTCTAAAAGGATCTGCTGCAATTATTTTAAGGTCTCTGTTTACTTGTCAGGAAAGGAGCCCACCAGACGTTGCGTGTTTAGCATCTATACTGATATTTTCAAAATGTCACTCTGAAAATCAACACTTTTGTCACCGTTTTTTAAGTTTTTATTACGTTTTTGTCCCTTTTTCAACACTTTTGAGGCTTTTTTTCAATGCCACTTTTTTGACGTTTTCAACACTACGTAACACTAACTTATTAACTTTAGATTTACAGTTATTTTAGGAATTGATGGTCAATAAACCTAATTTTTAGGAAATTGTACCTAATGTTTGAGTTAGAAAAGCAGAAATTATTTATACTAAAAAATAAAGGAATGGATGTTGATGGATAATCACAGACTGGAATATGTCAACTTTTACTCAATATTTCAAAACCATTTCAATGTTTTTTCAAATTCGATAAAAATGAATAAGACGCCCCAAAATTAATGAAAGTAGATATTTGTACTTGCCAAAGAGCATTGTGTGGAATCAATCATGTTATTTTGGGTAGTTTTGGTAGAACATTGATATAGAAAAATATATATGGGTCAATTTGACGCAAGGACAACATGAGGGTTAAATGCTGATGGTCTATATGCTTACATGCTATTTAGAGCTGAAACACTTAGTTGATCAACTGTTGATTGACTAAAAATTATTATTATTTATATCATTCATTTGAGTCACCTTTCAAGCAAAAAAAATATTTGCTGGTTCTATCTTCTCAGATGTGCAGATTTGCTGCTTATCTTTGTCTAATTTAAAAATTATACTGAATATATATGGGAATTTGACTGTTAATAAGCTATTTGAATATGTCACCTTGCGCTCTGGGAAATTGTAATTGGTATTTTATAACATTTCATTAACATTAGTCATTAAGAACAGTTTAATTGATAGTGAAACATTGTTAACTGGGGCCCTGATATCTTACTTTTGTGCTAGAAATCATGTTTGTTGTTAACAGCACTTCACTACATTAAGTGAAATTAAGTTATTGATGGTCAATTAAACTTTGTCTCCTTTGTGATAAACTCTACATCTGCTTTGGCACACAGTCCAATGGCTCTATTTCCAACCATTTTTTAACAGATTTTTTCCAAGTCACATCCATTAGTATTGGATCTGAATTCTACCAGGCATCACATGCTTCACTTTATATTTTGAACGACTTCAGGACTGTCTGTCTGTGTGATATGCCAGCATACATCTTCCCGACCGCCTCCCTCACCATCTGTCTGGCCTCTTCTTTCACTTTTAGTTGATGTCATATTTCCTCTCAGCAGTCATTTTACAATGGCCATTTTGCATCTGCTTGGCTACTTCTGTCTGTCTCTTCATCTGCCTGCTGTGTTAATGTCTGTTTTCACATCTACCCCTAAGCATCCACTTTAATTCAAACTGAGAATTGGGAATGCAAAATGGCGTGGGTGAAATTGAGCCATACCATTCTGCCTCCTCAGACTTGCTTCAGTATTCTCCCACAAGTCTTCATGTGACTCCCTAAAAGCCTGTCAGCTCATGTGTCAACCATCCACCTGCCTGTCTGGTGACTAGTCCGTCTATCCAAAAACATTTCCAGAGAGACTCTGACCCTGCACCTTTTTCTGCAGTGTTATCTCTGAAATCTATAGGCTGGATCCAATCATAGCTACCTCAGGCAAAGAAATCCTCTCAGGTGGGTGTTTCTGGGTCAGAACATGTAGAAGTGGACAAACTTGGAAACATTGGGAATGAGCAGGTTTGAGAACCTCTGCACTAAGCAGCTTATGATCGTCTGTCTCTCCATCTGCCTGTCCTTGTCCCCGGGGAGCTGTACCTGTGAAAGCCGAGCGATGTTCCCACGCTACGTGGGCGCGCGTCCACATAGAATTATCTCACCGCTGGCATTTGCATAAACGCGCACACAAACATGCAGAGATACACAGGATCATAAACCAAGCAGTGTCGATAGGTTGAGTGTCTGCCTGCCTGTCTTGTCTGTCTTCTGTGACATTGTCTCAGAAACTTGTTTTCCATTTTGTTCTTCATCGATCTCAATCTCCTCCTCCTCCCCTTGACATTCTCCTCGGTTCATACCATTTCCCTGCAAGGGAATACATGCAGATATTACTGCACTAAGTACAACCTGCACAATTGGTTTATCTACATATTTATCATACTATTAAAGCAGTTGCACATTTTTGTATTCCCATCTTGTATATATTCAAATATCTGTTCTTATGTATGTATATATGTATGTCTATATGTATGTATATTGTATCCTAGTATTTCATTTGTATTTATATTCTGAGCTGTGTGACTGATTTTGCTGCTGCAACACTATAATTTCCCATTTATCTCTTAGTAAAAGTGCGACCGAACAACAGTTCATATTAACAAGAGTGGCAGATGCATATGGCAGATTAATGAATCGATGGATGGAATCTGACCAATACATAATTACTGATCTTTCTGCTATTCCTCTGTCTCTCTATCTCTGTTAGACTGTCACTGTCTCTGCGTTCACTGTTAAAGTGTGTGAACTATTCGCTTGTCACTCATGAACACGTATACATTTACACTTCTAGCGCGTATGTGCAGGTAGTCCCAATGGGAGCTTTGCCAACAGCTTTTAAAGGAATAGTTTGACATTTAGAAGAAAACGCTTATTTGGTTTCTTGCGAGTGTGATGAAAAGATTGATACTCCTGTCTGTATGAAGGTAGAGCCAGCAGCCGGTTAGCTTAGCATACTGCTGCACAAGTTATTTAATCTGTACAAAAGTTCAAAAAATTAGTAAAAAAAAAAGAAAATTGCAGTTTTACGGGGACTCTTTCTTGGCCAGGACTAGTTACCAGGCAACCAGATAACCAGGAAGTTATCAATCCTAAATAGTCTAGTACCTAACCCCCATAAAGCGGCAAAGTGAGGTTTTACGTTTTCTTGGTAGAAATTTTGCATTTTACCCAAAATGTCAAGCTATTCCATTACAGTGACTGATATCAGCTTTAGCTTTCCTCCTATTTTCTACCGACTGTTGTAATTGTTACACCCCATTCCTTCGTTCTCCATCACTATACCATACCTGACTGGCGCCTCAATGTCCAACATAGTGCGCTCCTGGCGCAGGATGGCGGCCCCTCATTGATGATGCGGGGCCACGGCCTCCTCCAGGCGGCCCTCCTTGGTGAGGTGAGCTTTGAGCAGGTCCACCCGCGGCGGCCCTCAGCGTCAAACACCTCCTTCATGGTGAGCCGGTGGGCCAGGGGGAAGGGGACCGCTGGAGAGAGGGAGGTTGGGAGTGACGTGAAAGGATAGGGAGGAGATGGGAGTGAGAAGGTGTAGAGATGGAGGCAGAGGAGAATAAATGATGCAGGAAGGAAAGGGGAGAAAACATGGCGGATAACATTTGAGATTGAAAGGCGGAGGAGAGTTTGAATGAGAGCACGGATATGTGAATGGCGGTGCGTTAGATTATGAAAGGAATGAGAGAAGTTGATGAAGAAAAAAATTATAATATTCATTATAATTGCACAACATGATTTATTCACAGTTCCTGTATTTTTAACAAGCTTGGCCACAAACATCACAGGCTCTATATCCTTGCTGATCACACCTCTGCTGTAGGCTTTGACTGAGTGTGTGTGTGTGTGTGTGTGTGTGTGTGTGTGTGTGTGTGTGTGTGTGTGTGTGTGTGTGCGTGTGCGTGTGTGCATGTGTGCGTGCATGTGTTTGTTGAAGCAGGGGCTGCCAGAGTTATCAGGGCTGCCTGCCTCTGTTCTGCAGTAATGTCTTTCTTACATAATGAAGGCCCCCAGCGCTGCTGAGAGAAGAGTTGACTGACGACGGGGTGATACAGCAAGAGCGCACAGCTGCACGTGAAGAGTCACGTACACACATACGAGGACACATTCTACAAAACGCAGACAGCACACACATGAGCGGTCTTAACAAGCAGGCACAAACTCAGTGGCAAGAAACAAAAGGCAGAGGCGCATGCGTACATCATGTATATCACAATGGCGTTAACACACATGATCGCATACGTGTGTGGCATGTGAGTCTACAGTGGCACACACACAATAACACACACACACACACACACACACACACAAAGGCATTGTTATGCAGGATCCACAGAGCCTGTTGGAGCCCCACCAGTGCTAACACAGATAATGGCCTAGATCACAAACTAAAAACTAGGCCTGGCTCTCCCTCTCTCCCTCTCTCTCTCTCTCTCTCTCTCTCTCTCTCTACAGACACACACTTCCACTCTCTGTCACTTTGTCTCTATTTTGCACTCTCTCCTTTTGCCCCATCTCTATTTATTTTTCAACTGTTCACTCCTCTTGCTCTCTTGCTTCCCTCTCTTTCTGTCCATGTAAAAGACCACATCTCCCCTTAGTGTGCTTTCACACTGATGTCCATCATTACACTTTAATATGATACTTACATTTTATTTTTTTGCAGTTTGGTAATTAGGATGTTGATTACATATATGAGTGTCAAAGTGACACGTGTGTTGATTGAGAGATAGTCCTATTGAAAGGTGATTGCCTATTGTCCCACACCTGGGGACACAGAAGGAAGGGCAGTGAACCCAGTTGTAAATAAACGGAGATGCTATAGCAAGAGCAGAGTGTGGGATTTCTTCCTTTGTTCCAAGTTCATTTCACAGTAAAAACAGCTCAACGTGAAACCAGACTTGAAAAACCACAATCAGCAACATTTGGCTGTAAAATCTAAAGGTGACACATTCTTACTCCCATCTCGTAAAATACGGACACTTGGTCAGGTGCCTTTGTCGTTGTTATAAAGAGACCTTTAGCGTCATATAACGTCAATAATGGGACGGTTAAGGACACACACGGGACACAAACCCTGCTCTCCTGGCTGAAAGTCCTGTGTTTGACCCATCAACCCCTCCGACCAACCTCCCTACTCAGAATTTCGCCCTTACATACTACTCGCTAAACCTAAATCTATAGATGCTACTCTCCTGGTACGTTCTACACACCACAAAGGGTGCTTTTTCCCCTATCATCTGTATTCTACGAGTTGGAGTGAGAACGGGTTGCCTATTAACTTAGTCACGGTTGACGCTTTTTGAAAGCAGCTGAAGACACACCTGTGTCAACTCGCTTTGTGTCATGTTTGTAATTTGGGGGTTTTAGTCTTTCAATCTTCATTGGTATTTGTTTTTGCTTGTTTTGTATCACACTGTATTTTAACAAATGTCTTCTGTATGAAGCACTTTGTGACTCTGTATGTAAAATCATATTATACACTAAATGAACCATCCAAATCGAATACAGCACACCTAAATCAACACTTAATGAGTAATTATGATAATTTACTCATTACAGTAGTTATATTGCTGTGGATGAATATCTCTTCTGACAAACCATACAGTCATAGTTCTGGTTTTGAGCTATTTTCAGACTAAACCATCTAGCCATTTGGACCTCACCTGGAAGAAAGGGGGGGATTTGTACTACATCACACCAGAACAACACCGGACACCTTAACCAAAAGCCATCTCAGGGTACCCTAAATCATCTAATGGCACCTTAGGGCTGCATAG
>JABXJD010002603.1:0-48600 GCA_013375575.1 Percina caprodes
GAGTTGTAGTTCTCTATATAGGGCTGATCAGTTCAGTGTAGAGGATCAGCCTTAGGTGGTAAGGTCCAGGTACGCTCATGCCTTTACATACAGCGGACGGGGAATGGGGTAGGTAATCGCGTACGTGTGTGTGTGTGTGTGTGTGTGAGTGTGTGAGTGTGTGAGTGTGTGTGTGTGTGTGTGTGTGTGTGTGTGTGTGTGATGCTGTATGTAGCTTATTCTGTGTGTGTGTGTGTTTTACGTGTGTTTATAGGCCTATACACGTATCTATAAATATGGTACCATATGAGAGTTGTTGTAACTTGTAACTGCATGGTATGTGTCTTGGCACGTAGGAGTGTATGTCCATCACTGTATATTGCTGTTGCTGTCGGTCCCATTGGGCTCTCCCATGTTCATGCGGCCCATTGACAGGCCCACGCTGTTGACGCCGCGCGTGGAGGCATCCTCTCGTTGATCCGATCCAGACCTTTAGCCTCCTCGAAACTGCTGATCCGGTGCTGCGGAGAGAAGCCTCGGATGGCTGCGGATACGGCACGCACACACACACACACACACACACACACACACACACACACACACACACACACACACAGTAAATATTTAACAATACATTAAGTAGAATTTTGTGTATCCAAACCCTATGGGAACTTTGGAAATAATTGAAATTAAATTTTATTCATTTATGAATGTGCACACCTTTTCAAAGCATTCAGTCTGGGTGAGTTTACCTTTTAAATTAATGCTTTGATTTGAGCACACCAGCAAGGGCGTTTTAATTGATTGTGATCCATTAGCAAACGTTTTGGGTTTGGATGAACAAGGTTCTGTCATGTATGCTACAGACAATATCTACACACATCAGGAAGTGTTGATCTGTTGGACTTTCCTATTTTCCACCGGGTGCAGAACGGCTGCGGATCCGCTCTGAACGGCGGTGGAGTCATTAGGTTTCCATTAAAGTCACTGTGTGTATTTCAACTGCCTGCGGAGCGGCTGCGTTCCCACCCCGTCCCAGCTCCGGTGATCCCCAGCCCTCCGGAGCAGATACACAGAGCTTCTATTGTAGCCGGACGCCTGAAAGCTCCGCAGCACACGCAGATAGCGGGACAGGAAGTCGACACAGATTCAAAATAAAAGCATCATATTTCCCTGCACTACACCTTAACAACAGCACAGAGTTGTTGCCTCTCTACTCCTTTGGATGGAAACTACATGTAAGATCTTGTGGGTCCTCGAGACTTCAGCTGTCAGTCATGGGTGCAGCCGTTCCGCAACAAATCCGGACCTGGTGGGTGTTGGCGGACGGCAGAGCATGGAGCCGATCCGCAGCCGTTCTGCAACCGGTGGAAATCAGGCGTTTGACCTTGTGGCTCACACCTGGCCGTTGATCCTAGATCAGTAGTCTGAGACTCGTAGTGGATAAGACATGATGAGACACAGAGTATTGAACACAGCACAGCTGCACACAAGCGGTTGTTCATAAGTCCTTAAAGCACGTTGTCCCCCGCCCCCGTGAAGAGGTTTTGACACTCAGCCGTTTGTTTTGGAGGTTACCACCTTGCCATTACATTTTGTCAACTATAAGTAAAAAGAAAAAGACAAAAGTCCTGTTTTCCACATGCGTCTGGTTGATTATTTTGAACTTAATGTCCAAGTAGTTTGGTTAGATTTATAGCAAATCTGTCATTTTTTTAATTTAATGAGCTTTGTGTCAACTCCTCTTCATCAGCGAGTTTAATGAATAACGTGGTGGTGCACTCATTTCTTAAAGGGGCACTGCACCGATCCTACACATGCAGGTCAGTTGATGATGTCATCAAGGTTATCTTGGTATGGGCACTGCAAATGTTTAAAGGAATAGTTCAACAATTTGGGAATTACACTTATTTGTAGAGAGTTAGATAAGTCTCTTATGTCTGTACAGTTAAGGTGGAGCAAGCGCCAGCATGCTGTCGGCTTAGCTTAGCCTCAAGACTGGAAACCGGGACACAGCTAGCCTGAAGTCCACCTACAAGCACCTTTGAAGCTCACAAATTAACACATTGTACCACTTTTGTTTGATCCATAAAAAAAGTTGGGGGTTTTACAAAGTTACATGCTGGAACTTTTCTTGGCACAGAGTGACCTCCGTAAAACCACAACCTTCCATCTTTACATGTGTTTGACAGCTCTTTTTGGAGCAGGACCCAAACTAGGGCTTTAAAGTCAGGACAAGCCCGGCTTGATTGGTTTAGTCTCTTTTGTGTAGCCCAATTTATGGAAGGGCAATAACAAATTGCAGGGGTGCCTCTTTAAAATAGACTCAAAGTGGAGCACATTAAAAGCAGGTACAGAGGAATTAGGGGTACCACTTATGATGGTGTTTGTCATCCGAATTAATTTCACCGAAATGAATAAAAGATGAAGCTTTGACATGAGCGGTCTCTGTGTCTCGGGTGATCCTGTGCTGATGAGGACTGAGATCACTGCCGCTTTTGAACAACAGCTAGTGTCACGTTACCTTTGCACACATGCAGCTACTCACAAATATGCTACTGTGCTACACAGCAGACACCTAACACCCAGCTACAAATAACATTACGCAACCAAAAAACACAACACAAGAGCTACCCCATAATTCATTTAGCTTAAACACATTATGGACTGTAGTTCAGGACAGTACAAAAGGGACAAATGTACAAAAGTGTGACGAGTAATAACAAAGCGTGTGTACACAGTATATATTACACTTAACACAAATACCATGATCCCAACCTGTTCAGTATCACAGAAGAACATGGCACTGTTCTGGCTTTAGTCATCTCAGGAGTGTGTGTGTGTTGGATCTGAATACAATGTTAATACATGTGTGTGTTCGGAGAGAAGGTTTAGTGGTGTTTCCTGTTTCCCAAAAGAAGGAAAGAGAAATGTGTGTTGATGTTTTTTTGTGTTGTTTTAATGTGGTGGCTTCAGCGTGCAATGCTTTTAGGCTTTGTTGTGAGCGCTGATGTGGTTAGAAGAGCTCAGTGCATCGTGGGTAAAGAAAATCTATGACCTTATGAACATGGGTGGCTGCACACACGCACCCATGTGCGTACACACAACACACACGCACGCACAACACACACACACACACGCACACACACAATGAAATGAGGATTTTACCTTCATCGTCCTTAACTGTCTCGATGGCTTCAATGGCCTCAATGGTAGCTGAAGGATGGGCAAAAGAAAAGGAGAAGAGAAAGAAAGGACAAGAAGAGAGAGAAAATGACAGAGTCCGAGAGAGAAAGATGAAGTACAAAGAAAGAAAGAGGAAAAAGAAAGAAAGGAAGTGAAGGCTGAAACATGCTTCTGTGCAGTTGCGCGTAAATGTAAATGCAATCATGTCACGAGGGTGACGGGGCCTCACTAAAGGGGCCTTTAAATCTCAATTAAATGCCGTCAAAATAACGCCGGCTATTCGGAGTGGTCCAAACAAGAAATTAAAAACATATTTAACAACAAAAGATAGTACACAGAAAATAAAACAGATCATAGTGCAACCTGCAGTGAAATACGGCATGATGCTATGGGGCTAAGGCTATGTTTACTCCTTGACTCCAGGGCTGTAGTTAAAAATTCTGGACCCTGTATACAGTGGTGTGAAAAAGTGTTTGCCCCTTCCTCATTTCCTGTTCCTTTGCATGTTTGTCACACTTAAGTGTTTCGAACATCAAACCAATTTAAACAATAGTCAAGGACAACACAAGTAAACACAAAATGCAATTTGTAAATGAAGGTGTTTATTATTAAAGGTGAAAAAAATCCAAACCATCATGGCCCTGTGTGAAAAAGTGATTGCCCCCCTTGTTAAAACATACTATAACTGTGGTTGTCCACACCTGAGTTCAATTTCTCTAGCCACACCCAGGCCTGATTATTGCCACACCTGTTCACAATCAAGGCATCACTTAAATAGGAGCTGCTTGACACAGTAAGGTCCACCAGAAGATCCTTAAAAGCTACACATCATGCCGAGACCCAAAGAAATTCAGGAACAATTGAGAAAGAAAGTAATTGAGATCTATCAGTCTGGAAAGGGTTATAAAGCCATTTCCAAAGCTTTGGGAATCCAGCGAACCACAGTGAGAGCCATTATCCACAAATGGCGAAGACATGGAACAGTGGTGAACCTTCCCAGGAGTGCCCGGCCGCCCAAAATTACCCCAAGAGTGCAGCGACGACTCATCCAAGAGGTCACAAAAGACCCCACAACAACGTCCAAAGAACTGCAGGCCTCACTTGCCTCAGTTAAGGTCAGCGTTCATGCCTCCACCATCAGGAAAAGACTGGGCAAAAATGGCCTGCATGGCAGAGTTCCAAGGAGAAAACCACTGCTGAGCAAAAAGAACATCAAAGCTCGTCTCAATTTCTCCACAACACATCTTGATGATCCCCAAGACTTTTGGGACAACATTCTGTGGACTGATGAGACAAAAGTGGAACTCTTTGGAAGGTGTGTGTCCAAGTATATCTGGCATAGAAGGAACACTGCATTTCATAAAAAGAACATTATACCAACAGTAAAATATGGTGGTGGTAGTGTGATGGTCTGGGGCTGTTTTGCTGCTTCAGGACCTGGAAGACTTGCCGTGATAAAAGGAACTATGAATTCTGCTGTCTACCAAGAGATCCTGAAGGAGAATGTCCGACCATCTGTTCGTGTACTCAAGCTGAAACGAACTTGGGTTCTGCAGCAGGACAATGATCCTAAACACACCAGCAAGTCCACCACCGAATGGCTGAAGAAAAAGACTTTGGAGTGGCCTAGCCAAAGTCCTGACCTGAATCCTATTGAGATGTTGTGGTATGACCTTAAAAAGGCCGTTCATGCTCGAAAACCCTCTAATGTAACTGAATTAGGACAATTCTGCAAAGATGAGTGGGCCAAAATTCCTCCAGGACGCTGTAAAAGCCTCATTGCACATTATCGCAAACGCTTGGTTGCAGTTGTTGCTGCTAAGGGTGGCCCAACCAGTTATTAGGTTTAGGGGGCAATCACTTTTTCACACAGGGCCATGATGGTTTGGATTTTTTTTCACCTTTAATAATAAACACCTTCATTTACAAATTGCATTTTGTGTTTACTTGTGTTGTCCTTGACTACTGTTTAAATTGGTTTGATGTTCCGAAACACTTAAGTGTGACAAACATGCAAAGGAACAGGAAATGAAGAAGGGGGCAAACACTTTTTCACACCACTGTATATGCATTCTTTATGGGCCCCATCCTGCATCCCATCCATATACATTACATTCTCTTTGTGGGCGTTTTTGAGACCCTAAAAGTAGACATTTAGAAACACTGCACAACAAAACCCCCATTTTTGGTTTGAAAACACCCGGGTTGCCTTGTAGTCTGGATGGACACAAACAGAGACCTTTAGAAACAACGGTGCACGACAGTTTTATTGGTTAGCTAGGCGTTCATAAGGGGCGGTTCTGTGGGGGGCAACGATCTGGATCCCCCTCTGGCTCCCCTAACTGTTTCCATACATTTTTAACCCCACAGTTATCCCCAAAGAGGGGTTATTAATGTGCAGAGATGAATACTCTTGAGTATTCTTGTGTTTTTTTGTTATACTGTATGTGTATTGTTAGTATTTTGTAGAGCCAAATTTATGAAGGGTTGGTAGTATGTAACAATTAACCCTCATGATGTCCTCGGGTCAAATCCACCCATATTTCTATATCATGTTCTTTTTAACTACCCAATTATAATTACCCAAAATAACATGATTGATTCCACAGAACGCTCTTTGGGGTGATTTTGATGGGTAATTTTGGGGCGTCTTATTCAATTTTATAGCATTTGAAAAACAAAATTGAAGTGATTTTGAAATAGTATTGAGTAAAAGTTGAAATATTCCATCAACATATATTACATTCCTTTAATTTTGGTTTAAATAATTCCTAATTTCTGCTTTTCTAACTTAAACATTAGGTATAATTTCCTTATTTATTATTTATATTTTTTAAATTCCAAAAGTAAGTGCAAAACATCAGGAAAGTGAAAAACATTTTTTAAAAAAAGGACAAAAACGTAAGAAAAAGTTAAAAACATTGATTAAAAAGCGCCAACAAAATAGTTGATTTTTCAATTTTGACGGGAAGACAACACAAGGGTTAATATAATGATTAATATACAGTATTTGGTACTCTGAAAATCACATGTGGCCCCAGTCTGGCCCCTCCATTTGAAATGGTCTTGAACTGCCACTGGCTTATAATCTTTCAGTAACCGTCCCACCTGGTCGTCGGTCACACACGGGCACAGCAAATGGTCATGTGATACGCCCCCCACATTTCCTATCTGCCTCTCGACTTATCATCATGAATTGATAGCAAAAATGCCCCTCCTCCACAAAAAAAAAGCATTCTGGGATTGGTAAATGCAAAATAGTTCCCCGTTGTACACATGTAAGTTATGTTTAATTGGGACAGCAGAAAGGATA
The DNA here is from genome assembly GCA_013375575.1 of Percina caprodes. Classification (NCBI taxonomy): domain Eukaryota; kingdom Metazoa; phylum Chordata; class Actinopteri; order Perciformes; family Percidae; genus Percina; species Percina caprodes. Next base: position 6,479 of record JABXJD010002603.1, read on the forward strand.
CAAGTGGGCACGCATGACTCAGAGACATGTTTCAGGTTTTAGTCATGTGGGGCCCTGAGAGCAGCAGTGAGACCAGGGCAGGTTCAGATGGCTCCTAGTGTTAGCAGTAGCTGGTGTTAGCTCACACATACACTTTGGCTGTTTGTCCTTTCTCTCATTCTCTATCTCTCTTACACACACACACACACACACACACATAACCAGCAGGCTGTTAGTGTCCTCAGCGGCGGTGAGGTGGAGAGAGTGAGTGAGGCAGAAGGATGAAAGGAGAAGAACAGAGAAGGAGAATAGGAAAGAGAGCAGGAAGGATCCGGAGGATGGTCCAAGGCAGATATTTAGACTGTGTCTGTGTGTACTTGGGTGTGTCTTAGTTCTGTTTCTGTTTTGAGAGTGTGTTTTGTGTGTGTCTGTGTGTCTGTGTGTCTGTGTGTCTGTGTGTGTGTGTGTGTGTGTGTGTGTGTGTATGGGGGCGTGTGTGTGGGCGTGTGTTAAACACTCACCGCTCTGCAAGGTCTGTTTGCCCCCAGACAGCACTCCGCTGGGCAGCATGCCCGTAGGGGTCAGTCCCTTCAGAGTCAACACGTTCTCGCTCTCCTCCCTGAGACACAGACAGAGACAGGTGTGTGTGGATAAAAAGAGAAACATTACAGATAATTACACACTTCCCCTTATTAAGCACCTGCGAACACACAAAAACATGCTTGTGGATTGAAATACTGAATGTTGAAAGTGACGATCTGGTGACTTCTTTTTTTTAATTAGATAGTGTAGACCACAGACGGGGCGTCAGGGCCAGCAAGGCCTTCTCTGGTGGCCCAGAGATTGTCAGAATCCGAAAATTTATATTTATAATTATTTTTATATATATCAATATCTAAAATACATAAGGTATTTTTATTAATTTCATTCCGTTCCTACGAGTCCATTACCGTAATTTCATTGCTACTCTCTCCCTTTGTTGTGCGGCCTCCAGTGCATTTCATTAATTAGAGCTTTTATCCAATCAGATTTCCCTCTGTGTTGTCTCTGGGGGCGACGACAATGTTGTTGATTGTCATATTCTTTAACCAATCAAAATAGCCAATCAAATATCAGCATGCCGATATATCGGTTGGGCTCTATGCAAAGGTTAAAGGAAAGACAGCGCTTATACACACACACACGCACGCATGCACGCACGCAAACACACACACACTCACACACCCAGAGTATGTACGACCAGAACTCACCGTAGAACAGAGAACATTTTAGCCATCTTCCCAATGGCTCGTATCTTGTTTTTGATCACCTCTTTCCTGGCTGCTGCTGCACTGGCTGGGAAAGAGTCCAACACAAGCTTTCTTGCAATGTTATTTAAAAAAAGATTTATTTGTAAATACAGAGATTAAGTTTTTATTCTTTTTTTTTTTTTAATTCACACTAACATTTGATTTGATTTTATTAGGATCCCCATTAGCTGATGCAGAACATCAGCTACTCTTCCTGGGGTCCACACATAACATAAAACAACAGATAAGACGTTTTCTTGCCAAATCAACAAACCACATAGGCTCGAATGGCATTGTTTTAATGTCAGCGTCGAGTGTCGCTTACCATCGAAGATCTCCTCTCCGTCGTTCATGAGCTCGTCGTCCGAGCAGATGCTCAGGACGTTGACCAGCATCTCAGTCACTGCAGGACACACAGAAAGAGACACACTCAATCCCAGACATAGATGCAAACTCAGCCTAAGGGTTGAGACGGCAACTGTGACCCGCTTGTTGCATGTCATTCCATATCTCTCTCTCTCCCCTCATTTCCTGTCATCTCTCTTCTGCTTACTCAAATCTGACCAAAGTCTGACTACCCATGAGTCCCTAATCCTGTAAGTAGGGGTTATACACCTTTTAAGCTGATATGATTGCTATTTTTAGAGAATAATATGGGGTGGCACTAGAACCATGTGAAGTGCATAAAACAAGAGATGACCCCTTACTGTTTTTACTTTAACTGTGTACTCTGATTGGTGAGATCCAGCAGGGACGTAGACATTTCTGCATTTTCATCACTGTACACATGTATATTCTGTAAAAGCTTGAATTCAATTTGAGTTATGTAAAAAAAAAAACAAAAAAAAGTCTTAACATGAGTCCAACATATTATTAGCAAATATAAATCCCCATTGATTTTAGGCTTACTGGGCTATAGGTAAGGTTGACTCGTCACTAAGATCCATCCACAGGAAAGATCCATCCACAGGAAACAAGGAAACAAAACGCTCTGCTTTGAGACATTAACGGCCCCTTTAGGATGCTGTTCGTGTAAAGGTGTCATACACAACAACAGCATTATTAACATTGTGATATTTGACTCGCATTTAATTGATTCCTTTTCTTGTTTCAATAAGAAGTGTACTCTCTGTTTATATCAAGAGTAAATTCATAGATGTGGATCCCTCTTATTGCATACAAATACAAAATGGTGCCATCTCATCATAAAATCCATAAGAGGGATTAAGTCAAATTTACAGCAGTGTTCCCTTTAAAAACAATGTCCATGGACCTGAATCAGATCATCTGCGACATCCTCAGGGTAAAATTTGGCCCTGAACTTAATCCTACATTCAGAGATACTAATAGCTTAGTATAGTATGCACTAAAAAGGTACTGTATGTATAAAGGCTTTAGCTTGCCCTACACTTTATTGTAGGCCCAGTTTAATATGCAGCTTCATTGTTTTAACAATTTTAGTAGTAGGGGGCCCCTGCTCCGTCTCTCTGAGTTAATCACATAAGAACCCTGGTCTGAAGGATGTGCTAGCCTGTGTGCTAGCCTATGTGAGTCCATGTGATAGGCCTACCCTTTTCTCCCACGAAAGGCAGCGACCAGGTGAAGACGTCCATGAAGTTGGGCAGCCAGTAGGGGTGAGGAGAGCAGTTGAACTGACGGATGTTCATTACGTTGTTCTCGTACTTTAGCACCGCCGCTGGACACGCACACGCACACACACACACACATTATAGCCTTTTCGGTCAGATAGTAGACAATAATATTCCCCAAATATTATTTATCAAACATCATGTTAAACATACAGTATATTAATGTTCATCTACATCTATTAAGTGCCTCAGAAGTGTTCAGGATGATTAATAACATGCTGTTGAGTCTAAAATAATTTCACACGAGCCATTGGGAAGATGGCAAAATGTTCTCTGTTCTACGGTGAGTGTGTGTGTATGTGTGTTTGTGTGTGTGTGTGTGCGTGCATGTGTGCGTGTGTGTCAGACCTTTGTTGTTGTAGACATCCAGGTAGTTTGGAGCAGAGAAGATTGTGATGAGGGAGGGGAAACCTGTAGTCTGACTCTTCCTGTACATACGATACCTGACAGAAGAGAGACAAACAAACCGCCCACGTTAAAGGTACTCGAATAAAAATACATGCTGTGGATAAAAAAAAACTAAAACAAAGGATTTGCTTCTGAGGTCTTTAAAGAGACAGAGACTGCTTGAAGCTGAGACTGTCACACATTTAAAAACTATTAAAAAAGGAATCTGTGTGGGCGAGATGACAGGGTGAAGAAAGAGTGGCCCTGAGCACTGATCAGTGTTTGAGTGAAGCTGCCAACATTTTGAATTATACCCAGATTTAGTGTGTTATGGCCCATTCAGACCAAAGAAAAATAAAAATCCGGCGATTTGCAGCAGGGTTGTAGGAGTATCACCTAAATGTGTGATGTCATGTGTACTTTAACAGCTGACTGTTGCAGGAAACAGTCAGCTGTTACACAAAATCTTGGGCAGTAAAGTGCTTGTTAAAACTTTCTTCTGGCAGCAATAGAGGCAGTAATATTATACTGTGCGGGACTCCCACGAAGTCTTGAAACGGACTGACAAGTCTGATCAACAGTTACATCATCGGCCAAAAGTTGAATCTGTCTTTTCGCTGATGACCGCCCCATTTTTTTCCCCCTGCGTCCCCCACTGCCTCAGCCTAAATGGATCTAGAAGACCACCTGAGTGTATGTGAACGCAGCCAATGTCACAATAAGAAACAAGTGTGGGTGCAATTAGTTTTATGCATGCAAAGAGATTAGACATGATAATGAACACAAGCACACGTATTTCCTTCGTACCCACAAACAAAGCACAAAAGCAGCCTCTACTAGCCGGGTCCCTCGAGGATAGACTCATTACAAAACTCATCAGTAATGAAGAATTGTGGTTATTTTTATCATAAGAAAATATAATCTAGGTGTGCAGCAGAATTAGTTCAATTCAATTCAGTTTTATTTATAGTATCAATTCATAACATAATTCATAATAAGAGTTATCTCGAGACACTTTACAGATAGAGTAGGTCTAGACCATACTCTATAATTTACAAAGACTCAACAGTTCTAGTGGTTCCCTCCAGAGCAAGCAACAATGCGACAGTGGTGAGGGAAAACTCCTTTTAGGGAGAAACCTGGGACAGACCCAGGCTCTCTACTTTGATCCGTATGGGGACTTGAACCAGCAACCCTTTTTTTCTGAGGTGTTACTGGAGCAGTTTCACCACCATCCACAATTAGTCATTTTTTTCCCCCAGCAGTGAGCAGACTCCTCATTTCCCTTGTGCATTGTATTGTAGAAGTGTTTTTTTAGTATGCATACTGATTGTTTGCGAGTATACTGTAACTATTACGTCCCTTTTTATGTGTGAACACATAATATTCTTGAAACTGCTTGGAATATTTTATTATATGATGTGACTTCTCATTATTCTGCAATGTCGAAAAGTGTCAGCAGTTTTAACACACACTATTCCATCCATACATTTGATACTATTTAGAACTACTTATCTAGAACCAGCCCCTATGCAACGATTACCCAGACTGCCCAGCTGCATGACAGCAGGGGCGTTGGACGAGGGCCCAAAAAGATGCTAGAATGAATGAATAGCTGTTGAAAATGCATTTTTCACAGGGCCCTGAATTTTGTGCTACACCCCTGCATAAAAATATTGTTATTGGGTTCACCAAACAGCAACATCACAACTCACAATGCGGCAGTTAAGGTAGCACTATTGGATTTAGAGGATGTATACCATAAAACAGATGGAATGGATTTGCGGGTCAGAAAATGGTGTTTTGCTCCCACTGCTTTATTTAGAATAGTAGTGCAAACATGGCTCTTTGCCTTCCCATTCTGTTTTCAACACTTAGCTGACCCGAATCTTGTTCAAGCTGTTGGTGGTCTCTGTCAGACAAACTCTAACAATGCTAATAACACAGTTTAAGGGTGACAGAAGGATAATTGTGGAACCTCTTTCCCCTGTAATGTGCCAGTTCCCAGACAAGGAAGAAGAAAAAAAAAAAAAACCCAGCTTGGAATGTGAAATGTCAAGGTAAGCCATTAAATTACAGAGCTGCGACAGTAGGTCAGCTTACCCAGCATCCTGTGCTTCATGCGCTCTGATGATTGACAGCAGGTTGTTAGTCTGTAGGAACTCGCACACTGCTGGGTAACTGGGAACAGAGACACACACACACACAAGTTAATGTATCTGAAGTGAAGCACTGGAAAGAAACAGACGGGAAGAAATATCCACAAAGATCCAGTAAAAACACACTTTACATAGCAAACATGTCATGGCGTATTACATCAAGTCTTTAAACCACAGAACAGATGGACGTTTTTAACGTGCAGCATTGGGAGATGAGTGGGCCTCTTGTTTTTTTAATGTCATGTCTAACTGAGATCAGCAGGGGGAAGCAATGAGCACAAAGCAGGCCTGAGCAGGGCTTAAGGCCTCCCCAGGGCTGTGGGGGCTGAGTATTTACTAGTTGGTTGATTGATGCTGTGTCTGCTAAACATAGAAAATCACTGTGTGACGCCACAGGTCATAACACAGAGTGGAACGCAGCTACGACCGCAACAGCGCGCAACCTGTCTTTTTTACGATTTCAGCTATCCTTCTTCCTCCAATCCCTCCATTTTTTATTTCTTTATTTCCATCTTTCATCGTCTACCCCACCACCACCACACTCATCTATATATGTTGCTCTCTCGCTTTCTCTCACTGTATCTTAATATCACTCCATATCTGGCAGGAGTAGCCAGTCGTCATAGCAACAGAACCGTGCAGTCTCCCTGGGGATTGTGGGATATCGTTTCATGCTGAAACGGAACTGTGTATGTGTGTGTGTGTGTCAATGTGCTGTGTTTGTGTGTTTGTGTGTGTGTATAAACTCGCCAAGATTTTTCTGTCTCTTGCACAAATCCCAGTGATTGTTATTGGATCTCGGATGTGGTGTAACCTTGCAGAAAGCATACATCTTCATCTTTTCTCATCACCTACATCCCAAACCAATAGACTGAAGTCCACCAAACTTATTAGATTCCAGAGTTGATGAAAGTCACATCTTGCTAACGCTGGGCGATCACAAGGCGCCCAGATCATTAAAACACATCAAAAGCGCAGGCCAGGATTACATTTGAGTCTTATTTCCGGCTGTATGTTTCAGCTGCTAAAAACAATATTGTGTTTTTTAATCTCTGAATATTGCATGTTGGGATATAAGGTTAGTTCATATCTTTGAGCTCCACAAGCACTGGGATCTACTGCATCAACGACTATACTCACTCACATTCAGGTTGATTTTCGTCTCAAATAAATCAGGAATCTCACGTCTTATTTGGGTTGGTCCCTATGAGGAGTCATTTTGTACCTGTAGAAATAGGAGCAGCCTCTGACTGTGTTGTGGCCAAAGTACTCCTGGGTCTTCTCGTTACCAAAGTCTTCCAGGGGGTCGGCCCACAGCAGGTCGCACATGGGCCCAAACGCTGGGGGCTCCTTGAACCGGTCCAACTAGGACATACAAAGAAATACACAAAAATATAAGCTTACAGAAATACACAAAAGGCTCAGTTACACATTGAAATACACAGACACAAAAACACATAGTGATATAAACCATTCACACAGACATAAATGTACCTGCACATATAGAATAAATCAAAAGAGAAATAATAGCAAACACACACAAACATGCTGTCAGAGCAGAGCATTTCCATGGCAACCCTCACCACACAGGAGGGAGAAGATGTCACACCAGCAGATTCACCATGGAAACACTGCCATTAGATGAGGAAGTGTGTGCCCTCATGTCTGTGTTCCTGTGTGTGCCTTTGTACTGTGTTTTACTGTATATATATATATACTGCATATGTGTGGGTCTCTTTCACTGGTGTGCTGCATTTACTGGTTTCTTATGGATTGTCTGCATTGACACTAGATGTGGGTATAATGGCATACATGGGAGTTGTTGTGTGTTTATAGCTGCGCTTGCAGGTGTGTGTGTGTGTGTAAAGGTGTGAACTTTACACATGTGGATAACATGTTACATTAACCTTTGTGTTGTCTTCCCCTCAGCCACGCAGCTTTTTGTCATTCTGGGTCAAAATGAAAACCTTTCCATTTTCAAATGTGTTGGTAGTCTTTTTTGAGAATTTTGTGGTTTTTTTTCCACTTTTCTTACATCTTTGTCGATTTGTTTTTGAAGAAATGTCACTTTTTTCAACCTTCTATCAATTTTTTTTTCAAATGCTATGAAATCTAATAAAATACCCAAATTAATTGAAAGTATTGAACTGATCATTTATTTTACACTAAAGAACATCCAAGTTATTTTTTGGACAATTTGTTGAAAGAAACCCACATTTTTTTATTACAGAGACTTTTTGAAAATTGTTCAAATTTGAAAAGAAAGGAGGTTAATATTGTATTTTCCCCAGAAATTAGAAGTGTGATAATTGTTGCTTCTATACAATAAATACAGAGGCAATGACGTTGAGAAAACTTATTTTGAGTGTTCAGACTGACAGCTAAAGTGTGTAACAGTAACAACGGTTGTAATGCATTCACTGTATGTAGGGTGACCGGATGAGAATGGATACAATTCGGGACGGGACGGAACGGGACGGGACGGAACGGGACGGAACGGAATGGGGCGGGACGGGACGGGACGGAGGGGCTACGTACTGTTGCAGCCAATGAGCAGCCAACAGGAGCAGGCTGCAGGATGACTCAATCACCATGAACAGTTTTTAATGTTCTACCAGACTAGAACTACCCAAGAGTCTGCTCTTGAGGCTTTGCTCTAATTTTCGGGACAAGTAGGGCAGGATTGGGGATTTGGTACAACTGCTTGGATTTCGGGACTGTCCTGACTGTCTGGTCCCCCAAACTGTATGCTTTATTTACCTAAAAAGTAATTGAAATAGAACTCAAATAAAACCTAAAAAATGCAGATAGGACTAAAATGGGAAAACACACGGTATCTCCCAACATAAATGTGTTCTTTAACTAGTTCGTTGAAAAGAATCAGTTCTGATTGATTATTTAAAGTCGACATGCAATATAAATTAAATATATCTGTGTTGCGAGGTGTCTCTCCTTCGACATATACTGTATGCATACAGTATATTTCAGTCAGACAACTCACGTCTGAAATGTTTATTTTAACAGCAGAACATTGTGTTTGGTGGTCAGACTCCGACCTCATCACTCCCCACTCTGGGTTTACGTGAGACACAGGCAGTGATGATAAAGTAGCTTCCCCCTGTCGGGAGCCTGCAGGTGGATGCTGGGGTGGGGGTGGGGTTGAAAGCAGCTATACAGGTGCAGGGCAGCAGCAGCAGCAGCAGCAGCAGCAGCATTGGCAAGGCAAAGATGGGGAAATACAGCTTAAATAGAACACCAAATTGAGGGTGTGTGTTTGGTTAACCCTCCTGTTGTCCTCGGGTCAATTTGATCCATTTTCAAAGACCCATTTTCAAGTATTTTGGGTAATGAAAAAGAACATTGATATAGGAAAATGGGTCAATTTGACCCGAGGACAACATGAGGGTTAACCAAAAAATATAGTTCCTGCGTTTGGCCTTTGGATGGCAGTTTTGTTAATTCATTCAAAATTGTATGTGTGCATGTGCCTCTTTTTTTAACTTCTTCTTTTAATAATCACATTTTTTTAAAGACATATTGTTGTGAATTCCTCATGCTACAGAGACTGTGTAGTTACAGTGACGGCTACGTTCATTACGTACGTTAATTACGTAAGTTACGTCAGAAATCACCGCAACGCTTTGTGTTATTTTTTTATGGCAGTCGCATATGCAGAAGTCAGAGACGATGTAAGTTGGTGCTTATATCTAGCTATTGTAACAGCAGATTAAGCTATCCCTAAGTTGTTCCTGTCTTAAATGTTATGCAAATGTTAACTGTTTTACTTTGTGATGTGAAGCAGTTAGCTTATCAGTGTTTTTGCTAGCTTGCTAATTTTCCACTGCAACCAAAGATGTTGCTAGCTAGTGTGTGACTCGTTTTGGTGCTGTGCAGGAGAGGATATTCATTTTATTTGCACAGTGTGATGTATGTACATTTTCTTTCAGTATTTCAGTTTGATTAGATTAATAATACACTATGATGTTAGATAATAATAAGGCATGTCAGTTGTGACACTAATGTACCTTTTTTCTGGTTTATTTCAGAAACTTCATTCATTCATTCATTCATTCATTCATTCATTCATTCATGCATTAATACAAGCAATAATGTACAGCTTGTGACTGCCTGTAATGCTCCACCAAGTAAAAGTTGAACTCCATCTGGTGACTCGTGCTCTCTGATAGGAGCCCTGAAGCGGCTAATACTCGCCATCCAGCATTCACAGGGTTAAAAACCCAACAACGGTCCTTCGAGCCGGATTTATTGGCTACTTCAGAAGATGTCATCAGAGGAAGCAGCGTCACTCTCCCAACTCGATCCAAGAGGGAGAACAACCAGGCAACATCGCACCCCCAGGTATTTGGAGGATTACATCCTTGACGACAGCCATCACCAACTTGCCCTTTCCTCCTGTCATCCCGAGAGAGAGCCAGAGGAGCAGAAAGGAGGAGCAGTGAGTGGTAGCCAGGCAGATATAACCTCCAACCTGGGCAGGTACGCAGCCACACATAACTCCCAAGCTGCAGACTTTCTGAATATGGATTCATTAAGAAATCTAGTGGAGTCCCTCTCAGGGAAGGAAAGGCAAGAGGCTGCTGAAATCGCTCAACTTACCAGCAAACTAGCTCAGTACGAGGCACGCCAGCGCCGACGCCAGGAGCTAGTGGAGCGTATTACATCATACTTAAGAGAGGAAGAAGTAGATGGGGCACCTTCACATATGGAGAGCGTAACACCCTCATCAACACCACCTCCCACAGTGATTCATCACAACATGGATCCAGTCTATCCATCCGCACCTGAGCCCATGAATCTATTCGATGATTCAGAGCCACACAGTGAGAGACAGGGCATCCATGACAAGTCCGTGGAGCTGGTGGTCAGGACAAAGACGACACATCATGTTCCATGTGAAGAGGTGGAACAATTGAATGGTCAAACAGGAAGAGACACACAGTCCCCCAGCCCTTCATTCTGTAATTTTGGATTCAGACCTATTCATCCGACACCACAGCAACGGCAGAGCTCCCTCTTTTCACCCATTTCTGGCACGCTAACTCCACTACCTGTCATGCTGCAGCAACCTGCCAGTCCAGGACCTGTTCCATCACAGATCACTAGACCATCTCATCCATATGCTGCCCCTGGTGGGTCTGCCCCACCTCCAGGGAAAAGGCCGTTACCAGCTCCATATTCTTCATGTCTACAGTCTAACATGCCTCAAGGCTCTCAGACTGTGCTAAACCCGCAGCCACGACAACAGGCCGGTCCCGTTCCAGCGGGCTACGCTCCCGCCTACTACGCATCTACCTTTCCATTAACCTCTTTGCCTCAAACCCTTACCACTGCTTCACTAGTGAATGGCTCAGCACCAGCGGCCCCGTCTCAGCTGCCCTCAGCCCAGACTGTTGCACCACCTGGCTTTGGCCCACCACCTCCCACATCGTATGGTGCACCAAAACCCACTATTCCAGATTTCTCATCTGACAGCGAAAGAGAGTTTGCCAATCTGAAACTGGCTTTGGATAACCTCCTTGAACCTCACTTGGGACTGACTGAGAAATACAAGTATCATGTACTGCTAGAACATCTTAAACTCCCAGAGGCCCAGATGATAGGCCAGTCCTGCCGCCACCATCCATACCCGTACTCAGCTGCAATGCAGGCTCTACAGCTGCAATATGGTCAACCACACCAACTGGCACAGAGTGAAATTGCGGCAATCCTCACTTCCACTGATGTAAAGGCTAACGATGCCCGTAGCTTCCAGAGCTTCTCCCTACAGGTCCACCTCCTAGTCAGCATGCTGCTCTCACTGGAGGGACCCCAAGGTATCGAGCTTAATTGCTGCTCACACGTGGACCGTCTGCTCAGTAAGCTACCAAAATATCTCCGTGATGGATTTATTGAGTCCCTACAGCTACAGGGGAAGCTCAATTCTACAAGCCTGAACCCCTACAATCTACAGGACTTTGCCGGATGGCTCCAATCCAAGGCCCAACAACAGCGGTTGTCCAGTCGGTTACTACAACGGTACCAACAAGAGAAGCCTCCAAGCAATTACAAGGAGAAGGTTCAAGCCAAGTCCAGGAGCCACAGTGCGACAATCTACCATGGTGCAGAACCAGCGAAGCCCAAAGTATTTGGCCCTCCTATGCAGCCAAAACCCAAGAAGCCATTCAAGGTGCACTGTCTTTTCTGTAACAGCAATGAGCACTATATTAACCGCTGCGACAGCATTAAAGAGCAACCTACAAAGGAACTGATCGGATGGATAACCGAAGGGAAGCGCTGCTGGAGGTGCGCTCGTTCTCATCCACCGGAGACATGTAATCTCAAGAAACCCTGCAGCGACTGTGGCGGAATTCATCTTCAAGTCCTCCATGGTGTAGCCCAAAACGGTTCAATTAACCCTCCGCCTGGCACCTCTGAGAGTCGGATCTATCTGACACCCTCCATCCCGTCAGGCAACGTGCTTCTGAAAATCGTGCCAGTCCTACTACATAACAACTCCAAGTCAATGGAAACCTTTGCAGTCTTGGATGACGGTGCTCAGCGAACCATGATCCTACCTGCTGCTGTAAAGCAGCTCCAGTTAGCGGGTGTGCAAGAGAGCCTTGCCCTCCGTACCGTGCGACCTGACATTACTCACCTCAGTGGATCCAGAGTTACCTTTGAGATTTCCCCCAAATATAATCCAGGGAAGCGCTATAAGGTCCAGGGAGCCTTCACTGCTTCAGGCTTGGACTTGGTGGAGCAGAATTACCCAGTCCAGACGCTCCAGAGACGGCACGCTCATCTGCGGAAGGTTCCGCTTCACCCCTTCCATAATGCACAACCTTTAGTGCTAATAGGGTCAGATCATGTTCACCTCATCACTGCCACTGAGCCGGTGCGCCGAGGTGCAAAAGGCGGTCCCATAGCTATCCGTACCGCTCTTGGGTGGGCACTACAAGGTGCTGAAAAGTGTGACCCAAACCAGACGTCAGTGTCTCAGTGCCTCTTCCTATCTGTAGCCAGTCCGGAGGATCTCCTTTACCGAAATGTCGAGAGACTATGGCAGCTCGATGTACTTCCTTATCGAAATGAGAAGGTGGTTACCCGCTCCAGAGAAGATCAGGAGGCCATAAGTCTTCTTGAGGACAGAACTCAACGGGTCAACGTGGGGAGTTCAACGTTACGCTACTCCTCCTGCGCAAGTCAGGCGCACCCAAGCTAAAAGGTTCCATCCAGGCGGTCACAGCTAACCTGAGGAACACAGAGAGACGACTCAAGAGAGACCCAGAGAAAGCGGCTGTCTATTCCGCAGAGATTGCCAAACTTGCCCAAGCAGGTTACGTCACCAAGCTACAGCCTGAGGAGGTGAATCAGTCAGAAGAATCCTGGTACCTTCCACATCACTTGGTACATCACAACAGCAAACCAAGGCTAGTCTTCAACTGCTCATTCCAACACCAGGGCATGTCGCTAAATGAGCAGCTGCTGCCGGGGCCCATCCTAGGCCCATCCCTGCTAGGAGTCCTCCTGCGTTTCCGACAACACCAAGTTGCTATCAGTGGGGATATCCGGGGAATGTTTCACCAGATCCGCTTGCGGCCTGAGGACAAACCTCTTCTCAGATTCATATGGAGAGATCTGCGCAGCGAGGACCCACCTGACGTATATGAATGGCAAGTGCTGCCATTCGGTACAACGTGTAGTCCCTGCTGTGCCATTTTCGCTTTGCAGATGCATGCTCGTCATTACCAGGACAGTCATCCCGACATTCCACCATCAGTAGAACAAGGCTTTTATGTGGACAACTGCCTCGAGAGCCTTCCCAACATACCTGCTGCAAAGGATCGAGTGGATCAACTACGCAGCCTACTGGCAGAGGGAGGATTTGAGCTACGGCAGTGGGCCAGTAACCGAACAGGGGTAGTAGCTCATCTGCCTACCGAATCAAGGTCAGTCGCCACAGACCAATGGCTAGTTCAGAACAGAACTGACCCCTTGGAACCTGCTCTAGGCCTCAGGTGGAACTGCGCAGAAGACACCCTTGGTTATCATCACCGGCCCACGGTGCATTCAGCATTGACAATGAGAAAGGCCTACCAGGTTTTGGCCAGTCAGTATGATCCTCTGGGGTTTATAGTGCCATTTACCACACGGGCTAAGGTGCTCATTCAGCAGCTATGGTCAAAGAGAAGAGATTGGGATGATCCTGACTTGCCTCTGGATCTCCAAAATGCATGGAACACCTGGGAGTCGGAGCTAGAGCACCTCACCACAATATCCATCCCACGCTGCTACTTACCCGCTGTAGATGATGGGGCAAATTTGGAGCTTAATCTCCACGTGTTCTGTGACGCATCGGAACGGGCCTATGGCGCTGTAGCCTACCTGACCGTACTAAGGGAAGGTGCCGTCGACACATCATTTGTGATGGCCAGGTCAAGGGTTGCTCCAAAGCGACAGCAATCAATTCCCGCCTGGAACTCTGTGCCGCTAGCTGGAGCTCAGCTGGCCAAGCTAGTGAAGACGGAAATGACGCTTACGCTACGGCAGACGACACTGTGGACTGATTCCACAACCGTCCTTGAGTGGCTCCAGTCAGATTCATGCCGTTTCAAGGCATTTGTTGGAACACGCGTGTCAGAAATCCAAGAGTTGTCGGATACACGTGATTGGCGTTATGTTGATACACTTAACAACCCAGCAGATGACATAACCCGAGGTAAACCACTCCTAGCTCTGGCTGAGTTTGGTCGATGGAGACTAGGGCCACCCTTCCTCAAACAGAGCACTGAACACTGGCCTAAGAGACCTGACCCCACACCTGCAGTGAGTTCCTCTGAATTGAAAGGTGTTACCTTTGCTGCTTAACCGCAGTTGACACCGGCTCTACTGTCCCTGACGCCAACGGATTCAATACATGGAAGGAGCTGGTCGAAGCAACTCAGAGAGCACGTCAGGAAAGAGCGAGGAACCCTGCTGACCAACAGTCCATTAGTCATCAAGATGCAGAGTCTTTACTGCTAAGAGAGTGCCAAATGCAAAGTTTCCCTGAAGAGGTGATTGCTCTTCGGGCGCAGAAACCCGTGTCCTCCCGCAGTCGGCTATCCTGCCTTGCTCCTGATTGGGATCCTACACTCGGTATTGTTCGGGTCGGTGGGAGACTACGGAGACTGCAGAACGCCAACTTGGAAGAGATCCATCCAATTGTACTGGATCCACGTCACCCAATCACAAAGCTCCTCATTAAGGAGTTTGATGAACGGCTGTTACACCCAGGAGTGGAGCGAGTGTATGCAGAGCTCCGGAGACAGTACTGGATTCTGCGAGCACGTCAGGCTATCAAGCACCACCAGCTCAATTGTCCAGCCTGTCAGCGATGGAGAGCCCAGCCTAAGGTCCCGCAGATGGCGGATTTACCACCAGAGCGTCTCAGACTCCTCTGTCCACCCTTTTATTCAACAGGTGTTGATTGTTTTGGGCCCTACTTGGTCAAGATTGGCAGAAGGAACGAGAAGCGCTGGGGTGTCCTTTTTAAATGTCTCACCACTCGTGCCATCCACATTGAACTCCTCAACTCCATGGACGCGGATGCTTTCCTGCTCGCCCTACGTAGATTCATTGCCAGAAGAGGTCGACCGAAGGAGATATTATCAGACTGTGGCACAAACTTCCGTGGAGCAAATCGGGAGCTTCAGGTAGCCTTTGAGGCTATGGAGCCACAACTACAATCCCAGTTGGCAGAATACCAAATCCTTTTCAAGTTCAACCCGGGAGCCCCACTTTGGCGGTGTGTGGGAAAGGGAGGTCCGTTCAATAAAGAATGCTTTGCAGGTGGCGGTCGGCAGCCAGGCTGTCTCCGAAGATGTACTCTACACAGTGTTGGTAGAGGTAGAAGGCATTCTGAACTCTAAACCGCTAGGCTATGTCTCAGCAGACGTCGCCGATCCCGATCCTATCACTCCAAACATCCTCCTCATGGGGCGGCGAGATGCATCTTTACCTCAAGCTGTTTACGCCCCACCTGTCATGGGGCGGCGGAGGTGGCGCTACAGCCAGAACCTTGTGGATCAGTTCTGGGTCCATTTCACAAGGAATTACCTGCCTACTCTCCAAACTCGACAAAAGTGGCAGACATCCTCAGGAAACCTGAACGTGGACTCTATTGTCCTGATAGTGGATCCACAGTTCCCCAGAGCTCAGTGGCCCATCGGTCGAGTCACAAAGACCGTGAGGAGTCAAGATGGATGTGTCAGATCAGCAGAGGTCCTTGTCAAGGGTAAAGTCTACACAAGACCAGTTGCACGCCTTATCCCACTCCCCGCTCTCAAGGATGACACCCAGGACACTTGATGAATTCCTTTGTTGCACATTTGATACTCAAATGTGGGGCGGCTGTTGTGAATTCCTCATGCTACAGAGACTGTGTAGTTACAGTGACGGCTACGTTCATTACGTACGTTAATTACGTAAGTTACGTCAGAAATCACCGCAACGCTTTGTGTTATTTTGTTACGGCAGTCGCATATGCAGAAGTCAGAGACGATGTAAGTTGGTGCTTATATCTAGCTATTGTAACAGCAGATTAAGCTATCCCTAAGTTGTTCCTGTCTTAAATGTTATGCAAATGTTAACTGTTTTACTTTGTGATGTGAAGCAGTTAGCTTATCAGTGTTTTTGCTAGCTTGCTAATTTTCCACTGCAACCAAAGATGTTGCTAGCTAGTGTGTGACTCGTTTTGGTGCTGTGCAGGAGAGGATATTCATTTTATTTGCACAGTGTGATGTATGTACATTTTCTTTCAGTATTTCAGTTTGATTAGATTAATAATACACTATGATGTTAGATAATAATAAGGCATGTCAGTTGTGACACTAATGTACCTTTTTTCTGGTTTATTTCAGAAACTTCATTCATTCATTCATTCATTCATTCATTCATTCATTCATTCATGCATTAATACAAGCAATAATGTACAGCTTGTGACTGCCTGTAATGCTCCACCAAGTAAAAAGTTGAACTCCATCTGGTGACTCGTGCTCTCTGACAGGAGCCCTGAAGCGGCTAATACTCGCCATCCAGCATTCACAGGGTTAAAAACCCAACACATATTAATATAACAGTTACAATTACAAACAATACACTGAGACCTTTTTGTACCTTCTTGATGTCGTCCAGCGTGTGGATCTCTGGTGAAAGCCCCCCATGCACACACAGGAACTGCTGGTTCATCAGGGCTGCCAGGGGCAGGCAATCAAACGCCTCCATGCAGGAGTCATATACCTGCTCCGAGTACTTGATCTTACCTGGAAGGGGTTAGAAAGGCGGTGACATATTTCAAAGCTTGAGACAAAAAGAAGCTCCGGAATGTGTTTTGACATGCTTTGAAACCGCCACCATCCTCGCAAACGTACAGTCAGTCCCTGTCACTCAGAGTGTGACTGTTAGATATCGCACCAAAACACACTGCAACAAGGAACAAGAAAACATGGACAATTTCAAGAACTCAATCATCTAAAGACAGACTTGTACGGTTCCTCTAAAGGCATTAGTCAGTTCACTTAAGTGTAAAGGTGGAAACGTAGTTTCCTCACATAGCTTGTTATTCATTTATTTGGCCAACCCTTCTTTAGCACTCCCGTATGACCTGTTTCTCTCCTCTACTTCCCAGAGAAGACATGCACATTGGTGAAAAAAATGCTCCATATTACAGTAGATAGCATACTGTCTGTTACTGACAACAAATGGACGCAAAGACTCCAATTCTGTTTCAATGAAACGAAATCTGACCCAAATATATGCATGAAGCGGCGTAGGAGGATGAATCTTTGCTTCATAAAAAAAGAAAAACTCCTTTGATTTGGCAGCAATATCAATGAAGACATCCAACACAAAGCATCTTTAAAGTACATTTTTCACATGAGCATAACAATACCTCTGACACAAAACAATATCACAGGATTAAAATAGCTGAAAGGAGATTGGAGACGAGAGAGAGAAGTGGATAAAAGAAAAAGAGAGAAGGGTGGATTTTGGAAGAGAGCGAGCAGGGAATAGGTAGGAGAGAAATATAATTCCATAAAGAGAGATGGATTGATGGAAGGAGACAGGAGAAGGAGGAGAGGTTAAGATGGGGAAGGAGAGGAGACGAAGAGGGAGGAGGAAAGAGAGATGGGAAGGGGAAGGGAGTGTGCGAGGACATGAAAACAACACGTACACAAATTAAAGCCAATATTGTAGAGTACCAGTGTACAGTAGCCAAGCATTTGTGCGTGTGAATGTGTGTGTGAGACGGCAAGGAGTGTGTTTGTCAACCTCTCCATCTGCCTTGTGTAGAGCAAGATCTCATTATTGCTAGTCCACCAGTTTTCAGCTCCCTCCACACACTTAAACATTTATGAAGACGCGCTTGCCCATGCATGCAGTCACAGTACATAATCTTGCACACACTTGTGGTGCACACACACATGCACACAGCAGATGGTAATTGAGGGCGACCACTATTCGCCACGAGCACCAGGGGAAATTAGCTTCCTCATCCCTTGGCCAATCAGACACAGAGGAGCAAGTCCCTGAGCCAATCATTAAGGTCCAAATTAATTTGCTGCTAATCACCCTCTCTCGGACAGTGACAGATTGAGGGAGGAAAAGATGGAGGATGGATGCAGAGAAATAGAAAATAAGGAGGGGGGAGAAGGAGTAGAAGAAGGATGGATGGATGATACAACCTGGATGGATGGATGGATGGATGGATGGATGGATGGATGGATGGATGGATGGATGGATAGGGGAGGAACCTTGAGAGGGAGAAGTGGAAGAGATTCTACAGAAAATGTTAACTGTATAGACTTATTGCTTAGCCTTGCATTGCCAGACCTATCTCTACAGCACTGTGGAGGAGGGTCTGGCTAGTCCACACAGCAGAAAAACCTGCTCTGGTTTATTGGTCTTTCTTTAAACCAATCACAATAATCTGGGGCGGTGCTAAGAGCCAGATTCTATGATGGTGCCGCTGCAAAATAGTCTCAGGAAGGAACTAGTTTTGGTGGAACATGTGTACGTTCAGAAGTAGTTTCAGTCGT
Organism: Percina caprodes; assembly: GCA_013375575.1. Classification (NCBI taxonomy): domain Eukaryota; kingdom Metazoa; phylum Chordata; class Actinopteri; order Perciformes; family Percidae; genus Percina; species Percina caprodes. The sequence continues at coordinate 25,021 of JABXJD010002603.1, forward strand.
CAACAGAAAACTCCGATTGGACAGATAGTTTAGCTAGCTGTCTGGATTTACCCTGCAGAGATCTAAGGACCAGGTAACCATAGTCCTCAGAAATCCACCGGAAAGTGGAGGGAATCTGCCCTAAAAAGAGTCACATCCGGCACAATTTCCGGCACCTGAACAATCCTGGAATTAGAAAGTCGTTGATATAGACTACTTCTTGCTAAACCACTCCCCCTTATTAACTGTAACTAGGCATGGCAGTGTTAGCTTTGATTTGCTCTACATGTTGAAGTGGTGTGCACTATGGTGCTTTGGTGATACTCAGTATATGAAGTATCTATGAATGCGGTTTCTTTCTTTCCATGACTTCTACATGGATCACCATCAACTAATGAGGATGATGAGCGAGGATGAATATCCCTGATATTCACAATCAACAAATATTCACAATGTCAATATATGCTGGTTTTTCTATGTCTTCTATTGTACAATCAAAACACAGTCAAATAATAAGTTGGAAAGAAAAATGGTGAAAAGACATTTTGTCAAAAGCAAAACTACAAACTTATATTCAAATCAAACATTTTTATGGTCCTGAACTTTATGTTACAGCAATCTCACGGAGGAATCAGAGGTCGTTAGTGGCTCAGTTAAGAACAGGAATCCTTCCCCTTGAAGTTGGGAGATTCAAAAACTTCCAAGAAGTTAAAAGGTTGTGCAAACTATGTGAATTAGAAGAATTTGAGAATGAATCACATTTATGTAAAGGTTTACTCTTCGACGCAGCGGCCCTTTGCTGCGTGTCATTCCCCCACTCTCTCTCCCTCTTTTCATGTCTTCATCTGTCCTGTGATAATAAAGGAGTAAAAATAATCTTAAAGTGCCCATATTATGAAGAAAAAAAAAATCACTTTTTCTGGCAATTTGGGGTGTTATTTTGTGTCTCTGGTGCTTCCACACACATATAAACTTGAAAAAAAAACTCATCCATGCTGTTTTAGTTTTAGACTTCTCTTTATCGATCCTTTTGGGATGACTCCCTTACAACACACATAGACTATAAAGAGGTATAAAAAAATAAAGTATAAGAATAACAATAAACTTTTAGCTATTAATTAATTAATTAATTAATTAATGAATTGCACAGTGAAAGAGTGACTACCGCTCTGTCCCTTCCTTCCTGTTCTGTTCTGTACTCTTTACCCTATTTCCATATTAAAATATGGTGATTTTTGAAAATTAAACCACATAAACCTATTCTGGTACAAGCTCAAAATCCTATTATAAACCTGAAAATGAGCAGAATATGAGCACATTAAAAAACACCCATCAGAACACCCATCTTACATGAAATGTTCTGGTGTATTGATGATGACCAAATGAAGTGGTTGTTTGGATTCATTTATATAAGTAGGCGACTTTTGTCTCTAAAGCATGGCAAAAAAAGACAAAAAGGTTGATTTCTTTAATTTATGTTGCTATTTTTGGTATCTGGTCCTTTGCTTTAAGTAATGGTGTCTGGGCTGGGCACGACACAACAATAAAATCATTCATGCATTCATTCATACATATAGTAAATATATTTAAGTTTTAACTGTTTTTTTAAAAGATAATTTTTTGGGCTTTTCTGCCTTTCATTTTTGACAGGACAGATAGGTGAGAAAGGGGGAAGACATGCAGGAAATCATCACAGGTCAGACTCAAACCCTGGACCTCTGCGTCAAGGAATAAACCTCAAAGTACATGTGCATGTGTTTTTAGTTTCACACTGAATCAATTGATAATTAAAAAAAAATGATATGCAGATAAATTGATGCTGAAAACAATTGTTATGTGCAGCCCTACTTAGCTTTATTATACCTTTAACGGAAAGAACTGGTATAATTTGAAGGAGTAGGGTGGGATGAGGTTGATGAGGGAAGAACAACAAAGGAGTGACAGAGAGGCACTGACACAAAGGTAGAGAGAGAGAGAGAGAGAGAGAGAGAGAGAGAGAGAGAGAGAGAGAAGGAGCACAAACACAAGAGTTACTCACATTCTTGTTTGAAGGTGAAATATTCTGTCAGGTGTCTACATTCATGGTTCCCCCGTAGAAGAAAGAGCGTCTTTGGGTAGAGGATTTTCAGTGACCACAGGTATAACACACACTAAAGGTTCACCAGGGAAGAGAAAGCATAGTTGGCAGTAAGCATTTGCACATTAACATCATTAAACGTGACCAAAAGAACAGAGGTTTCAGAATGTGGGGTACATTTATGATGCATTATGGTAAGTCATTGCAGCATAAATACTATCTTGTAACAAATTAAGCTGATCATACATGTACTGTATGTGGTACTTTTCTGGACATATATGTAATTTCTTATATTGTCTGGCTGAAAGGAGAAGTTCGACATTTAAGGATTGAGGTCCAGTCATACCAGCATGGTGGGCAGATTCTTTATAAGATACTTTTTCAAGCGCCGCCACTCTAGTCCTCTCACAGGCCCACTCCTGGATTGACGACACCGCTGCATTATTCCATCCTCTTAAAAGAATCTGTCTGGCTATAATTAGTATAACCTGTCCGGACGCAGCTTCTATTCTGCTTTGGGTTGATCCATCTCCTAGAACTAATAATCTTGGGCTGATGTACAGGACGATCTAAATTGAGGACAGCTATAATATTGAAGGTGCAATGATAAGTTAAAGTCCAATAAGTACTTTATCAAACTGTATGAATGTGTGTCCCATCCCAGGATGGGAAATTATGCCTTTATGCTGGATAATCAAGGTGGGCCCCCCTACTACAGCACGTGATGATGGAGGAATGTCCACAAGTAGGCTACTACCATGAAGTGGACAGGATTTACGGTAGTAATTCCTGTTTTTCAACTTTTATGAGGCAAAAAAATGGCTGGTTAAAAAAAAAAGTTAACTTCAGGCCCTGGTTATCATGCATGTGCCTGTATTATATGGATTCAAGTCACACTCCTGATCTGTGGTGCATTTCTGCCCGACAAAGTAATCACAAAAATACACCTTATTACACCATCAAATGTCCAAACAGGATATACGACTCATTGTCCACGTTATACTCTTGTTAGTGATAACTGACCTTGAGTCATCCATGCATTTTAAATCACATCTGTACATTTTCAGACACGCATTGCGGTGTGTCGATGCCAATATCACGTAGCCTGTTATAAGACATTAAATGCAGCCCAGTGTTGTAACTCTACACCTCCGTAATGAAATAAACCTCGCCACTAGAAACTGTACCATACATTATACACTATAATTGCCACGGGTACACGGTCGGACTCAAATGCTTGACTCAACAAGGAGTAGAAGGTGAGTCTGTTTATCAATTAATGAACAATCCAGGCAGAAGACATGGTCAAAAATAACGGCAATAAATTAGGAAACGCTGGAGAGTGAGACACACGAGGAGTATCAACAATCTGGCAAAGGGTAAGTGAACACAGGTGAGTATATAGACACGGGGGAGGGGAAGACAACTACACACAGGTGAATAACATTAGGGCGGAGACAGGTAATCAAAAACGGCGGGAAACACACAAAGGCAGGAAGACAAGTTAAGTGAATAAAGACAAACAGTGGATTTCAAAATAAAACAGGAAGTCCATGAAAACAAACAGAAAAGGACAAATAATGGACATTGATTTAGTCGTAAGCCTACTGTATACACACTACACTGAGCTTACAACTTTTTTTGAGTGAATACACACCCAGTAAAATAGAGATTTGTTCTTATATAGGCTTCTGTGAAGTATGTGCAGCGCTAGATAAAGGGTCCATCCTCACCTCGATACTGAAGTAGCCCCTGTCCACATAGTCCCCTAGGAAGAGGTAGCGCGTGTTGGCAGGAGAGCCTCCCACTTCAAACAGCTTCATCAGGTCGAAGAACTGACCGTGGATATCTCCACACACTGCGGAACAAGCACGCAGCAGTGTTAGGATCATAAAGACCAGAGTTTTTAGCTGCCACATGTTCAATTTTCACAATTGAAGTGAAAGTACATTGGGACCGTCTTTGCTTCACTGGGTCCATATGGCCTGATTTGCATCTGCAGAGGTATATCTGTGCTGTCTGCTGCCCTAGAAACACCAGTCATCTGTCTAATGAAAGGAAAACAGAAAATAAGGGATAAAAATATTCTAAAAGGATCTGCTGCAATTATTTTAAGGTCTCTGTTTACTTGTCAGGAAAGGAGCCCACCAGACGTTGCGTGTTTAGCATCTATACTGATATTTTCAAAATGTCACTCTGAAAATCAACACTTTTGTCACCGTTTTTTAAGTTTTTATTACGTTTTTGTCCCTTTTTCAACACTTTTGAGGCTTTTTTTCAATGCCACTTTTTTGACGTTTTCAACACTACGTAACACTAACTTATTAACTTTAGATTTACAGTTATTTTAGGAATTGATGGTCAATAAACCTAATTTTTAGGAAATTGTACCTAATGTTTGAGTTAGAAAAGCAGAAATTATTTATACTAAAAAATAAAGGAATGGATGTTGATGGATAATCACAGACTGGAATATGTCAACTTTTACTCAATATTTCAAAACCATTTCAATGTTTTTCAAATGCTATAAAATGAATAAGACGCCCCAAAATTAATGAAAGTAGATATTTGTACTTGCCAAAGAGCATTGTGTGGAATCAATCATGTTATTTTGGGTAGTTTTGGTAGAACATTGATATAGAAAAATATATATGGGTCAATTTGACGCAAGGACAACATGAGGGTTAAATGCTGATGGTCTATATGCTTACATGCTATTTAGAGCTGAAACACTTAGTTGATCAACTGTTGATTGACTAAAAATTATTATTATTTATATCATTCATTTGAGTCACCTTTCAAGCAAAAAAAATATTTGCTGGTTCTATCTTCTCAGATGTGCAGATTTGCTGCTTATCTTTGTCTAATTTAAAAATTATACTGAATATATATGGGAATTTGACTGTTAATAAGCTATTTGAATATGTCACCTTGCGCTCTGGGAAATTGTAATTGGTATTTTATAACATTTCATTAACATTAGTCATTAAGAACAGTTTAATTGATAGTGAAACATTGTTAACTGGGGCCCTGATATCTTACTTTTGTGCTAGAAATCATGTTTGTTGTTAACAGCACTTCACTACATTAAGTGAAATTAAGTTATTGATGGTCAATTAAACTTTGTCTCCTTTGTGATAAACTCTACATCTGCTTTGGCACACAGTCCAATGGCTCTATTTCCAACCATTTTTTAACAGATTTTTCCAAGTCACATCCATTAGTATTGGATCTGAATTCTACCAGGCATCACATGCTTCACTTTATATTTTGAACGACTTCAGGACTGTCTGTCTGTGTGATATGCCAGCATACATCTTCCCGACCGCCTCCCTCACCATCTGTCTGGCCTCTTCTTTCACTTTTAGTTGATGTCATATTTCCTCTCAGCAGTCATTTTACAATGGCCATTTTGCATCTGCTTGGCTACTTCTGTCTGTCTCTTCATCTGCCTGCTGTGTTAATGTCTGTTTTCACATCTACCCCTAAGCATCCACTTTAATTCAAACTGAGAATTGGGAATGCAAAATGGCGTGGGTGAAATTGAGCCATACCATTCTGCCTCCTCAGACTTGCTTCAGTATTCTCCCACAAGTCTTCATGTGACTCCCTAAAAGCCTGTCAGCTCATGTGTCAACCATCCACCTGCCTGTCTGGTGACTAGTCCGTCTATCCAAAAACATTTCCAGAGAGACTCCCTGACCCTGCACCTTTTTTGCAGTGTTATCTCTGAAATCTATAGGCTGGATCCAATCATAGCTACCTCAGGCAAAGAAATCCTCTCAGGTGGGTGTTTCTGGGTCAGAACATGTAGAAGTGGACAAACTTGGAAACATTGGGAATGAGCAGGTTTGAGAACCTCTGCACTAAGCAGCTTATGATCGTCTGTCTCTCCATCTGCCTGTCCTTGTCCCCGGGGAGCTGTACCTGTGAAAGCCGAGCGATGTTCCCACGCTACGTGGGCGCGACGTCCCACATAGAATTATCTCACCGCTGGCATTTGCATAAACGCGCACACAAACATGCAGAGATACACAGGATCATAAACCAAGCAGTGTCGATAGGTTGAGTGTCTGCCTGCCTGTCTTGTCTGTCTTCTGTGACATTGTCTCAGAAACTTGTTTTCCATTTTGTTCTTCATCGATCTCAATCTCCTCCTCCTCCCCTTGACATTCTCCTCGGTTCATACCATTTCCCTGGCAAGGGAATACATGCAGATATTACTGCACTAAGTACAACCTGCACAATTGGTTTATCTACATATTTATCATACTATTAAAGCAGTTGCACATTTTTGTATTCCCATCTTGTATATATTCAAATATCTGTTCTTATGTATGTATATATGTATGTATGTCTATATGTATGTATATTGTATCCTAGTATTTCATTTGTATTTATATTCTGAGCTGTGTGACTGATTTTGCTGCTGCAACACTATAATTTCCCATTTATCTCTTAGTAAAAGTGCGACCGAACAACAGTTCATATTAACAAGAGTGGCAGATGCATATGGCAGATTAATGAATCGATGGATGGAATCTGACCAATACATAATTACTGATCTTTCTGCTATTCCTCTGTCTCTCTATCTCTCTGTTAGACTGTCACTGTCTCTGCGTTCACTGTTAAAGTGTGTGAACTATTCGCTTGTCACTCATGAACACGTATACATTTACACTTCTAGCGCGTATGTGCAGGTAGTCCCAATGGGAGCTTTGCCAACAGCTTTTAAAGGAATAGTTTGACATTTAGAAGAAAACGCTTATTTGGTTTCTTGCGAGTGTGATGAAAAGATTGATACTCCTGTCTGTATGAAGGTAGAGCCAGCAGCCGGTTAGCTTAGCATACTGCTGCACAAGTTATTTAATCTGTACAAAAAGTTCAAAAAATTAAAAAGTAAAAAAAAAAAGAAAATTGCAGTTTTACGGGGGACTCTTTCTTGGCCAGGACTAGTTACCAGGCAACCAGATAACCAGGAAGTTATCAATCCTAAATAGTCTAGTACCTAACCCCCCATAAAACGGCAAAGTGAGGTTTTTACACGTTTTTCTTGGTAGAAATTTTGCATTTTACCCAAAATGTCAAGCTATTCCATTACAGTGACTGATATCAGCTTTAGCTTTCCTCCTATTTTCTACCGACTGTTGTAATTGTTACACCCCATTCCTTCGTTCTCCATCACTATACCATACCCGTGACTGGCGCCTCAATGTCCAACATAGTGCGCTCCTGGCGCAGGATGGCGGCCCCCTCATTGATGATGCGCAGGGCCACGGCCTCCTCCAGGCGGCCCTCCTTGGTGAGGTGAGCTTTGAGCAGGTCCACCCGCGGCCGGCCCTCAGCGTCAAACACCTCCTTCATGGTGAGCCGGTGGGCCAGGGGGAAGGGGACCGCTGGAGAGAGGGAGGTTGGGAGTGACGTGAAAGGATAGGGAGGAGATGGGAGTGAGAAGGTGTAGAGAGATGGAGGCAGAGGAGAATAAATGATGCAGGAAGGAAAGGGGGAGAAAACATGGCGGATAACATTTGAGATTGAAAGGCGGAGGAGAGTTTGAATGAGAGCACGGATATGTGAATGGCGGTGCGTTAGATTATGAAAGGAATGAGAGAAGTTGATACAGAAGAAAAAAATTATAATATTCATTATAATTGCACAACATGATTTATTCACAGTTCCTGTATTTTTTAACAAGCTTGGCCACAAACATCACAGGCTCTATATCCTTGCTGATCACACCTCTGCTGTAGGCTTTGACTGAGTGTGTGTGTGTGTGTGTGTGTGTGTGTGTGTGTGTGTGTGTGTGTGTGTGTGTGTGCGTGCGTGTGTGTGCATGTGTGCGTGCATGTGTTTGTTGAAGCAGGGGCTGCCAGAGTTATCAGGGCTGCCTGCCTCTGTTCTGCAGTAATGTCTTTCTTACATAATGAAGGCCCCCAGGGCGCTGCTGGAGAGGGGGGTTGACTGACGACGGGGGTGATACAGCAAGAGCGCACAGCTGCACGTGAAGAGTCACGTACACACATACGAGGACACATTCTACAAAACGCAGACAAACGCACACACATGAGCGGTCTTAACAAGCAGGCACAAACTCAGTGGCAAGAAACAAAGGCAGAGGCGCATGCGTACATCATGTATATCACAATGGCGTTAACACACATGATCGCATACGTGTGTGGCATGTGAGTCTACAGTGGCACACACACAATAACACACACACACACACACACACACACACACAGGCATTGTTATGCAGGATCCACAGAGCCTGTTGGAGCCCCACCAGTGCTAACACAGATAATGGCCTAGATCACAAACTAAAAACTAGGCCTGGCTCTCCCTCTCTCCCTCTCTCTCTCTCTCTCTCTCTCTCTCTCTCTACAGACACACACTTCCACTCTCTGTCACTTTGTCTCTATTTTGCACTCTCTCCTTTTGCCCCATCTCTATTTATTTTTCAACTGTTCACTCCTCTTGCTCTCTTGCTGCTTCCCTCTCTTTCTGTCCATGTAAAAGACCACATCTCCCCTTAGTGTGCTTTCACACTGATGTCCATCATTACACTTTAATATGATACTTACATTTTATTTTTTTGCAGTTTGGTAATTAGGATGTTGATTACATATATGAGTGTCAAAGTGACACGTGTGTTGATTGAGAGATAGTCCTATTGAAAGGTGATTGCCTATTGTCCCACACCTGGGGACACAGAAGGAAGGGCAGTGAACCCAGTTGTAAATAAACGGAGATGCTATAGCAAGAGCAGAGTGTGGGATTTCTTCCTTTGTTCCAAGTTCATTTCACAGTAAAAACAGCTCAACGTGAAACCAGACTTGAAAAAACCACAATCAGCAACATTTGGCTGTAAAATCTAAAGGTGACACATTCTTACTCCCATCTCGTAAAATACGGACACTTGGTCAGGTGCCTTTGTCGTTGTTATAAAGGAGACCTTTAGCGTCATATAACGTCAATAATGGGACGGTTAAGGACACACACGGGACACAAACCCTGCTCTCCTGGCTGAAAGTCCTGTGTTTGACCCATCAACCCTCCGACCAACCTCCCTACTCAGAATTTCGCCCTTACATACTACTCGCTAAACCTAAATCTATAGATGCTACTCTCCCTGGTACGTTCTACACACACGCCAAAGGGTGCTTTTTTCCCCCTATCATCTGTATTCTACGAGTTCGGAGTGAGAACGGGTTGCCTATTAACTTAGTCACGGTTGACGCTTTTTAGAAAGCAGCTGAAGACACACCTGTGTCAACTCGCTTTGTGTCATGTTTGTAATTTGGGGGTTTTAGTCTTTCAATCTTCATTGGTATTTGTTTTTGCTTGTTTTGTATCACACTGTATTTTAACAAATGTCTTCTGTATGAAGCACTTTGTGACTCTGTATGTAAAATCATATTATACACTAAATGAACCATCCAAATCGAATACAGCACACCTAAATCAACACTTAATGAGTAATTATGATAATTTACTCATTACAGTAGTTATATTGCTGTGGATGAATATCTCTTCTGACAAACCATACAGTCATAGTTCTGGTTTTGAGCTATTTTCAGACTAAACCATCTAGCCATTTGGACCTCACCTGGAAGAAAGGGGGGGATTTGTACTACATCACACCAGAACAACACCGGACACCTTAACCAAAAGCCATCTCAGGGTACCCTAAATCATCTAATGGCACCTTAGGGCTGCATAGGTTAGCACTACCACAACCTGAGAAAGTTTTACACACCTTAAGACTGATCACAACACCCAAGAGCACCCTGAGACATCCCAGGACACCAGGACCTGCCAGGCTGAAGGGTCTGTTTCCCACAGATTGAGAACAGCAAATCAATTTTGCCTCTCAGATGAGGACTGATTGATAGTTTAAAAAGGTTTGTGCACAACACGCTGTCAGAGAACATAAGACCGAAAAAGAATTACTCATGACTTCTTATTTATTTATAAAAAAGGGAACAACAGGGCTCAGGCAGTGTGTGGCTAATCCTCCTCCTTCATTGTACTGCAATGTAATGCACTTTTACTGCTGGCACGGCACTATCCAGGGCTGAACTGTGCTACAAATTGTAATGATGCTGGTACAAGTCACATAAAAGCTACAGTGTTCTTTTGAAGCTTGCACACATACAGTGCATGAACTTAAAGTGCCCATATTCTTTTCTTATTTTCAGGTTCAGTTGTATTTTGAGGTTGTACCAGAATAGGTTTACATGGTTTCAATTTTAAAAAACACCATATTTTTGTTGTACGGCACATTGCTGCAGATCCTATTTTCACCCTGTGTGTTTAGGTCTCTGTTTTAGCTCCAGAGTGAGACATCTCACTTCTATACTATCTTTGTTGGGAGCTGCACATGCTCAGTAGCTCGGTAAGATCCCATCAGCTAGAAAACTCTTTCTCCAGCTTTGGTCAGTCCAAGGTTAGCTGGGAGACTTCTTCTAGACGAGGGACACTTGTGGAATACCTGCAGAACAGGGACAGGAAGTAGTTCCTTTGAAGATTATGGTCAACTAGTGGCTGCTGTAGCAGTGTTTTGCCATTGAGAATGAGCTAGCATGCTATGGTTAGCCACCTCGTCTCGGCTAGCGACGTAGAAAACTGAGCAAATGTTGAACAGCTCACCTGGAGACTGAAGACAGAGGACATTCAGAAACCGGATCTCACTCAACTCTGGATAGTTCTTTTTTCTGGAAGCACCAGAGACACAAAATAACACCCCAAATCCCACAATATGGGCACTTTAAAGGTCTTGTGATATGGTGCTCTTTGGATGCTTTTATATAGACCTTAGTGGTCCCCTAATACTGTATCTGAAGTCTCTTTTATATAGACCTTAGTGGTCCCCTAATACTGTATCTGAAGTCTCTTTTATATAGACCTTAGTGGTCCCCTAATACTGTATCTGAAGTCTCATTTATATAGACCTTAGTGGTCCCCTAATACTGTATCTGAAGTCTCTTTTATATAGACCTTAGTGGTCCCCTAATACTGTATCTGAAGTCTCCTTTCCAAAATTCAGCCATGGTGCAGAATTTCAGCCACTAGCGCCAGTCCTTATGACCTCATAAGGAGCAAGATTCCAGATCGGCCCATCTGAGCTTTCATTTTCTCAAAGGCAGAGCAGGATACCCAGGGCTCGGTTTACACCTATCACCATATCTAGCCCCTGGGGGACCATAGGCAGGCTGGGGGAACTCATATTAATGTTAAAAAAAACTCATAAAGTGACATTTTCATGGCATAGGACCTTTAATGTGTGTATGTATTTCCTGTATATAAGGTAAAACTGAGGCTCCCTGTGTGTGTGTGTGTGTGTGTGTGTGTGTGTGTGTGTGTGTGTGTGTGTGTGTGTGTGTGTGTGTGAGAAAGAGAGAGAGAGAGGAGAAGCGAGAGGGAAGCAGTGTGAAACTCGTAAATTGTGAAAGTAGGGCAGGTGTGAGAGAGTGGAGAGCAGCGGAGACGCAAAGCATGGGGAAGGGACTATACTTGGGAAAACTATACTTGGCAGTTAAGGAATGGCGAGAAGAGCGAGTCACACCGAGAAGGTCTTTTGCACCTGACAACTGACTATTTGATGAGCGCACAATTCCAGGGGAAAACTTCTGGATTTGAGACAATCTTTGAGAGGTTCAAGCGCACATGGACTGCAAGCTGTCTGGGGTTTGGAGCTGTAAATTATGAAGAAAACAAACACATCTGAATTAAATATTGCAAGTCTGATATGAATTTGTGGAACTTCATCCTCAAAGCAATTTTGTTGGCAAAAATCAGGGTAAAAGGCTGATAATAATGGCAGGCTTTCTGCATAATACATCAGAATTTGTAAGCCTGGAGCACAACATTAACGCAGAAGAAACGCATTTACATTTAATGCAACGCCCACATTTAATATCTACAGTATATGCGTTCAGTAGTATAACTGATCATCCCACGTTAACCAGTTTGTGGGCCATTGGATAGGCCTGGTTCATGTATTTTTATGCATATTATTCTTGTAATGCTCTGGCGTAATTAGATTTAGGCTTTTACAAAAGTTAACGTTCTGATGCTAACGTGTTGCTGTTTAGCAGGAATAATCTTTCTCATGTTCACCATCTTAGTTGGGTGTATTAGCATGCTAACATCCGCTAATTAGCACTCAGCACACACATTTTGTTATTGAGCTTGTGCAAAACAAATGGCACCTCCTGACGATTCAAAAAGCTGAGTAGTTTCAAGTGTGTGTGAGAGAGAGAGAGAAAGTTGAGGAGTGTAAGACCAGAGATCTATCACATGTCTGGGTTGTTTCTCGCTGTACGAGCGATGACGCAGGCTGTGCGAATAAAGCGTGATTCATGGTTGTGTGGAGACTCCACGCAGAGCTTTCGCCGTAGCCTACGTGAGTGGTCTGAAGTTTATACTTGTGCGTTGGTGTGTGTGTTGATCTCTCTAAGAGAATAGCAGGGCCAGAATGTGTTAGCGTGAGGAGTGTGTGGTTGAGAGAGTGACGGAGTAGCTGTCGGTACACGATCCGTCCTGCCTGCACGATCCGTTTTGCGCATGTGCAATATGTTCGCGCACGCGCAGATGATATCATGATGAACGAGGATTTACCAGGGATTTACGGCACTGCACGATCTGTTCCACAGTAGCGGTCCGCTGTTAGCCTCCACCGGAAAGCTAACGACGTTAGTTTAGCTAACAGCTTATTCGGCTAACCGCTAGCTGACAGCTTGATTCAGCCTAAAATAACGTTACTCAAACTAAACAGTGGGAAAAGCTACAGCTAAATTAAGACTTTACAGTAATAATAAAGACAAGTATTGAGTGATTGTATTTTACATGAGCACAAGTAAAGTAGAACTGATATAACAGCTGTTATATATTTAAATGGTTATTTGAACTTTTGAGGGTCTTTTACATGCTGTCTCAGCTAGTGGTTAGCCAAATTGGCTGTTAGCTAAACTAACGTTAGCTTTCCGGTGGAGGCGAACAGACTTTCTTTAACTGTCTATGGGAACAGATTGTGCAGTGTCGTAAATCCGCGTTCATCATGATATCATCTGCGGATGCGTGAACATATTGCACATGCGCAGAACGGATCGTGTACCGACAGTAGCGACTCTAGAGGCATTGTGGGAGAAACAAAGGGTCTCTCCTGTTCTTTCTGACCAAGGTGGGAAATCTGTAGCAGGAAAAGTTAACCCTTGTGTTGTCCTCCCTTTGACCATGCAACTTTTGTTTTTCTGGGTATGAATTAAAACTATTTGGGTGTGTTTTTTTCTCGACACTTTTGTCACTTTTTCCGCTGTTATTGTTATTTTTTCTGCGCTTTTATTTTCACACATTTTTGAAGCTTTTTTGGACATTTTTTCCACTTTTTTTAGCGTTCTTTTATCATTATTTTCCAATGCTAAAAAAATGAATTAAACCAAACGTATTGAAAGTAGTGTACTGCGTTGTAGGGAACCATCCTCGTTATTTTTTATTTTTGACAATTTGGTTGAAAGAAAATTTCTGATATAGAAACTTTTTGAAAATGGGCCAAATTTTACCCTCTCCTTGATTTCATGTTGTTTATGGTGAAGGAGAACCAGGAAATGAGTCGGGGGGGGAATACAACGCTACCAAGCCGTAGCCGAGAGACGTTTGGCATCACTGCAACATGTAGTTACATTTCTTAAGAGGTGCACGTCTGTTATGATTGTGTATGTGCTGTTTCCTGTTTTATTTTGATAGTCTTGTCTTTCTGTCGAGTCTTTACTAAAGTACTTTTAGTTTTAGTTTTTCTGCCCTTGTGATTGTCTGATGTCTTTAACCTATTCCCAGCCCTTCTGTCACCTGCCTCTTGTTAACTTTTTTTTTTTTTTTACATAATAATATATTATAGAATATACTATAGACATTGCCACTTATTAAGCCCCTTCAGGGTTTTTCGGCAATTGCCCATCACATCTTTTGTGAAACATATAACACTGTTTTAATGTTTTTGTTGTGAAAATAAAATAACTCATATAAATCAAATCAAATCTCAATACCTCTTGTATTTAGTGGACTGTTTTTGGATGTTGCCTGCTGTTCCAGGACACCTTTTATTTGTTGGATTTCATTATAATAAATAGAATTGTGAAAGAGAAATACACAGAGGTTGTCAGGAATTCAATTGGGCAGGTTTTATTTCTTTATTTATTTCATTTCAGCTAGCGTTTTCCATGTTTCATGCTGTCTGGATATAAATGAATATAATATCCATCAGAACTGACTCAGCAAAGGCTTTTACATCCCGTTTAGTGCATCAATTTAGTACCACTAAGGTCTATATAAAAGAGATTTCAGATTCAGTATTAGGGGACCACTAAGGTCTATATAAAAGAGATTTCAGATTCAGTATTAGGGGACCACTAAGGTCTATATAAAAGAGACTTCAGATTCAGTATTAGGGGACCACTAAGGTCTATATAAAAGAGATTTCAGATACAGTATTAGGGGACCACTAAGGTCTATATAAAAGAGACTTCAGATACAGTATTAGGGGACCACTAAGGTCTATATAAAAGAGACTTCAGATACAGTATTAGGGGACCACTAAGGTCTATATAAAAGAGACTTCAGATACAGTATTAGGGGACCACTAAGGTCTATATAAAAGAGACTTCAGATACAGTATTAGGGGACCACTAAGGTCTATATAAAAGAGACTTCAGATACAGTATTAGGGGACCACTAAGGTCAATATAAAAGAGACTTCAGATACAGTATTAGGGACCACTAAGGTCTATATAAAAGAGACTTCAGATACAGTATTAGGGGACCACTAAGGTCTATATAAAACAGACTTCAGATACAGTATTAGGGGACCACTAAGGTCTATATAAAAGAGACTTCAGATACAGTATTATGGGACCACTAAGGTCTATATAAAAGAGACTTCAGATACAGTATTAGGGGACCACTAAGGTCTAGATAAAAGAGACTTCAGATACAGTATTTCAAACACCTTAAGTTGTGGAAGTTTAATCAAAATTTGCCGTTGCATTACAAGTTTTCTAAAGCAATACTTAAAAATGCACATCAAATACTGTATGTGAATGGAAACATGGCTATAGACAACCATTGTGTACAGAAATATGCTGTAAATGAATGTGTGTTGTCATGATGACATATTGGATGAAATAGTGTCAGATTGAGTTCCAAATCCTTTCTCCTACACAGATATCCACAGTGTAAAGATGATGTTAGCTAGATGTATAAGCTTGGACCATAAATGCCACACTTCTTGAGAATAGTAATAGTGGATGGTGTTTCTCTCTAATGCTGCTCTGAAGTTTTCAACCTTATGAGAGAACCTTGGCCTCTGACCGTACCGTTTAAGCTGTCCCTTGTCTGAGTACAGACTGAACACAATGAACTCCATGTTCTGAAGTGCAGGCAAGTAGAGTGAAAACACAACTATCCTTCCTTTTCACTAAAGCAACCTATCACACAGTGCATGGCGTGTGTTTGCGGTGAACTGGACCAAAGGGTAAGAAAAGGGGTGAAAGTAGTTTTAGCGTCTTCCTAATGTACTGTTTTTGTCTTCTGGCCCACTCTCTAAAAGCTGAACTCCCCGATGTGGAATTTATTAAGCGCCGAAGGTGCCAGCTCAGCCAAAAATCTCCACATCACAAGCGCAGCCTGAGAGAAAATCTATTACATAGCTTTCAACCAAATCTCCTAAATTTGTTTGGGCTGGCCTAATAACCTAACTGGAGCAGAATGGGATCAGAATCATCTTGTTATTGTGTGGCTAAAGTTAGTTATGGGGATATTTCATCAGTTTTAATAACACAGGAACACCATTCACAATGAGAGGGGTTGGTGCATGATGCAGGAAGTGACAGCAAGCGAGAACAGACAGATTGCAGAAATGACTGTACAAGTCACCCATGATCCATCAGGCCTCATTGTGTCTGTTCTCCAAATGTTACAAAGTATGACTAAACAGGTGTACAAAGACACAAACGTGCGCTCCTTTTTTAACAGGTTGTTAGATCATTGAAAAAGGAAATCCTCTCTGGAGCTGAGCAATAAATATGCCATGGCTTACACTACAATAGCGCACATGGTAAAAATGGTATATACAAAGATATTACCGAAGCACATGCAGTATAAACAGGCTATATGTGCTACACACAAGCTGTAATTAATTGATTACAGTGCATTATAAATACTGGGCCTGAGCACACTGTATGTCTGGTGTTCATCCAGCAGCTTTGACCAGAACTAATGGCATGCCTGTAATGTTTGTGTCTCTGTATGTTAGACGTGTTGCCCTTTACAGGACCTCATCTAAAGGGATCACACACACATCGCCCCAGATCACTTCATTCCACTGCCTGTCTCTGCATGAATAAATGAAGGAGGGAGAAACTGAGGGAGGGATGAAAAGAATGAGTGGAGCACATGAGAAAAAAGAGAAAGGGGGAGAGAGAGAGATATAGGGTAAGCCAAAAAATGGTGGTGTATGAGAGAGGAGAGATATGACTGTGTGTGTGTGTGTGTGTGTGTGTGTGTGTGTGTGTGTGTGTGTGTGTGTGTGTGTGTGTGTTTATCTACCATGTTTGACCCAAATCAGCTAATGTAGATCCATGGGATCTTTGAAGGTGGTGGGGGGACAACTAAAGATGCGTTTGAAGTCGTTCAATTAATGCACACTACACACATGAAGGACCATCTGTGTACACACACACACACACTCACACACACACACACACACACACACACACGCCCATCCCCTCACAGCGTGTCCTCATTAGACAATCCCCCTTTCTCTCTCTATCTCTCTCTCTCTGGAGTACCTTCTCTATAAATAGCCCTTGCCCTGCCGCCTTCCCCACAGGGCACACAGAGACCTGTCAAGGTGGGACCCCTGGCTCGCAACGATAACACCAACATCCAACACACACACGCGCACACACACACACACACACACACACACACACTCACACACACACACACACACACACACACACTCACACAGGACTCAGGGAACTAGAAGGGAATGGGACAGCATGTTACACTAAAAAGGAAATGTGCCCAGTATGCCCCAAGCCTTGCCAGGGGTGGTGTGTGTGTGTGTGTGTGTGTGTGTGTGTGTGTGTGTGTGTGTGTGTGTGTGTGTGTGTGTGTGTGTGTGTGTGTGTAAGCATGCGTTACATGGCTCCACTCAGCTTTGGTGAATACTATTCACACATTCATTGATATGTTTAAGAGGTCAGAATTTACACAACGGTAAATATCACCTTTGCACTTTAAATTATCATCTCTTAATGGGGGACTACTTCTAAATGTGAGCCGAGCGAGCTAGGCCTTTGGTTTCAACAATAGATTATAATCCTGCTGGGTTGCTATTTGAGGATATGATTGCATGTGAGGACACCTTTGAAATGATCAAACTCTTTGTAAAATGTATTAGTGTTTAGTGCATGGGCATGCTTCTATCTCTTGTAGCTCTGTCCCGCATTATGCTAGTGCACACACACACACACACACACACACACACAAACACACACACACACACACACAGACACACAGACACACACATACACACACACACAGTATGCATTATACACACAATCACACATAATCACATTATAGATAATGTCCTCCAAGTGACAAGTCTGAGGCTGGATGGTTTGTTAGTTTTAAAGTCTCCAAAACTGTGTTAAAGTGCTCAAATTATGCTTTTGGCTTTTAGTTATATATCTTGTTGTGCATGTTATAGATTTACAAAGTTAAAAAGACCAAAGTCCCAAAAAAGCACCCTCATACTCTGCTTCTGACTGGCTAGTAGTCCTTACCTAGGTACTGTCAGGGCACGGCCTTATACTCTGCTTCTGACTGGCTAGTAGTCCTTACCTAGGTACTGTCAGGGCACGCCCTCATACTTTGCTTCTGACTGGCTTGTCGTCCTTAGCACATGTGCGACTCCCAACAAAGATGGAACAGAAGTGAGATGTCTCACTCTGTAGCTAAAACAGAGAGCTCAACACACAGGGTGAAAAGAAGAGCAGCAGCAATGTGAAGTACAACAAATACAGTATATGGTGCTTTTTGAAAATGAAACCATGTAAACCTATTCTGAGAAAACCTCTAAATACAATTATGTACCTGAAAATGAGAATAATATGGGTTTATGGCAGAAATATGGCTTTAAATTACGAACGTGTCACGTGGGTCTGGCTTCTCCAATTTCGACCATAATGGCGGCTCGTTCAGAATACAATTTCGTATTTTCCAAAAATAGTTCACCGAAGCGTGTTTCTGAAAACATGTTAAGTGAGAAATAGGCCGTGCAGTTGCTGAATCGGTCTGTTTTTTTTGATAAACAAAAGCAAATTTGAAAGATTTACGTCATATTTTGAGAGGCGCTCGTCTCGCTCATCCCGCTCGTCATTTCCGGTTAGTGTTTTAACATACATGCACTGATTCACTAGTCAAGGGCACTCCACCAATCAGATTGGTCATTGAGTCCAACTGCCCATTGGCCGATTCAACAAATCAAATCGGCCCAAATGAACGCTGACGGCTCATCCAACTGACAATGACACGGAACACACCAAACACACTCGAGTCACCGACCTCGTCAGACCAGATAATTGGGTTGGTGTCTCAGCGCCTTAATGGGTTCTTTGTTGGCTCATGCTCAACCATTCCACCAAGTTTCATGAAAATCAGGCGAGTAGTTTTCCCCGTAATGATAAAGCTGTAGCCACGTAATGCTTGGTGCTTTTATTTGATCAAGCTTGTCACGGTTTGGCTGGTCATACCACTCCTAGACAACCTTGCCATTTAACCTTTTCCACATCTCGTAAGCTTGGAGCTCTGTAAGTGACAGTAAACCGTGACAGTGAGCCAACACACACAACACCAAACCCTGAAACGAGCTGATAAATGAACTGTAGCCATCATTAATGTTGTTAATTATACCTGTGCTTCTTTCATGAAAAGGTTTATAAAGCAGAAGCTGGGCAGTGGAAGTGATGCATCACACAGTATCTGTAATTATGTTTTTATGTTAAAGAATGGAGCCCAGAAGCATCATGTTACTAGTGCATTTTTCCAGGTCTGAGTAATACACAGAACAACCTTACTCACAAATCTCGTCCATGTTTTCCATATTTTTGCTGCTAAAGGGGTAACCACAGCCAGAGATACAAATTTAATTGATGTCAATGATTCATTTTTTTTTGTCAATCGAGCTTTTCAGCACTAGGTGTGGGCATCGGCGGGTCTATCTGTGCCCTGCTTTGACCCTCACATCGGGATTCCATGAAATCGACACGGAGATTAGCACTGCCGAACTACTGTACCAGCCAGCATGTTTGCATTGCATGTAGTCTATTAGAAGATAACATAAGTCCTCATTTCGCACACCCAGGATTCCTTGCTGTTGACTCATGGGTGCAGGTTTTCCCTTTGTCACAAGTGAATGCTGGTACACTATACCTGATAGCATAATGTCTTTTTTCTGTCTCTCATTAATGAGAAATTAGGATTGTTGTGGCTTTACAGATACAGTTATGGATCTGACATGAGGAGTAACAGATACATTGTGTTTCTACAACATCAAGTAAAAGAGTCTGTTCTATTCCAGCTTGCCTTACTTAAGAACTTACATATTACTTTGGTGGCAAAGTTATGAAACTAAACTTTTATGCAAGAGTCACATAATCACATTTTGGCTCTGAAGCCGGCTTGTTTTTCACACACGCACAGACGGGTTTGCATGGTAAGTGAATCAAAAGGGTGTGAAAAGTCAATTGGTTAAGTCAGAGGATGCTGTCCTGCCACTCAGCAGTGTGAAACGCTACTTCCTTTGTCCCTTCTCCATCCCTCTGTGCCTCTCTCTCTCTCGCTCTCCCTCGCTCTAGCTACTTCACCTCCTCCGTGGCCTTGTCACATTTTCTCCTTCCCCCTCTCCCTCACCTCGCCCCCACACTCTCTGCCGCTCTGTCCGTTCCTCTCGCTATGCTTTGTCCTTTGGCTCCATCGCTGTGCACTTCTCTCCCTGAATATCACTAAAATCCATAACATGGGGAACTACCGGGCACAGTCCATCAGCAAGTAGTGACGTCTCTTTGACTGATGCCCCCAACTCTCTCCGGCTCCACACACACTAAATCATTCTTAACTGACTGATGGATTGCTGTGTTGTTTTGCTGCATGTTTGTTACAGAATGTGCATGTGTGTGTGTGTGTGTGTGTGTGTGTGTGTGTGTGTGTGTGTGTGTGTGTGTGTGTGTGTGTGTGTGTGTGTGTGTGATGGATGATGCATGAGGACATAGGCCATTTAGTTTGGTTTGTTCCAGTGGTGAGGCAGCTGAGCTCCGGTGGCCCAGCTGCATTACATCACACACACACACACACACACACACACACACACACACACACACACACACACACACACACACACACACACACATACACACACACACACACACACACACACACACATGGAAATGAAGATGTAGGTTAATAAAAATGAAAGAAAATACATATACACATGTGAAGGGAGCTACTGATGTGGGGGTGAGGGCAGATAACTAATGGATAGTTTGGGGAGTCAGTGTTAATTTGCCGTCAGTCAGTTTTCTCAGGGGATCCAGATTTCGTTGCACCGTCCCTGCACAACTGCATCCATGTAGTCAAACACACACACACACACAGAAATATGCACATGCAGTCCTGAAGTCCTACGTGCAAAAACTGCAAGAGCCTCCACGCCCCCCAGTCCATCCCAACCCCTTCCAAGCACGACGCACGCACGGAATACCGGGGCATGCCCAAGCGACGCATCCAACTGTCAGCTCCGCTTCTTCCGGCAGAGAGACCTTGAGTTTATTTAGGGGAGGCACTCGGAGAGCCAGCCAGCCAGCCAGCCAGCCAGCCAGCCAGCCAGCCAGGCATCGTCTCATGTGACAGCCTGCGTGCGTGGAAGCGCCGCTGCCATGCCAGCCTAGTTGTGTGACCCGATAAGCACGACAATCTGTGCAAGCTCCGCGGATCATAACCCGAACGGTACCCTTCCTCGCCTCCCAGCCGCCCACGCGTACAATTAGAAACAAACACTCTCATAAACACATGAAATATTCTTTAATCCAGTGATGCAATAACACCATTAGCGCGGTATGCATCATCATCGTCGGGCAATGGGCTCGGATACGCAGCGCAGCATCCCTAAACTCAATCTGGTCTCCCATTTGACCCTCGGGGAAACAAGAGGGGGAAGCCAGGGAGACCTTTACGGAGACGTGGAAGAGCGATACGCACAGGAGACGTCCAATCACCCGCTGACATTCAGGCCTTTTTTTTTTTTTTAATGAGAACACGTCGATTTCGAACGACTCGTAAATCCATCATGTGCACTCGTGGTTTTTTGAACGTCACATTGGCGAACGTCAGGCTGATTTCCTCTAATAGGCCTAAATGTAATTACACCAAACTCACAGTTCTGGAGGTGCGCACTCGGCCATGCAAAGTTGTCACCCTACCTGGCATATAAACCATTCGATTACCTGACTTTGGCTCAGATTTGGCAAAAAAATAAAAACTCTATCGCTAAGGCAGGCCACCCTATATGTGATCGGCATGTCCACCACCGGGGCGCCGCTAGAGATGCGCTACTGTAAATAAAACACAAAGCCACAGAAAGCTTAAAAATCATTGAGTCTCCGAGTGACAAGTCTCCCATAGCATCTTACCCTGCCTCTCTCTCTCTCTCTCTCTCTCCTCTCTCAATCCTTACATCGTTGCTTAGGCTACATGCAACATCATCCCGTGACACCATCCACATCCAGAACCACAACACCAAAGATCGCAGCTTATGCGTAACATTTATTTACCTTTATGTCTGCCTTTCGCTGTCATCGTCACACTGCTTGATGTTTCATTGGAACAAGATGCTCATCTCCCTCTCCCTCTCTTCTCCCTCCCTGCTTTTTCCTCTCTCTATCTGTCAGTTGTGCCTCTGTAGGGTTTTATTCAGTAACACGAAACCACCGCTAGGAGTGGGGCGCGTAAATGGAGCTCATGCAGCACAGGGTGTCGCACAATAGCTTTGGCTAGAGGAACATACCGCCTCCCCCCCTGTTAGAAAATGGGGTAATGCCTCGGTGAGGGGGTGAATTCTGATAGAATAACAAGGGAAGACCCTGATTATGGCGTTTCGTACTGGATCCCCCCCATGCTCTTAAAGGTTCAGAGGCACATGCATAGTGTCTCGCCAGCCAAACAGGCTTCTTTTCTGATGGTGCTATAATAAGAATAATAAGAATAATGGCAATAAAGGGATGGACTAAATAAAAACGTGCAAAGAAGAGACATTAGTCCAACGAAACGATGCAAACTTAAAAAAAATAAAGGATGAGTTTGAATTATTGGCACAGATTAACCTCTCACGTGCAGTATCTGGCTTGCCTACATTTGATCACCCGGTCGGCGGAACTTGCAGAGCTGCAGTCGGACATCCTGGAGTCGGGACGGGAACGGAGCCGAGGGGGGTAGGAGGGGAGTTTGGAGGGGGGGCGGGGGGCGCTCGCTTGCTCTCTTCTGTCAAGGGTCGAGGCGGTGGTGTCGGGTCCCCTGGCAGGCGGCGGGGATATGCGCGGTTGGTGCTGGGTGCTTGTCTCGCTGCAGTAACGGCATCACTTGGTGGAGGCTCCGGACTCTCTCGGACGGGGGAAGCCTGCTGCTGTGCCTGCCGTCACTTTGTAGGAGGATAGACTGACCGAATTTGTTATTTGAGGGGGGGGGAGGGTGTAGAGGTGCAGGTGTAGGGGAGGTGTGGAGGTAGACTACTCTGGAGGTTAGAGGGCGAGGAGACTCTCTTTACCTCTCCAGGATGCCTCCCCTCTACGGCCAGCGGTGCTGTGCAGCTGCATGGCAACACCCTGGAATGGCGAAAGAAGGAACTCCCACGCAAGATTCACGCACACGCACACAAACGCACACTCAGACTCGTACTGCCATCCTGTGGATGCATTGATTACAGGGGCTTCCCACCTTAACCCTTGTGTCGTCCTCTGGTCAAATTGACCCATTTAAAAAAAGAAAGAAAAGTGGGTTACTTTCAACCAAATTTTCAGAGAAATAAAGTGGATTGTTCCGCACAACGCTCTTCACAAGTAAAATAAATGATCAGCCCATTACTTTCTTGTAAAAATTGACAAAAATGTCCACAAAAGTTTCAAAAACGTGGGGAAAAGCCCCAAAAAGCCAAATGGCCAGAAACATTGGAATAAGTGACAAAAACCCTTTTCGGTTTTGAAAAAGACAACCGAAGCGTTGATAAAAAAAAGGATAGTGTTGTCTCTGCTATTCTAAAAATAGATGTTCTGATATTCTGGTAGGCGCTATAGATCCATATGCTGTATATTTATTAT
This sequence comes from Percina caprodes, assembly GCA_013375575.1. Taxonomy (NCBI): domain Eukaryota; kingdom Metazoa; phylum Chordata; class Actinopteri; order Perciformes; family Percidae; genus Percina; species Percina caprodes. The sequence continues at coordinate 48,505 of JABXJD010002603.1, forward strand.
TCTTAATATTAACGGTCATTGTTCGCGAAGACAACCAGACACAAGAACAGTTTCTTCCCGCAAGCTGTCACTATGACGACCACTTAACCCCTGGAT
>JABXJD010003355.1:0-22500 GCA_013375575.1 Percina caprodes
CCACTTTTAAGATTCACCGTATTCTCGCTTTGGGTCAAATGGTCTTTTGAATGGGAGTGCTAGGGCACTACTATGATGGCATCAAAATCACTACTTTCAAAAACACTATAAACTCTGAAACTTTGCTCAAAGTATCACCAGGGGCTCTACACATGAACTCCAGCATTGAGAATATTGTTTGTGTTCACAAACACTTTTTAACTGGCGAGATGGCAGCGACCGGAAAAACTACTACTACAGCGATTTGCTCAAAAACTCTTTTCAGGAAACTCTGTGTACAAAACAATGTTGTCAATTTTGAAGTTCATGTGTAGAGCCCCTGGTGATACTTCGAGCAAAGTTGCAGTGTTTGTAGTGTTTTAAAAATAGTGATTTTGATCTGATCATAGTTCAAAATAAAGGCCATTTGACCAAAAAACAAAGAATCTTAATCTTAAAAGTGGCGCTTCCATCCTAATTATGCTTTAAAACAGAAATGTGACTCGGCTACATTCACAAAAACACCTAGGTTGCATTTTGGCGAGAGTTATGCTTTAACATCTAGTATAAAGTACTAGGGCTCCATTAAGTGAAGACTTTCCTAGTACACTGTGTTGTTCAATTTTAATATAATGGATTTGCATTTTCAAAATGAATCAATATACAGCACTTAGTGATGACAGCATCGATTTTCACAGATACTTGTGATGGGACCTCCATAATGGAGGCTGTAGTTTGATTTTAAATGCAACCGCAGAGTACGTAGTCTGCCACCGCACTGAATAAAAATGAAATCAAAAGTACCTCTCTCATATCACATGTTGCCATGCCTTACTCACTGATAAGATAAACAAATGTGCAGCTTGTCAGAGTTAAGTTAACACTGAATTGGCCAACTCTTGCATGTCAACACCCATCGAATGCTCGCACCATAACAGTACCTCATGTTGGCCGTGCAACAGCCTGTCACAGTTAATCACTATAAGTAGGGAGCTTACCTATCTACAGCCACTATAGCTCTGACTGCTTATGTGTGTGTGTAGCTGCGAGGTGACATTAGGGTTGATCCCGAGATTCCATGCTGCTGAAAACCACGCATGCATGCACACTTGACTTTTTAAATTATCATCTTTACATGTTAAAATAGTCCCAGGATTAGTGAACTTTCAAGTGAAAGTTTAAAGATTTACTTCTTGGAAAAATGCTGTGTTATCCAAAAGCACTTTGGAATGTATTACATATAAGGTTATCATATTGGTGCTAAGGGACATGCATGATTGGCTAAATCACATGAATCATCAGACCACTCACAGAGGAGCGGCAATAGTGGAATGAATTTCTCAATCCTAACATGCCCAGACCTAAAGCTGTCTGTGTGATTCATTCCAAAATTGTTGAAATTGATCTAAGTCACTGGAGTGTGCGTGTGTGTGTGTGTGTGTGTGTGTGTATAAACAAAGACAGAGTCAGTCTTTATCAGATCCAGAGCTCTGCAGCTCCATTTCAACAGCATGAAACACAGAGTCTCTAACATCAGTTTTACACTGGGACTGACACACACACACACACACACATCCACACACACACACACACACACACACACACACACACACACACACACACACACACACACACACACACACACACACACACACACACACACACACACACACACACACACACACACACACACACACACACACACACACACACACACACACACACTCCAGTGACTTAGAAATCTGCATAAATCTACATGGACTACATGTTCTCTTTTTAGACAGTTCCAGACAGAAACAAGTTTTATTATGGTTTTTCTGATGCTTCCACCCGAGGGATGTATTGATTATTTTAACAGTGACCCCAAAAGAAATGACGCTAAAAGAGCTGGGTCAACTGAGCGGAACTGCCGAGTTGGGTAATAATTATCGTCTGTCACTATGAGCAACCCCTTTCACATCACATATAGTCTTTTGACCGGTTTGTTGACGTACAACTCTTGATTAGTGCAGCTTTAATTGTAGCATTAAGGGGAGTTTGCCTATCACTCACCGCAAATCCAGGAATGATACTTTTCTTTTGAAGTGGGAAAATTAACTCGCCTCAAGTCTTTTGTGAAGGAATCTAAAAAAATATCACCCCAGTGGAGGGAGATTTATGACCTTTCAGTACACAAAACACCTGGCTTCTCACTCATTTTAGCCTCTCGGATATCAACAAGAGGAGTTTTTTTCTTCCAAACACAGCTATCCAATATCTCTGTGTACGCGTGCTGTATGTACATGCGCATTGAGAAAGTACTTTTTCAATGCCGACACGTCCAAACGGATCCATGAGCATGGCGCAATGCTTCATGAAATATGTCAATGTGCACGAGTGTGCCCGTGTATATATGTGTATATGCATGTATCAATCACACAGCTTTCTGTTTATAGAGCCAAGAGGAATGTCGGTCAGTTTCCCTTCGAAGAAAAAAAAGTGGATGTTGGTATTTCCTGAAATGGCCCTCAGTCTGGACCAGACTGAGGGCCAGACTGAGAGAGTGCGTGTGTGTGTATATGTGTGTAATTGGTAACTGGATGCCTGTCCTATCAATAATAATAATAATTCCCCTTATCTGTGTGAAGTGGATATATTTAAGTTTTTTAACTTTGAGAACGCACAAATAATAGTAATGTGCAGACCAATTTGAATTCCACCAAAATGATAAGTCTACTGTACCATGCTTTCTTCCTCAATGGTGTTTGGCGTTGTTGAAGACAGCAGGAGGGACGTACAGTAGGTAAAGGCAGGCATAAATAATAAAATGAATGAAGGCTGAATTCCATTACGATTCTTTAGTTTGAGCAGTTTGTTTGTGGTCGGTTTTACAAAGATATTTTAAACTGGTCTGTTGTGTTATGCTGCGTTCGAAAGCTGGAGCTCAGAACTGGGAAAGATGGCCCACCCAGGTTGACCTTCTTCCAGTTACAAGTTGGAAAAACCTATATAATTAACTGTGGGAGACCTCTACCGAGGTTAGCCATTGTTAGCAATACCAATTGATAGCAACCCACTGTGTGCTTGCGTGTACAAACACCATAACAACATGTCCACAGATTTGAAGTTCAACAATTTAATGAGACACAAGTAAGAAGTGCCAATAGTATACTAACAGTATTTTACTACAGCTTTCACTACTGTTGATGCTTCGAGTAGCCATGTTGGATTGGGAGGTCATGGGGAGGTTCTGACTTTCCTCGGGTATCTGACTGGGGGCGTTCCAGTCAAAATTTCTGACTGGAAACTCAAAAATTCCAACTTCCTTGTGCATCTGGAACGCACCATTAGGCCTCTCTTAATTATGCTCTCAGATTAGTTTAAATTAGTCTTAACTCAGACATTCTCACACAAACACACAGGTCAGCCATCCTACCCTTAGGCTGTAACCATGTTTCCATGGCGACAATCAGAGACACCGGCTTATAAATTCATGAAATGTCCGGTTTTTACTGTTTTTCATTGGGCCATTAAGCGTGTACTTAAATTGACTTGCGCTTTGCACACTATACTACAGTACTTTGTTGCGTGACGTAATTCCCAAGAGGCTGCCTTGTGCAACGCTCACATACAGGGAGCAGATCAGACAGGGAGTACATACAGGGAGCAGATCAGACAGGGAGTACATACAGGGAGCAGATCAGACAGGGAGCACATAAAGGGAGCAGGTCAGACAGGGAACACATACAGGGAGCAGATCAGACAGGGAGCAGATCAGACAGGGAGTACATACAGGGAGCAGATCAGACAGGGAGCACATACAGGGAGCAGGTCAGACAGGGAGCACATACAGGGAGCAGGACCGACAGGGAGCACATACAGGGAGCAGATCAGACAGGGAGCAGGTCAGACAGGGAACACATACAGGGAGCAGGTCAGACAGGGAGCACATACAGGGAGCAGATCAGACACGGAGCACATACAGGGAGCAGGTCAGACAGGGAACACATACAGGGAGCAGGACTGACAGGGAGCAGATCAGACAGGGAGCAGGTCAGACAGGGAGCACATACAGGGAGCAGATCAGACAGGAAGCAGCATTGAACACAAAATGCCAAAGCGTGCAGGGACAAGTGGAGGCGGAGTCCACCGTAAAGATAGCACATATGTTTCAGTGTCTAATAAAGGTGCTGGAGATCTCAAAGCTCACATGGACACCAAAAAACCTTCTCTTATTACATTGAAAAGGTTTAAAAACATTATTTCATATTTATTTATTTGAAAAGAGCTATCATTTTGTTACAGGTTGTTACAGATTTGATTACATCCGTTATTTTTGTCACATTGAGGCATACTAAAGCATGTTCATTAACCTCTGAGAAGCTTGTCTGAATTTGTGTCTCGAGGCCGGCTGAATGTCCTCTTTTTTGATATGATCACCCTAGATAAACACTCGCACACATTTACACTCAGGAAGGGCACTTAGGGGGCAACTCAGGGTTCTGTGCCAAATCAAGTCCCTTGAGATTTTCAGGAATTTCTACAGGTGTCACAGAGAAGGCCCAAGTGACACTACTAAAAACTGTGCATTCAAGAGTTGTGCAAGTGAACTGCTTTACTGAACAAGGAACAAATGTGTAATGGTTTATTTTTGCTCTAGGGAGCCCCTATCTCAGCCCAGAGGGAAGAGGAATGACTTCCTCCAAGAGTGGGAGAGATCCGTCCCGTCTCTGGTTCTGGCTCTGACCACGGGAACAGTGACGGGACAGATCTACTTGGATTCTGTACCATTTGTTTTCAGGGATTGCGTGCTGTTCTTTTGGCTCCATTTCTGTATGTGCAGCGCGTTTATGTGTCTGGTTGTGTTGTCAAGATGTTTTCTTAACCCTCCTGTTGTCCTCGGCTCAAATTTGACCCATTTCCTAAAAGTTTCTATAGCAGAAATTTGGGTTTCTATCAACCAAAATGTCCAAAAAAAAAATAACATGGATGGTTCTCTACAACGCTCGTTACAAGTAAAATAAATGATTGGTTTACTACTTTCATTGAATTTGGACGTTTTATTCAATTGTATAGCATTTGAACAAAAAAATGATAAAAAGGACCGAAAAAGATAAAAATGTTAGGAAAAAAAAAAGTGCAGAAAAAACTGGAAAATGTGGCATAAAATGTTTGTTTTTTTTTATTTGTGAGAAAAAAATAGAAAACCAAACAGAGAAAAACCAAAAGTTGCATAGTGGGCGGGTGGACAACAAAGGGTTAACCCTCATGTTGTCCTCGGGTCAAATTGACCCGTTTTCCTATATCAAATGTTCTTTTTAACTACCCAAAATAACATGATTGATTCCACACAACGCAAACATTGAAGTGGCGAAATAGTATTGAGTAAAAGTTGAAATATTCCAGTCTGTGATTATCCATCAACATACATTCCTTTAATTTTAGTCGAAATAACTTGTAATATCTGCTTTTATAACTCAAACATTAGTTATAATTTCCTAGAAATGAGGTTTATTGACCATACATTTACAATAACTGTAAAACTAAAGTTAATAGTGTTGAAAAAAGTTGAAAAAAAACATTGAAAAAAAGCTAATAAGTTAAAAACATCCATAAAAAATGTCAACAAAAGTGATAATTTTCAAATTTGACTGCAAGACAACACAAGGGTTAAATTTGCTTGTTTTTTGTCTATCTGCGTGTGTTTCATTACGTTGCAGTGCGTTTGCCCCTGTCAGCCACCGTAGAACAGTAACCTGTTGGCAACATCCCCAGTTGGATTTCATTTGTCCGAGGAAACAAATTGATTGGAATGAAATGAATGAGGGGCTGAGTTTCTCACACAGTACCGACGTCCGTCTTACCATGACCTATGTGACATTTTGTTATTGATTTGAACAAAGCTTTTATCTGTTGTCTGTTTTTATTGTTTTTGGCATGGGTTTTAGATGGATTTTTCCAGGTTATTTGTTATGCTTTTATTTTGTGTTGTTGTCTATAATTGTACAGCACTTTGGGGCAGTAGTGTCTGTTTGTAAGTGTGCTATAGAAATAAACTTTGACCTTGACCTTGACCTATAATTGATGCGCTGTATATATAAAATCATCAGAAACAGATAGGACCCTGATAGAAGCACAACAGCTCCAAACGTTTTGGGGAATAATCTTGGTGTTTCGGGAAAGAGTTCAGCAAAGTCTTTGAAACCAATACTAAAAAAAACAAGCAACACAATTCCCATCCAGTTAGATTGCTGGACTTGTGGTTGACCAAGAGGCCCTGCTTTTATTCCCTCTCCTCATTCTTCTTTATTCTTTCCATCGCCTTCCCCATCACTCCTTATCCTCTCGGCTGGCTGGAGTTCCTCTCACACACCCCTGCAGTGCAACGCCTCTTCCCTCTCCTCTTTCTTCTCTCTCTGGCTCCTATTCTCTCTATTACAGGGCACATGTGATCTAGATCTCTCTCTCTCTCTCTCTCTCTCTCCATACAGAGTAGGAAGGGAGCTCTCTGAATTCCACCTCACATCTGGAAACCATCTTCTTTCTCTCTTTGCCAATCTCTCGCCCCCTTTCTCTGTCGCTCTATGTTGTAATGTAAATAGCCCTGTAATCATACTCCTGCACTGGGTGGTGTGTGTGTGTGTAACATCTTACACATGACACACTCCTCCAAAAAGCTGAGATTTCTTCTTTCTCGCAACCCAGGTCTCAGCTGAGGTTTATGGGGCAATAAAAACAAAACAGCCGTCTACAACTCTACTTGCTCACTCACAAACCTATTCTGTGAGTGTGTGTGTGTGTGTGTGTATTGAAGCAACATGAGGCAAATGAGCAAATTGCAAAAAGAGTTTACTTAAATGATGACAGCCTAATAACCTGAAACTGAAGCATTTATACAGCGTCAACACACTTCTGATGCTTCTCACTCCTTCAGGGTGCAGCGAAGGCTTGTAATAAACTGTTGATCTGAGTATTCTCTATTCCACACTAGCACCCAGATGAAGCACATCAAATACTGCAGAATTATTGGAAAACGGAAGGAAAGAAAGGAAAAGGAGCTACAACTTAAAACTGTTACAAAGCAAAATCCAAAACTCAAAGATTTTGGATTTAAAAAAAAAAAAAAAAAAAAAAAACTTCCTCATCCTCTATCTACCATACACTACTTTATAATAGTAGAATATTTGATCAGTCTCACTTTTACTTTTAAGTCCTCATTTTACTCATATTCCTTATATGCTTTCTCCCTTTCCTTTATTGTGTTTTTATATATATATATATATATATATATATATATATATATATATATATATATATATATATATATATATCATCCATTTATTATAGTGACAGTGGATAGACATGAAAGGAGGAGAGAGATGGGGTGACACGCAGCAAAGGACCACAAGTCCGGGCCGCTGCAGGACTCAGCTTACATGGGACGAATGCTCTTACTGGGTGAGCTACCGATACATAACTAAAATAAATTAAAAATCTGTGCAGCAGAGCCAAGATATCTTGACTTTTAGTCTTTAGACTTTTAATAATGCTAAATCCTAGATTTCCCATAATACCACCAACAAAATCATCCTTGCCTGATAAATACCGTCCAGAGGCACACAAACACATTACACACCTTTTTTTCACAACTTGAGCAGTAGCAGGCTTGACCCTTTAAAAATGTCTATATCTGATATGGATTTCTTTTTAACCAAATTACCACAATAAATGGATTGGACTCTCTTTTTAACGGTACTTGGAACAACTGATCACTTTCATTCCTCTGATCTTAACTATTAGTCAAAATAATTCATAATGTCAGCTTTTTAAACTCAAATATTAGGTATAATTCTATATAAATGAGGGTTATTGACCATGAATTCCAAATTGTAGTGTAAAACTAGTTAGTGGTAGTAAGGTGGTGTTAGTGAAAACAAAAAAAACAACAAAAAAAGTCAGAAAAGGGACAAAAAAGTCAATTTTTTGTCACTTTTGACTTTCTGGAGGACAACATAGGGGTTAATAATCATGCAGGAAATAATACAGAACTTAGTGTCAAATCAACTGCGTGATGAGATGCAAGAAAGACAAACCATACGCATAAGTTCCAATCTCAGCGGGACACACCACACATGTCTAATTATATATTAAATATAAGTTATCATGATGTGATTTTCTCTGAACAAGTTAACTGTTAACAGGACTTCCCTGAAAAACCCCTGAGGGTTTGTTCAATGACCCAGTGACAGATGAGAGAGACACACACACACACACACACACACACACACACACACACACACACACACACACACACACACACACACACACACACACACACACACACACACACACACACACACACACACACACACACACACACACACACACACACACACACACACACACACACACACACACACCATGTATCCTGATTCCAGTGTCGTGCTAACTTGATTTACTGCAAATTAGGGCTGATGATATGAGGAAAATATGCGATAACGTTGAATATCGCGATATTACTTGCGATAAATGGGGTTAGGGTTAGAAATCAAGATGTACTCAGTTCTGCTGCCATCAGGATTCTGCTAAAATACAACAAAATTGTGTGTTAAATTTCAAACAAATGAAAGGAAATCATTTCCAACATTCTTTTTATTGAACAAATGGAACTGAATATAAAAAAGCCACCACTACAAAAAGAATGACAGTCACATACTTAAATTCAGTGCTCTGCTAATATTTTCTTACAACTAACAACCCCCCCCCCCAACTCCAAATATGCTGAGTCTATCATCGTAATTTTTTCTTAGGGCTTTGCTCAGATTGTGCTGCAGTAAATCCTCATGAGGCTCAGATCAGCAGATCCAAGTTCAATAGAGTCTTTCATCCTCTCACACTAAACAACACAACTATTCTGAATCATTGTGAAAGTCAGTGTCTGTGTTCAGGATTACAGAGGCTCCCACACTCTGACAGAGACCTGTATAATCTGGACCGTCCTTGACCTGCCACTACCAAACACTGAGCTCATTTTGCAGGCAAAGTTGTATCTGATAAGACTCGCTCTTACAGTCCAGCCAACAGATTTTGAGAACTCTTGGAAGTTAATTTTTTGGACAGTTATCAGCATAGCCAAAACTATTCTCAGTTTTAATACCATAGATACAGTATGTCTCAATTAAGATAGATAGATAGATAGATAGATAGATAGATAGATAGATAGATAGATAGATAGATAGATAGATATTTACTGATCCCAATAAAATGGGAAATTATAGTGTTACAGCAGCAAAATCAGTCACACAGCACATAATATAAATTAAATACTAGGATACAATATAAATACATATATACATGAAATAATAAAAAGGACTAAAATACAAGAACAAATATTTGAATATATACAAGTTGGGAATACATATGTAGATATGCTTAAAAAGTATGGTAAATATGTAGATATAAAGTCCTTAAGTCACTATTGGACTTAAGATCTCATTAAGAAGTCACTATTGGACTTAAGATCTCATAAAAACTCACTATTGGATAGAACTCACTATTGGACATAAGAACTCACTTAAGAACTCACTATTGGACATAAGAACTCACTTAAGAACTCACTATTGGACATAAGAACTCACTTAAGAACTCACTATTGGACATAAGAACTCACTATTGGACATAAGAACTCACTTAAGAACTCACTATTGGACATAAGAACTCACTTAAGAACTCACTATTGGATATAAGAACTCACTATTGGACATAAGAACTCACTTAGAACTCACTATTGGATAGAACTCACTATTGGACATAAGAACTCACTTAAGAACTCACTATTGGACATAAGAACTCACTTAAGAACTCACTATTGGACTTCAAGAACTCTTGAGAATACTCCCAGCCAAAAACATCCCACCTCCATCGCCCTTTAATGTTGCCAATCATGAGCCAAACAGAAAACAGACTTTTCCGCCCTCAAACATCTTTAACCCATGCACAAACACAAAGCATTGCGGGAGTCGGGACTCTATTGACCGCATGTATCGATCACCAGTCAAACGTCAGAAATCCTCCGCAGCCCAATCAAAAACTCATCTCCGCGCACAACAAAGCCAACGTATCTCTGTCAGAAAGCTGAAGTCTAGTTCAAGGGACAGGATACTTACTGTGTCTGCTCTATCTCAAACGGTCTCAGTGTGAACTCATCCCTCAGAGACTGGAACCAAGACATCTGCGCTATTTAGTGGACTAATGATTGGATTATTTGTCCTGCCCTGCGTCCTCTGCTTCTCCACGGTGCTGCGTTCACAGGTGGCTCGGAATCTCCTAAATCCTGACTCTACTGGCTGATGAAGATTGGTTTAAAAGTCCCACATTGTAAAAAGCAGTGGTGGAAGAAATATTCAGATCATTTACATTAACCCTCTCTAACCCTAACCCTGAACTAATGAATAGCTAACTGGCAGAATGAACTGTGGTTTTTATTTCTGACATATCTAATTTGTGGGGGGACTCAGAAAATTAGGATTTAAAAAAATATTTTGATTAATATTGCAACTTGTAAACCTAGCTGGAGTTCACCAAAATCCCAAATACCCTTGATATGTATTTATTATTATAATATAATACATAATATATATATATATATATATATATATATATATATATATATATATATATATATATATATATATATATTAATTATATATAATTTTATGTATTAATATATATACTAATTATATATAAGATATATATTTTATATATATATAATTATAATTATAATAATATAATTAATAATTATAATTCCCTTGATATATGTTTATAATCGAATTTGACCTTTAAAAGGTTGTATCTTCTTAGTGTTTGATAGGCCACTAAGTAGTTCTTGACATGGTGCCTTGATTTAATAATCATTACGGATTAGTCTATCATTGTATTTCCTTACAAGTTTGGGTCCTGTTAATTAGTTTACATTTTTACGAGGAACACCCAAACGCACCTTAGGCAGAGCACCGTGAATCATGTATCAGCTCTGAACAACTCCTTGCCTGTACGGTTAAAGAACCAAACCTAACAGATCAGCTGTGGCTGTCCCAATAGCTTGGTTTCTCAGACTGTAGGCCTACTATACTATTGTAGCTATCAATCCAACTAAATATGGTACTACAGCTCTAGAAGTATGTAACAGACTTTGGTTAAATCCAGTTTGGTGGGAAATGATAGACCTTGTGTCTACTTGACCTGCAGAACTATAACATAACATATCATTGAGACAAATGGAAACCCCAGTATCCAAAGACTGGAGTTTGGTTTTTGTATTAGGACAGTTTTACAGTGCAAAAGTTGAATCATTTGGGTATTACTGCTGCCATCTAGTGTTGTGCCTGGGTTAATGTAGCTCAAGATTATGAAATGAAACTTGATATACAACTTGGCAGTTTGTATGATTGCATGAATTGCCCTCCGTGTTTAAAAGGTGCTATACAAACGGGCTTTTCCCTAAATCATGTATATATCACTTTACTTATATATATACATATATACATACAGTATTTATTAAAGTAGATATATCAATCTACTTTAAAAAAACTGGCTGATAGTGATTTTGTCTCAGATATTCCAACCAAGTTAAATCAAAAGGCTGAGTAGAAAAAAATGACTCTTTAATACCGTCAACATAAAAAACATTAAAACAGATCAACAGAAACATCATTTATCCACCAGTTTGACTCTTGTCACGTCCACTTCTATGTTCTCTCCTTTTCTCATAATGAAAGCAGGAATATGAAAATTCTTACAAAAAACACCTGGCTGATGATTCACACAAAAGGCACACATTATGTATGAATGTATTATCTAAAAACACACAGTTAGGCTGGGAATCTACTAATGTGGTGAGTGCATGAGACAGTCCGTTACAGCCTCCCGTCTCCTTGAACTTGCTGAGCAGTCCGTCGTCAGCCCTCAGGGGAAGTACAGGGTCCGGCTTTTGTAGTACTGGCGGTCCGACTGCAGGTTTTGGATAACGTCTGCGAGGAGGTGGGCCGCTCGACGCCGCAGCCGGGAGCCTCGTAGCCCAGCTTGGTGAAGTGGACGTGGAGGTGATAGTAGGACGGCTGGTAGTGCAGGTAGACTCTCAGCTTGCTGGCCGGGAGGTTGTAGCGCTCCAAGATGGCCTCCTAAATCCAATCACACAGGTTAGGTCATTCTTTCTTTATGATTGGCATTATGAATATGTCCAAGAAATCCTCTTCTGTCTCTAATAATAAAATGGAAACTTAATTTTTGTCAACCTATAACCAGCAGCGAACAAGCCAGTTATTTCATGGAGCCAGGATACTATGCATCCTGATGAAGTTCCCTTGGCCTTTGGAATTAAAATAGTGCATAATGCCCCTTTAATACTGGACCAATGTCAACGATTCTTGTTCTCATCAGTCACTTAGACACAAAAACATAGGAAAATAGGGTCCAGGTTGGAAGAAAAAAAAAAAAGGAAGTTACACTTTAAGAGCTATGGCTTCTTCTAGTTCTCTGCAATGGATAGTATAACTGGTTGAAGATAATGATTATATTATTAAAGGTTATATTAATGGCAGCTGCTAGAAGAACAGGACATTTTCTTTTTTCCTCCTCCAAAATAACCCTGTGGGGTGACTGCGTTACCTCACCTTTCCTTTCTGGAAGATGTTCTGCAGCAGTGGTAGATGCTCCGACGTCAGGTCTCTGAGACTCCTGATGTCTCTCTGATGTACTATGGCAATCAGGTATAAATCATCAACCTAAAAGAAGACAGATATTGTGAACCTGCATAGTCCAATCAGAGGCTTACGATTCCTAAAGTATGTATGTACTTTACTGGAGTAATTATTTTACAGCAGGCGTTTTACTTCTACTCTTTACATTTTCACGCAATTCTCTTGTACTTTCTACTCCTGACATTGTAAAAATAGCCTCGTTACTCCTTTTTCAGTTCGGCTTGTTTTCATTCCGGCTTGTCAAAAAGAAAACCCTATCCAGATAAATCGCGCCCTCCGGACAGAGTGAATTAGATTTTGGTTGGATGAGAAGCATAAACATATAGCATTCCGACATCCTATTGGTTTGTACGTGATCCATCGCACCTGCACTTGGACACACATCACTTCACGTCACACTCCAGCAAGGAAATAGCAGACGAATGTAGCCTAGTACCAATATGTCTGTGGCAGAGACTCAAGAGAATAGGAGCAAAATGTCCCAACCAAGCACCAGTGAGGAGGTTGGTATCCAGGGAGACCAGTCAACCCTTCTACATCCCTGGCCGGAACCTGGTTAAGAAGTTTGTTAAGCCAGGGAGACCAGCCAACCCTTCTACATCCCTGGATGAGGAGGTGGGTATCCAGGGAGACCAGCCAACCCTTCTACATCCCTGGATGAGGAGGTGGGTATCCAGGACCAGCCAACTTCTACATCCCTGGCTGTACCTGGATGAGGAGGTTGGTATCCAGGGAGACCAGCCAACCCTTATACATCCCTGGATGAGAAGGTGGGTATCCAGGGAGACCAGCCAACCCTTCTACATCCTGGCTGTACCTGGATGAGGAGGTTGGTATCCAGGGAGACCAGCCAACCCTTCTACATCCCTGGCTGTACCTGGATGAGGAGGTTGGTATCCAGGGAGACCAGCCAACCCTTCTACATCCCTGGAAGAATTTTTCGAAATGGTTGGATGCAAAAACAAGTTATTTCGAATGTGCTGCGAGCTCTGCCCACCAAAGTACCACGGGCTAATTGTTTCCAAAACTCTCCGTCTAATTTGAAAAAAGCATATTGATATTACTCCCCCCCCCCCACATTACTTTTACTTTAAGTAGTTTTGAAATCATTTGAGTTGATACTGTAACTTTTACAGAAGTCTTTTTAACCCGTGTTGTCTTCTCGTCAAAATTGAAATCAACCCTTTTGTATCGATGTTTTTAACTTTTTCTTACGTTTTTAACACTTTTGAGAACAACACTTTTTTTCTGATGTTTGTCACTTTTTGACGTTTTCAACATGAGTAACACTAACTCATTAGATTTAGTTTTACAGTTATTTTTTGGAATTTATGTTTAATAAACCTCATTTATTGGATATTAAACCTTATGTTTGAGTTAGAAAAGCAGAAATTAGGAATTATTTAGACTAAAATTAAAGGAACATATGTTGATGGATAATCACAGACTGGAATATGTCAACTTTGACTCAATACTATTTGGAAACCACAGAGATTTGTACTTGGCAAAGAGCGTTGTGTGGAATCAATCATGTTATTTTGGGTAGTTAAAAGAACACTGATATAGGAAAACAGGTCAATTTGACCCGAGGACAACATGAGGGTTAAACCCTAGTATCTGTACTTCTACCTGAGTAATGAATGTGAATACTTTTGACACAGCTGTTCTGTTCTGTCCTGACTTCTTATGTGCTCAGATTTGGAGCCATCACTTACTGCCACATGGCAGGGCTTTCCTCATTGTATTGCAGGCCTATTGGCACCCCACCAGGCCTAAGTTTCCCCCCACCAGGCCTCAGCCACTGGGAATTATTTATGTATTTTTAAGACATTTTTTTAACTACAGTAACAGTGGGGCCTTTCCTGTGTTGGCTTTGACGTCTTTATCTGTCCCTCCCTCCTACTCTGATGATGATGCTGCCCAGGAATGTAAAGGACTCCACTTCTTCCAGTTGTGTATCTTTGTTATTGTTCTGTGTTATTGGCTCCCCACTATTTGTGTTCATCTTCATGATTTTTGTCTTTCCCTTGGGCCGATGTTTCTACAAGTAGAGTTGTCTTCTCTTGGAAACTTAATATGTAGTAATTTTTTTATTTATTTTTATTTCCAGTTAGCTTTTAGCTCTGACTTAATGTGTGGACCTATGAAATATGTCTTAAAGCTGTCTAAATTTCAAGATTCTGTCCATTATCTGTTCTGTTATCACAGAAATGATTGGGCTATACATTAAATCAGTCTGTGACTGGCCTGAGCTGGAGAAAAGGTTGTAGTCCTGAGAGTGTAAATGTATATAAAAATATATTTCACATCCAACCATGTTTTTCCTGTCTCTTCCTGGAATCGAGTGCGGCCAAAATTCGTGGCATCTCACCTGTTTCTGGTCCCATTTGAAATCTGGGAGAAGGACAAAGCCAACTTTGGATCCGGATCTTCATAAACTATCCTGTCAGCCTCTGCCTTCTTCTCAAGGATGTTGTATACCCACTGGGGAGTGAAGGTAATGCAAAATGAATCCACAGATAATGTTGTACATTCACAAGTTTGCAATATGACGCCAATGCAAGCATGTTACTGATGGAGGAGATTTTCAGGACACTGACCTGCACGCTGAAACTCTGCTTCTGAATGTAGGGCAATGTGATGGACTGATAGTCCTCCCCGTCTCCTCCACGAAACTCTCCTGTCGTTGGTATTTCTTTATGTGCTTCTCTGTGGCTGGACACACAACTGTAGTCTTGATCTCTGCAAAACAGAAACACAAAGACTGTCAAACCTGGGTCCAGCTGGTTGCTGGATTCACAATCTCTTTGGTCAGTACATTTTTTCTCCTTACTGTACCATTGAGTTGAGGGGAGCCTGTAAACGATATGTGCTGTAGATGTCGTTCTTCATCTCAAGTTTCAGTCTGGAGCCACTGAAAAGCTCAGCTAGGGTGTCTTCTCTGATGGGGTCTTCTCCAGGATAACCACAGCCTCCTGATCGGCAAGCTGGCGATGACATGTTCACAATCAGAATCAGAAAGGACTTTATTGTCACATTAAGTTACACCTACGTGGAGTTGGTGCATACATACACAGACAAACATATTGCACATTGATACGAAATAAACAATAAATGTATCCTTTATTAGTCCCACAAGGGTAAATTACAATTAACACTCTGTTATTACACACAGGCCTGAATTACACACACATGCACAGTACCTATACACTAAATGATGTAAAGGGGCTGACCATGGAAAGGCGCAGCAAGCAGTTAGTGGTTCAGAGCCTTGCTCAAGAGCACCTTGTAATTTACCCTTTGGGACTACTAAATTGTGCCCAGCAGGTGAACTGGCACCTCTCCAGCTACCTGTCTCCCACCATACTTTGGTCCATATGTGGACTTGAACCAGCAACCCTCCGATTCTCAACTCCCTACTGACTGAGCTACTGCCACCCCAAGCAACACACACAAATATACAAAATTGCTGATTAGTATTATAAAAAGAAGGCTAAATGGGGTTAAGTAAAGAATGCAAACAATTTATAGTATGTGCAATAGGCAGATGTATAGTCCATACAGTTAAAATGTATTATTTCTGTCTGTGTGATGAGTCTCGTTATCCCCAGAATTATAAAATTAATAAAAAAACTGCTCATTCTTAACTAAGCATGTCGTTGTCATACTCATTTCTATCAAATCCATCTTTACAATAAGTCACTATCACGCTGACTATTATTTTGAAATATTGAACCGGAAGTCAATGTTCCAGCTTTCCTTCACAAGACTACTCCCAATTTGAATGAATATAACACGTTTCCCTCAAACGTTAAAAAAGTTGCTGTTAACTGCATAACCATTGCTAGAGTTCGTTAAATACTTTATTTAACAGCTACGTTAAGCTAAGTTAGCTAGCTAGCTAACTTTACGTTACAACAACCTTAACGTTACCTTTCCATGAATAAAGATGTTTTTCTCCCGGGGAGAATCACTCAAGACGCTGGACGTTTTAAACTCACGCAGAATATTTTCTGATTCAGGTTCGTTTCCAACTTCTCCTCCACCATTCTCATCGTCAGCTTTCGCCCTCTTGACTTTCTGAGATAATTCAGCAGTTACAACACTGTCAATTTCACGTTTAGCCGGGGTATCTGCCATGTTTCGTGGTTGCCGATGTTGTGGCCAAAGATCGTGTATGTGTAAGAGGATAACTCACTCAACAACCGTGGGCCGTGTCGCCTCGAGCATTGAATGAAAATAACGTTATGTTCTTCAATAAAGACAATTTGTCCGTCTCACAGGAAAGCGACTATAAAAACATATAATGATGTAAATAACTACCCAACATTAAATAAACACACACACACACACAAATATATATATCTTTTCCGGAGTCTTCTCCATCCAGTCCAACATCTATCTATCTATCTATCTATCTATCTATCTATCTATCTATCTATCTATCTATCTATCTATCTATCTATCTATCTATCTAAAATTCAATAAATACATGCAACAATGTAGTAGTAATATTAATCCAAAAACATCACATATAATAAACATTTTACTGCACAATCAATACTTACTTTAAGTATTTAAGTTCATTTGGATAATAATATTACATACTTTTACGTACTTTCTTTTTGAGTGCAAGACTTTTACTTAGGATTTACCATAGGTAATCAATTTGGTGCAGAGTGAGACCTCGCTTCATGCACAATATATTACCTACAGTGTGCAGTTCATGAAATAAAAACACAGGTGATTGACACATAATTTAACTAATATGATTAGTGTTTCGGGGCGGGGCGACTGCTGAGTGGACCAATGAAAACATTGTTTAAAGATGACAATGGACACGCTCATTTGTTTAGATCCCAAACTATGTGAAGACGGCTGAAGCGGGTATGCGAGATTAATTTTTAAGTAACGTTACGCTTTAAGAAGGACAGCATCGTGTCGTCAGTTCTCTTAATACACCTATGGTCGTCAGTCTTCTCCATCCAGTCCATAATGTTCACATGTGTCCGAATATGGCTTCTCCTCACGGTTCTTCACACTCTGGCTCTTGCTCTTGTGCAAAGAAGAGGTAACTTCGCTAGAGTTTGTACTTAGCAAATACTGAAAGTATCGCGAGAATGGAATTTTTACATGAAG
The DNA here is from genome assembly GCA_013375575.1 of Percina caprodes. Taxonomy (NCBI): domain Eukaryota; kingdom Metazoa; phylum Chordata; class Actinopteri; order Perciformes; family Percidae; genus Percina; species Percina caprodes. The sequence continues at coordinate 17,856 of JABXJD010003355.1, forward strand.
GCTAACACATATGTACTTAATAATGTGGTTGTAGATTAATTTGAGTAGTTTGTGTAAGGCATAGACAGTGTAAGGCTGCTTTGAACACTAAATCTCACTAACTTGCTACATTAGCGGTCAATGAGTGCATGTTATGTTTAATTAGTATCTGTAGCTAGAGTAAGCTAATGTTAATTCATTTAATTTCTTCATTGAATGGTGTTTTGTTTGTAAGGTATGGAAGAGGATTAGTGCCACATGTGAAAAAATATTAAGTTGTAATTGAATTTAATATTTAAGTGAAATTTGCTAGCTTCTTTCAAGCTTTTATCTGTGGTATTTATTGTCACTCTAACTTTCCTTTAGTACGTTACACACTAGGGCTGGGACTTATCGTACCATCTGTATGCAGATGATATTCAACTTTACTGCTCGTTCAAGGAAACTGAGTTCCATAAATTGTCTTCTTTAACCAACTGCTTGACTAGTATTAAACAGTGGTTATGTGACAACTTCCTACTTCTGAACGCAGATAAAACAGAAACGCTGATTATTGCCCCTGAGAGTAAAATCCTCTGATTAAAACACATTTTGCTGACTTAGGCTCGTCTATCAGCCGAGGCTCAGGAGCTTAGGTGTTGTTTTTGATTCAGCAATGTCCTTAGAGTACCACTCAAAACAATTAGTCAGAAACTGTTTCTTCCAACTAAGGAATACAGGTAAAAGCCAGTAAATTAGAATATTTTGAAAAACTTGATTTATTTCAGTAATTGCATTCAAAAGGTGTAACTTGTACATTATATTTATTCATTGCACACAGACTGATGCATTCAAATGTTTATTTCATTTAATTTTGATGATTTGAAGTGGCAACAAATGAAAATCCAAAATTCCGTGTGTCACAAAATTAGAATATTGTGTAAGGGTTACATTTTGAAGACACCTGGTGCCACAAAGTAATCAGCTGATTAACTCAAAACACCTGCAAAGGGCTTTAAATGGTCTCTCAGTCCAGTTCTGAAGCCTACACAAACATGGGGAAGACTTCAGATTTGACAGCTGTCAAAAGGCGACCATCGACACATTGCACAAGGAGGGAAAGACACAAAAGGTTATTGCTGAAGAGGCTGGCTGTTCTCAGAGCTCTGTGTCCAAACACATTAATAGAGAGGCAAAGGGAAGGAAAAACTGTGGTCAGAAAAGTGTACAAGCAATAGGGATCACCGCCTAGTCAAGATTGTGAAAAAGGGTGTGGACAGCTGCTGGAGTCAGTGCTTCAAGATCCACCACCAAGAGACGCTTGAAAGACATGGGTTTCAACTGCCGCATACCTCGTGTCAAGCCACTGTTGACCAAGAAACAGCGCAGCGTCTCACCTGGGCTAAGGAAAAAAGAGCTGGACTGCTGCTGAGTGGTCCAAAGTCATGTTTTCTGACGAAAGCAAATTTTGCATTTCCTTTGGAAATCAAGGTCCCAGAGTCTGGAGGAAGACAGGAGAGGCACAGGATCCACGTTGCCTGAAGTCTAGTGTAAAGTTTCCACCATCAGTGATGGTTTGGGGTGCCATGTCATCTGCTGGTGTCGGTCCACTCTGTTTCCTGAGATCCAGGGTCAACGCAGCCGTCTACCAGCAAGTTTTAGAGCACTTCATGCTTCCTGCTGCTGACCTGCTCTATGGAGATGGAGATTTCAGGTTCCAACAGGACTTGGCGCCTGCACACAGCGCAAAATCTACCCGTGCCTGGTTTACGGACCATGGTATTTCTGTTCTAAATTGGCCAGCCAACTCCCTGACCTTAGCCCCATAGAAAATCTGTGGGGTATTGTGAAAAGGAAGATGCAGAATGCCAGACCCAAAAACGCAGAAGAGTTGAAGGCCACTATCAGAGCAACCTGGGCTCTCATAACACCTGAGCAGTGCCAGAAACTCATCGACTCCATGCCACGCCGCATTAATGCAGTAATTGAGGCAAAGGAGCTCCAACCAAGTATTGAGTATTGTACATGCTCATATTTTTCATTTTCTTACTTTTCAGTTGGCCAACATTTCTAAAAACTCCTTTTTGTATTAGCCTTAAGTAATATTCTAATTTTGTGACACACGGAATTTTGGATTTTCATTTGTTGCCACTTCAAATCATCAAAATTAAATGAAATAAACATTTGAATGCATCAGTCTGTGTGCAATGAATAAATATAATGTACAAGTTACACCTTTTGAATGCAATTACTGAAATAAATCAAGTTTTTCAAAATATTCTAATTTACTGGCTTTTACCTGTATATCCAAATTAAGAGCACTGGTGTCAAATGGTGAGTTGGAGATGATCATTCATGCTTTTATCCTCTCGGTTAGATTACTGTAACAGTCTTTTTACCTGTTTGAGCAAGAAGGAGCTTTACCGTGTCCAGGCTGTTCAGAACTCTGCTGCAAGGCTTTTAACTCACATTAACAAAGAGCCCACATCACACCTGTTTTAGCAGCACTTCACTGGTTACCAGTCCAGTATAGAATTCAATTTAAAATTCTGGTTTTAACTTTTAGAGCTCTGCATGGCCAAGTTCCTTACTACATCTCTGAGTTGATACAGCTTCATACTCCGATCCGTAGTTTGAGGTCATCGGGTCAGAGTCTGTTAGTTGTTCCCCTCACTCATTTTAAATCCAGAGGGGATCGTTCGTTCAAGCAGTGGCACCTAGGCTGTGGAATGCATTGCCTACATTTCTACGTTGTATGAATTCTGTTGATTCCTTTAAAAGCAACTAAAGCTGCTATTCAAACAGGCTTTTAGTTAGACGTGGGGTTTTATGGTTTTATGGTTTTTGTTTTATGTTTTTCCATTTGTTTTTAAAGTGTCTTATGCATTGTATTTGTTGGTATTGTATTACATTTTACTGTGAAGCACTTTGTGATTTTTTTATCTGTGAAAGGTGCTATACAAATAAACCTTACTTACTTACATATATGCTTTTTGATTTGTTTTGAGTTCTATTTATCACAATTTTGATTCTTTAACAAAAACAAAAGTTAAATAATACAATTCTAAAGAGAATATATCATGAGACATTTCTAAAAACTAATTGTTTGGAAAAAAAAAAAAAGCACATCACATGTCAGTCAGTCAGCCTGACATTTATTTCATTTAAAGAAATACATAACATGGATTTTCTGCATTTTCTGCTTACGGTCTGTTTAGCGGGAAACGGATATGATTTAGTCGCGGTACAAACTGCAAATATTTAGGTGAATCATTGCTCAAAATAAATGTATTATTTCTATGGAAAATATTTTTTTGATTTTAAAATTGTGCAAAAGTCACTATATACTTTTTTTTATTCCACCCACCCCATTTACACACTGTAGTTGTTGATGTATTTTCTTATTTAACACCACCTAGTTTACAATTACTAGGATAATTGGATCCCTACTATTAAGTAGAGCTGGGCAATATATCGATATTATGATATGATTCTAGATATCTTCTTAGATTTTGGATATCGTAATATGACATAAGTGGTGCCTTTTCCTGGTTTTAAATGCTGCATTACAGTAAAGTGATGTCATTTTTTGAACTCCCCAGGCTGGTAACTGTTCTATTGTTTGCCTTTACCCACTTAGTCATTATATTCACATTATTGGTGATTATTTAGCAAAAATCTCATTGTGTAAATATTTTGTGAAAGCACCAATAGTCAACACTACAATATGATTGCGGTATCAATATCGAGGTATATTGTGATATTTGATTTTCTCCATATCGCCCAGCCCTACTTATTAAGGTTTCATAGCAGGAATCTGGAAAATATGCCAAAATGGGGTTCATTCAATCCAGTTGAGTGGTGTGCCTTTGCTTTCAGAGAGGAGAAACGTCCTTTTCATCATGGCAGATGATTTGCGGACATCATTAGGCTGCTATGGGGACTCTGTGGTCAAATCCCCAAACATTGATCAACTGGCATCCAAAAGCCAAGTTTTTCTCAATGCATATGCACAGGTCAGTGGACGTTGTATACAGTGGTGCTCAAAAGTTTACATACACATGCTTAAGTTGACTAAAAAGAGGAATAAAAAAATCATGTTTTGGAAATTTATTTTAATACCTAAATTAAAAAATGAGGTAAAATCCAACCTTTAAGGACACCAATTTTCTTTGTGAATGAATAACGTATTGTAAATAAATAAATGTTCTTATTTAAAATACAGGGTCATAATATACATACCCCTATGTTAAATTCCCATAGAGGCAGGCAGATTTTATTATTAAAGGCCAGTTATTTCCTGGATTCAGGATATTATGCATCTGATAAAGTTCCCTTGGCCTTTAGAATTAAAATAGCCCCACATCATCACATACTCTTCACCATGCTTAGAGATAGGCATGGGATACTTTCTATAAAATCATCTCTCAATGCAAATCAAACCAGGTATTAGTCTAACTGAAATAAAACCATGCCTATCTCTAAGCATGGTGAAGAGTATGTGATGATGTGGGGCTATTTTAATTCTAAAGGCCAAGGGAACTTTATCAGGATGCATAATATCCTGAATCCAGGAATAACTGGCCAATAATAAAATCTGCCTATGAATTTAACATGAGGAATATACTTATGACCCTGTATTTTAAATAAGAACATTTATTTATTTACAATCGTTATTCATTCACAA
>JABXJD010003206.1:0-20000 GCA_013375575.1 Percina caprodes
TGGAGGCTGTAGTTTGATTTTAAATGCAACCGCAGAGTACGTAGTCTGCCGCCGCACTGAATAAAAATGAAATCAAAAGTACCTCTCTCATATCACATGTTGCCATGCCTTACTCACTGATAAGATAAACAAATGTGCAGCTTGTCAGAGTTAAGTTAACACTGAATTGGCCAACTCTTGCATGTCAACACCCATCGAATGCTCGCACCATAACAGTACCTCATGTTGGCCGTGCAACAGCCTGTCACAGTTAATCACTATAAGTAGGGAGCTTACCTATCTACAGCCACTATAGCTCTGACTGCTTATGTGTGTGTGTAGCTGCGAGGTGACATTAGGGTTGATCCCGAGATTCCATGCTGCTGAAAACCACGCATGCACGCACACTTGACTTTTAAATTATCATCTTTACATGTTAAAATAGTCCCAGGATTAGTGAACTTTCAAGTGAAAGTTTAAAGATTTACTTCTTGGAAAAATGCTGTGTTATCCAAAAGCACTTTGGAATGTATTACATATAAGGTTATCATATTGGTGCTAAGGGACATGCATGATTGGCTAAATCACATGAATCATCAGACCACTCACAGAGGAGCGGCAATAGTGGAATGAATTTCTCAATCCTAACATGCCCAGACCTAAAGCTGTCTGTGTGATTCATTCCAAAATTGTTGAAATTGATCTAAGTCACTGGAGTGTGCGTGTGTGTGCGTGTATGTGTGTGTGTATAAACAAAGACAGAGTCAGTCTTTATCAGATCCAGAGCTCCGCAGCTCCATTTCAACAGCATGAAACACAGAGTCTCTAACATCAGTTTTTGCACACTGGGACTGAGAAATCCTTTCACACACACACACACACACACACACACACACACACACACACACACACACACACACACACACACACACACACACACACACACACACACACACACACACACACACACACACACACACACACACACACACACACACACACACACACACACACACATCCGTGACTTAAATCTACATGGACTACATGTTCTCTTTTAGACAGTTCCAGACAGAAATAAGTTTTATTATGGTTTTTCTGAAGCTTCCACCCGAGGGATGTATTGATTATTTTAACAGTGACCCCAAAAGAAATGACGCTAAAAGAGCTGGGTCAACTGAGCGGAACTGCCGAGTTGGGTAATAATTATCGTCTGTCACTATGAGCAACCCCTTTCACATCACATATAGTCTTTTGACTGGTTTGTTGACCTACAACTCTTGATTAGTGCAGCTTTAATTGTAGCATTAAGGGGAGTTTGCCTAACACTCACCGCAAATCCAGGAATGATACTTTTCTTTTGAAGTGGGAAAATTAACTCGCCTCAAGTCTTTTGTGAAGGAATCTAAAAAAATCACCCCAGTGGAGGAGATTTATGACCTTTCAGTACACAAAACACCTGGCTTCTCACTCATTTTAACCTCTCGGATATCAACAAGAGGAGTTTTTTTCTTCCAAACACAGCTATCCAATATCTCTGTGTACGCGTGCTGTATGTACATGCGCATTGAGAAAGTACTTTTCAATGCCGACACGTCCAAACGGATCCAAGAGCATGGCGCAATGCTTCATGAAATATGTCAATGTGCACGAGTGTGCCCGTGTATATATGTGTATATGCATGTATCAATCACACAGCTTTCTGTTTATAGAGCCAAGAGGAATGTCGGTCAGTTTCCCTTCGAAGAAAAAAGTGGATGTTGGTATTTCCTGAAATGGCCTTCAGTCTGGACCAACTGAGAGAGAGAGTGCGTGTGTGTGTATATGTGTGTAATTGGTAACTGGATGCCTGTCCTATCAATAATAATAATAATTCCCCTTATCTGTGTGAAGTGGATATATTTGAGTTTTTAACTTTGAGAACGCACAAATAATAGTAATGTGCAGACCAATTTGAATTCCACTGATAAGTCTACTGTACCATGCTTTCATCATCAATGGTGTTTGGCATTGTTGAAGACAGCAGGAGGGACGTACAGTAGGTAAAGGCAGGCATAAATAATAAAATTAATGAAGGCTGAATTCCATTACGATTCTTTAGTTTGAGCAGTTTGTTTGTGGTCGGTTTTACAAAGATATTTTAAACTGGTCTGTAGTGTTATGCTGTGTTCGAAAGCTGGAGCTCAGAACTGGGAAAGATGGCCCACCCAGGTTGACCTTCTTCCAGTTACAAGTTGGAAAAACCTATATAATTAACTGTGGGGGGGGGGGGGGAGACCTCTACCGAGGTTAGCCATTGTTAGCAATACCAATTGATAGCAACCCACTGTGTGCTTGCGTGTACAAACACCATAACAACATGTCCACAGATTTGAAGTTCAACAATTTAATGAGACACAAGTAAGAAGTGCCAATAGTATACTAACAGTATTTTACTACAGCTTTCACTACTGTTGATGCTTCGAGTAGCCATGTTGGATTGGGAGGTCGGGGTGGGGAGGTTCTCGCCACTTTCCAAGTCGGGTATCTGACTTCGCGGGGGCGTTCCAGTCAAAATTTCTGACTGGAAACTCAAAAATTCCAACTTCCTTGTGCATCTGGAACGCACCATTAGGCCTCTCTTAATTATGCTCTCAGATTAGTTTAAATTAGTCTTAACTCAGACATTCTCACACAAACACACAGGTCAGCCATCCTACCCTTAGGCTGTAACCATGTTTCCATGGCGACAATCAGAGACACCGGCTTATAAATTCATGAAATGTCCGGTTTTTACTGTTTTTCATTGGGCCATTACAATGTCTTACATTGACTTGCGCTTTGCACACTATACTACAGTACTTTGTTGCGTGACGTAATTCCCAAGAGGCTGCCTTGTGCAACGCTCACATACAGGGAGCAGATCAGACAGGGAGTACATACAGGGAGCAGATCAGACAGGGAGTACATACAGGGAGCAGATCAGACAGGGAGCACATAAAGGGAGCAGGTCAGACAGGGAACACATACAGGGAGCAGATCAGACAGGGAGCAGATCAGACAGGGAGTACATACAGGGAGCAGATCAGACAGGGAGCACATACAGGGAGCAGGTCAGACAGGGAGCACATACAGGGAGCAGGACCGACAGGGAGCACATACAGGGAGCAGATCAGACAGGGAGCAGGTCAGACAGGGAACACATACAGGGAGCAGGTCAGACAGGGAGCACATACAGGGAGCAGATCAGACACGGAGCACATACAGGGAGCAGGTCAGACAGGGAACACATACAGGGAGCAGGACTGACAGGGAGCAGATCAGACAGGGAGCAGGTCAGACAGGGAGCACATACAGGGAGCAGATCAGACAGGAAGCAGCATTGAACACAAAATGCCAAAGCGTGCAGGGACAAGTGGAGGCGGAGTCCACCGTAAAGATAGCACATATGTTTCAGTGTCTAATAAAGGTGCTGGAGATCTCAAAGCTCACATGGACACCAAAAAACCTTCTCTTATTACATTGAAAAGGTTTAAAAACATTATTTCATATTTATTTATTTGAAAAGAGCTATCATTTTGTTACAGGTTGTTACAGATTTGATTACATCCGTTATTTTTGTCACATTGAGGCATACTAAAGCATGTTCATTAACCTCTGAGAAGCTTGTCTGAATTTGTGTCTCGAGGCCGGCTGAGTGTCCTCTTTTTTGATATGATCACCCTAGATAAACACTCGCACACATTTACACTCAGGAAGGGCACTTAGGGGGCAACTCAGGGTTCTGTGCCAAATCAAGTCCCTTGAGATTTTCAGGAATTTCTACGGGTGTCACAGAGAAGGCCCAAGTGACACTACTAAAAACTGTGCATTCAAGAGTTGTGCAAGTGAACTGCTTTACTGAACAAGGAACAAATGTGTAATGGTTTATTTTTGCTCTAGGGAGCCCCTATCTCAGCCCAGAGGGAAGAGGAATGACTTCCTCCAAGAGTGGGAGAGATCCGTCCCGTCTCTGGTTCTGGCTCTGACCACGGGAACAGTGACGGGACAGATCTACTTGGATTCTGTACCATTTGTTTTCAGGGATTGCGTGCTGTTCTTTTGGCTCCATTTCTGTATGTGCAGCGCGTTTATGTGTCTGGTTGTGTTGTCAAGATGTTTTCTTAACCCTCCTGTTGTCCTCGGCTCAAATTTGACCCATTTCCTAAAAGTTTCTATAGCAGAAATTTGGGTTTCTATCAACCAAAATGTCCAAAAAAAAAATAACATGGATGGTTCTCTACAACGCTCGTTACAAGTAAAATAAATGATTGGTTTACTACTTTCATTGAATTTGGACGTTTTATTCAATTGTATAGCATTTGAACAAAAAAATGATAAAAAGGACCGAAAAAGATAAAAATGTTAGGAAAAAAAAAAGTGCAGAAAAAACACTGGAAAATGTGGCATAAAATGTTTGTTTTTTTTTTTTTATTTGTGAGAAAAAAATAGAAAACCAAACAGAGAAAAACCAAAAGTTGCATAGTGGGCGGGTGGACAACAAAGGGTTAACCCTCATGTTGTCCTCGGGTCAAATTGACCCGTTTTCCTATATCAAATGTTCTTTTTAACTACCCAAAATAACATGATTGATTCCACACAACGCAAACATTGAAGTGGCGAAATAGTATTGAGTAAAAGTTGAAATATTCCAGTCTGTGATTATCCATCAACATCCATTCCTTTAATTTTAGTCGAAATAACTTGTAATATCTGCTTTTCTAACTCAAACATTAGTTATAATTTCCTATAAATGAGGTTTATTGACCATACATTTACAATAACTGTAAAACTAAAGTTAATAGTGTTGAAAAAGTTGAAAAAAACATTGAAAAAAGCTAATAAGTTAAAAACATCCATAAAAATGTCAACAAAAGTGATAATTTTCAAATTTGACTGCAAGACAACACAAGGGTTAAATTTGCTTGTTTTTGTCTATCTGCGTGTGTTTCATTACGTTGCAGTGCGTTTGCCCCTGTCAGCCACCGTAGAACAGTAACCTGTTGGCAACATCCCCAGTTGGATTTCATTTGTCCGAGGAAACAAATTGATTGGAATGAAATGAATGAGGGGCTGAGTTTCTCACACAGTACCGACGTCCGTCTTACCATGACCTATGTGACATTTTGTTATTGATTTGAACAAAGCTTTTATCTGTTGTCTGTTTTTATTGTTTTTGGCATGGGTTTTAGATGGATTTTTCCAGGTTATTTGTTATGCTTTTATTTTGTGTTGTTGTCTATAATTGTACAGCACTTTGGGGCAGTAGTGTCTGTTTGTAAGTGTGCTATAGAAATAAACTTTGACCTTGACCTTGACCTATAATTGATGCGCTGTATATATAAAATCATCAGAAACAGATAGAACCCTGATAGAAGCACAACAGCTCCAAACGTTTTGGGGGAATAATCTTGGTGTTTCGGGAAAGAGTTCAGCAAAGTCTTTGAAACCAATACTAAAAAAAACAAGCAACACAATTCCCATCCAGTTAGATTGCTGGACTTGTGGTTGACCAAGAGGCCCTGCTTTTATTCCCTCTCCTCATTCTTCTTTATTCTTTCCATCGCCTTCCCCATCACTCCTTATCCTCTCGGCTGGCTGGAGTTCCTCTCACACACCCCTGCAGTGCAACGCCTCTTCCCTCTCCTCTTTCTTCTCTCTCTGGCTCCTATTCTCTCTATTACAGGGCACATGTGATCTAGATCTCTCTCTCTCTCTCTCTCTCTCTCTCTCCATACAGAGTAGGAAGGGAGCTCTCTGAATTCCACCTCACATCTGGAAACCATCTTCTTTCTCTCTTTGCCAATCTCTCGCCCCCTTTCTCTGTCGCTCTATGTTGTAATGTAAATAGCCCTGTAATCATACTCCTGCACTGGGTGGTGTGTGTGTGTGTGTAACATCTTACACATGACACACTCCTCCAAAAAGCTGAGATTTCTTCTTTCTCGCAACCCAGGTCTCAGCTGAGGTTTATGGGGCAATAAAAACAAAACAGCCGTCTACAACTCTACTTGCTCACTCACAAACCTATTCTGTGAGTGTGTGTGTGTGTGTGTGTATTGAAGCAACATGAGGCAAATGAGCAAATTGCAAAAAGAGTTTACTTAAATGATGACAGCCTAATAACCTGAAACTGAAGCATTTATACAGCGTCAACACACTTCTGATGCTTCTCACTCCTTCAGGGTGCAGCGAAGGCTTGTAATAAACTGTTGATCTGAGTATTCTCTATTCCACACTAGCACCCAGACGAAGCACATCAAATACTGCAGAATTATTGGAAAACGGAAGGAAAGAAAGGAAAAGGGAGCTACAACTTAAAACTGTTACAAAGCAAAATCCAAAACTCAAAAGATTTTGGATTTAAAAAAAAAAAAAAAAAAAAAAACTTCCTCATCCTCTATCTACCATACACTACTTTATAATAGTAGAATATTTGATCAGTCTCACTTTTACTTTTAAGTCCTCATTTTACTCATATTCCTTATATGCTTTCTCCCTTTCCTTTATTGTGTTTTTATATATATATATATATATATATATATATATATATATATATATATATATATATATATATATATATCCATCCATTTATTATAGTGACAGTGGATAGACATGAAAGGAGGAGAGAGATGGGGGGGTGACACGCAGCAAAGGACCACAAGTCCGGGCCGCTGCAGGACTCAGCTTACATGGGACGAATGCTCTTACTGGGTGAGCTACCGATACATAACTAAAATAAATTAAAAATCTGTGCAGCAGAGCCAAGATATCTTGACTTTTAGTCTTTAGACTTTTAATAATGCTAAATCCTAGATTTCCCATAATACCACCAACAAAATCATCCTTGCCTGATAAATACCGTCCAGAGGCACACAAACACATTACACACCTTTTTTTCACAACTTGAGCAGTAGCAGGCTTGACCCCTTTAAAAAATGTCTATATCTGATATATGGATTTCTTTTTAACCAAATTACCACAATAAATGGATTGGACTCTCTTTTTAACGGTACTTGGAACAACTGATCACTTTCATTCCTCTGATCTTAACTATTAGTCAAAATAATTCATAATGTCAGCTTTTTAAACTCAAATATTAGGTATAATTCTATATAAATGAGGGTTATTGACCATGAATTCCAAATTGTAGTGTAAAACTAGTTAGTGGTAGTAAGGTGGTGTTAGTGAAAACAAAAAAAACAACAAAAAAAGTCAGAAAAAGGGACAAAAAAAGTCAATTTTTTGTCACTTTTTGACTTTCCGTGAGGACAACATAGGGGTTAATAATCATGCAGGAAATAATACAGAACTTAGTGTCAAATCAACTGCGTGACGAGATGCAAGAAAGACAAACCACACGCATAAGTTCCAATCTCAGCGGGACACACCACACATGTCTAATTATATATTAAATATAAGTTATCATGATGTGATTTTCTCACAGACAAGTTAACTGTTAACAGGACTTCCCTGAAAAACCCCTGAGGGTTTGTTCAATGACCCAGTGACAGATGAGAGAGACACACACACACACACACACACACACACACACACACACACACACACACACACACACACACACACACACACACACACACACACACACACACACACACACACACACACACACACACACACACACACACACACACACACACACACACACACACACACACACACACCATGTATCCTGATTCCAGTGTCGTGCTAACTTGATTTACTGCAAATTAGGGCTGATGATATGAGGAAAATATGCGATAACGTTGAATATCGCGATATTACTTGCGATAAATGGGGTTAGGGTTAGAAATCAAGATGTACTCAGTTCTGCTGCCATCAGGATTCTGCTAAAATACAACAAAATTGTGTGTTAAATTTCAAACAAATGAAAGGAAATCATTTCCAACATTCTTTTATTGAACAAATGGAACTGAATATAAAAAAGCCACCACTACAAAAGAATGACAGTCACATACTTAAATTCAGTGCTCTGCTAATATTTTCTTACAACTAACAACCCCCAACTCCAAATATGCTGAGTCTATCATTGTAATTTTTCTTAGGGCTTTGCTCAGATTGTGCTGCAGTAAATCCTCATGAGGCTCAGATCAGCAGATCCAAGTTCAATAGAGTCTTTCATCCTCTCACACTAAACAACACAACTATTCTGAATCATTGTGAAAGTCAGTGTCTGTGTTCAGGATTACAGAGGCTCCCACACTCTGACAGAGACCTGTATAATCTGGACCGTCCTTGACCTGCCACTACCAAACACTGAGCTCATTTTGCAGGCAAAGTTGTATCTGATAAGACTCGCTCTTACAGTTCAGCCAACAGATTTTGAGAACTCTTGGAAGTTAATTTTTGGACAGTTATCAGCATAGCCAAAACTATTCTCAGTTTTAATACCATAGATACAGTATGTCTCAATTAAGATAGATAGATAGATAGATAGATAGATAGATAGATAGATAGATAGATAGATAGATAGATAGATAGATTTACTGATCCCAATAAAATGGGAAATTATAGTGTTACAGCAGCAAAATCAGTCACACAGCACATAATATAAATTAAATACTAGGATACAATATAAATACATATATACATGAAATAATAAAAAGGACTAAAATACAAGAACAAATATTTGAATATATACAAGTTGGGAATACATATGTAGATATGCTTAAAAAGTATGGTAAATATGTAGATATAAAGTCCTTAAGAAGTCACTATTGGACTTAAGATCTCACTTAAGAAGTCACTATTGGACTTAAGATCTCACTTAAAAACTCACTATTGGATATAAGAACTCACTATTGGACATAAGAACTCACTTAAGAACTCACTATTGGACATAAGAACTCACTTAAGAACTCACTATTGGACATAAGAACTCACTTAAGAACTCACTATTGGATATAAGAACTCACTATTGGACATAAGAACTCACTTAAGAACTCACTATTGGACATAAGAACTCACTTAAGAACTCACTATTGGATATAAGAACTCACTATTGGACATAAGAACTCACTTAAGAACTCACTATTGGATATAAGAACTCACTATTGGACATAAGAACTCACTTAAGAACTCACTATTGGACATAAGAACTCACTTAAGAACTCACTATTGGACTTCAAGAACTCTTGAGAATACTCCCAGCCAAAAACATCCCACCTCCATCGCCCTTTAATGTTGCCAATCATGAGCCAAACAGAAAACAGACTTTTCCGCCCTCAAACATCTTTAACCCATGCACAAACACAAAGCATTGCGGGAGTCGGGACTCTATTGACCGCATGTATCGATCACCAGTCAAACGTCAGAAATCCTCCGCAGCCCAATCAAAAACTCATCTCCGCGCACAACAAAGCCAACGTATCTCTGTCAGAAAGCTGAAGTCTAGTTCAAGGGACAGGATACTTACTGTGTCTGCTCTATCTCAAACGGTCTCAGTGTGAACTCATCCCTCAGAGACTGGAACCAAGACATCTGCGCTATTTAGTGGACTAATGATTGGATTATTTGTCCTGCCCTGCGTCCTCTGCTTCTCCACGGTGCTGCGTTCACAGGTGGCTCGGAATCTCCTAAATCCTAACTCTACTGGCTGATGAAGATTGGTTTAAAAGTCCCACATTGTAAAAAGCAGTGGTGGAAGAAATATTCAGATCATTTACATTAACCCTCTCTAACCCTAACCCTGAACTAATGAATAGCTAACTGGCAGAATGAACTGTGCTTTTTATTTCTGACATATCTAATTTGTGGGGGACTCAGAAAATTAGGATTTAAAAAAATATTTTGATTAATATTGCAACTTGTAAACCTAGCTGGAGTTCACCAAAATCCCAAATACCCTTGATATGTATTTATCATTATAATATAATACATAATATATATATATATATATATATATATATATATATATATATATATATATATATATATATATATATATTAATTATTATATAATTTTTATGTATTAATATATATACTAATTATATATAAGATATATATTTTATATATATATAATTATAATTATAATAATATAATTAATAATTATAATTCCCTTGATATATGTTTATAATCGAATTTGACCTTTAAAAGGTTGTATCTTCTTAGTGTTTGATAGGCCACTAAGTAGCCCTTGACATGGTGCCTTGATTTAATAATCATTACGGATTAGTCTATCATTGTATTTCCTTACAAGTTTGGGTCCTGTTAATTAGTTTACATTTTTACGAGGAACACCCAAACGCACCTTAGGCAGAGCACCGTGAATCATGTATCAGCTCTGAACAACTCCTTGCCTGTACGGTTAAAGAACCAAACCTAACAGATCAGCTGTGGCTGTCCCAATAGCTTGGTTTCTCAGACTGTAGGCCTACTATACTATTGTAGCTATCAATCCAACTAAATATGGTACTACAGCTCTAGAAGTATGTAACAGACTTTGGTTAAATCCAGTTTGGTGGGAAATGATAGACCTTGTGTCTACTTGACCTGCAGAACTATAACATAACATATCATTGAGACAAATGGAAACCCCAGTATCCAAAGACTGGAGTTTGGTTTTTGTATTAGGACAGTTTTACAGTGCAAAAGTTGAATCATTTGGGTATTACTGCTGCCATCTAGTGTTGTTCCTGGGTTAATGTAGCTCAAAATTATGAAATGAAACTTGATGTACAACTTGGCAGTTTGTATGATTGCATGAATTGCCCTCCGTGTTTAAAAGGTGCTATACAAACGGGCTTTTCCCTAAATCATGTATATATCACTTTACTTATATATATACATATATACATACAGTATTTATTAAAGTAGATATATCAATCTACTTTAAAAAAACTGGCTGATAGTGATTTTGTCTCAGATATTCCAACCAAGTTAAATCAAAAGGCTGAGTAGAAAAAAATGACTCTTTAATACCGTCAACATAAAAAACATTAAAACAGATCAACAGAAACATCATTTATCCACCAGTTTGACTCTTGTCACGTCCACTTCTATGTTCTCTCCTTTTCTCATAATGAAAGCAGGAATATGAAAATTCTTACAAAAAACACCTGGCTGATGATTCACACAAAAGGCACACATTATGTATGAATGTATTATCTAAAAAACACACAGTTAGGCTGGGAATCTACTAATGTGGTGAGTGCATGAGACAGTCCGTTACAGCCTCCCCGTCTCCTTGAACTTGCTGAGCAGTCCGTCGTCGGCCCTCAGGGGGAAGTACAGGGTCCGGCTTTTGTAGTACTGGCGGTCCGACTGCAGGTTTTGGATAACGTCTGCGAGGAGGTGGGCCCGCTCGACGCCGCAGCCGGGAGCCTCGTAGCCCAGCTTGGTGAAGTGGACGTGGAGGTGATAGTAGGACGGCTGGTAGTGCAGGTAGACTCTCAGCTTGCTGGCCGGGAGGTTGTAGCGCTCCAAGATGGCCTCCTAAATCCCAATCACACAGGTTAGGTCATTCTTTCTTTATGATTGGCATTATGAATATGTCCAAGAAATCCTCTTCTGTCTCTAACAATAAAATGGAAACTTAATTTTTGTCAACCTATAACCAGCAGCGAACAAGCCAGTTATTTCATGGAGCCAGGATACTATGCATCCTGATGAAGTTCCCTTGGCCTTTGGAATTAAAATAGTGCATAATGCCCCTTTAATACTGGACCAATGTCAACGATTCTTGTTCTCATCAGTCACTTAGACACAAAAACATAGGAAAATAGGGTCCAGGTTGGAAGAAAAAAAAAAAAAAGGAAGTTACACTTTAAGAGCTATGGCTTCTTCTAGTTCTCTGCAATGGATAGTATAACTGGTTGAAGATAATGATTATATTATTAAAGGTTATATTAATGGCAGCTGCTAGAAGAACAGGACATTTTCTTTTTTTTTCCTCCTCCAAAATAACCCTGTGGGGTGACTGCGTTACCTCACCTTTCCTTTCTGGAAGATGTTCTGCAGCAGTGGTAGATGCTCCGACGTCAGGTCTCTGAGACTCCTGATGTCTCTCTGATGTACTATGGCAATCAGGTATAAATCATCAACCTAAAAGAAGAAGACAGATATTGTGAACCTGCATAGTCCAATCAGAGGCTTACGATTCCTAAAGTATGTATGTACTTTACTGGAGTAATTATTTTACAGCAGGCGTTTTACTTCTACTCTTTACATTTTCACGCAATTCTCTTGTACTTTCTACTCCTGACATTGTAAAAATAGCCTCGTTACTCCTTTTTCAGTTCGGCTTGTTTTCATTCCGGCTTGTCAAAAGAAAACCCTATCCAGATAAATCGCGCCCTCCGGACAGAGTGAATTAGATTTTGGTTGGATGAGAAGCATAAACATATAGCATTCCGACATCCTATTGGTTTGTACGTGATCCATCGCACCTGCACTTGGACACACATCACTTCACGTCACACTCCAGCAAGGAAATAGCAGACGAATGTAGCCTAGTACCAATATGTCTGTGGCAGAGACTCAAGAGAATAGGAGCAAAATGTCCCAACCAAGCACCAGTGAGGAGGTTGGTATCCAGGGAGACCAGTCAACCCTTCTACATCCCTGGCCGGAACCTGGTTAAGAAGTTTGTTAAGCCAGGGAGACCAGCCAACCCTTCTACATCCCTGGATGAGGAGGTGGGTATCCAGGGAGACCAGCCAACCCTTCTACATCCCTGGATGAGGAGGTGGGTATCCAGGGAGACCAGCCAACCCTTCTACATCCCTGGCTGTACCTGGATGAGGAGGTTGGTATCCAGGGAGACCAGCCAACCCTTATACATCCCTGGATGAGAAGGTGGGTATCCAGGGAGACCAGCCAACCCTTCTACATCCCTGGCTGTACCTGGATGAGGAGGTTGGTATCCAGGGAGACCAGCCAACCCTTCTACATCCCTGGCTGTACCTGGATGAGGAGGTTGGTATCCAGGGAGACCAGCCAACCCTTCTACATCCCTGGAAGAATTTTTCGAAATGGTTGGATGCAAAAACAAGTTATTTCGAATGTGCTGCGAGCTCTGCCCACCAAAGTACCACGGGCTAATTGTTTCCAAAACTCGCCGTCTAATTTGAAAAAAGCATATTGATATTACTCCCCCACATTACTTTTACTTTAAGTAGTTTTGAAATCATTTGAGTTGATACTGTAACTTTTACAGAAGTCTTTTTAACCCGTGTTGTCTTCTCGTCAAAATTGAAATCAACCCTTTTGTATCGATGTTTTTAACTTTTTCTTACGTTTTTAACACTTTTGAGAACAACACTTTTTTTCTGATGTTTGTCACTTTTTGACGTTTTCAACATGAGTAACACTAACTCATTAGATTTAGTTTTACAGTTATTTTTTGGAATTTATGTTTAATAAACCTCATTTATTGGATATTAAACCTTATGTTTGAGTTAGAAAAGCAGAAATTAGGAATTATTTAGACTAAAATTAAAGGAACATATGTTGATGGATAATCACAGACTGGAATATGTCAACTTTGACTCAATACTATTTGGAAACCACAGAGATTTGTACTTGGCAAAGAGCGTTGTGTGGAATCAATCATGTTATTTTGGGTAGTTAAAAAGAACACTGATATAGGAAAACAGGTCAATTTGACCCGAGGACAACATGAGGGTTAAACCCTAGTATCTGTACTTCTACCTGAGTAATGAATGTGAATACTTTTGACACAGCTGTTCTGTTCTGTCCTGACTTCTTATGTGCTCAGATTTGGAGCCATCACTTACTGCCACATGGCAGGGCTTTCCTCATTGTATTGCAGGCCTATTGGCACCCCACCAGGCCTAAGTTTCCCCCCACCAGGCCTCAGCCACTGGGAATTATTTATGTATTTTTAAGACATTTTTTTAACTACAGTAACAGTGGGGCCTTTCCTGTGTTGGCTTTGACGTCTTTATCTGTCCCTCCCTCCTACTCTGATGATGATGCTGCCCAGGAATGTAAAGGACTCCACTTCTTCCAGTTGTGTATCTTTGTTATTGTTCTGTGTTATTGGCTCCCCACTATTTGTGTTCATCTTCATGATTTTTGTCTTTCCCTTGGGCCGATGTTTCTACAAGTAGAGTTGTCTTCTCTTGGAAACTTAATATGTAGTAATTTTTTTTATTTATTTTTTTTATTTCCAGTTAGCTTTTAGCTCTGACTTAATGTGTGGACCTATGAAATATGTCTTAAAGCTGTCTAAATTTCAAGATTCTGTCCATTATCTGTTCTGTTATCACAGAAATGATTGGGCTATACATTAAATCAGTCTGTGACTGGCCTGAGCTGGAGAAAAGGTTGTAGTCCTGAGAGTGTAAATGTATATAAAAATATATTTCACATCCAACCATGTTTTTCCTGTCTCTTCCTGGAATCGAGTGCGGCCAAAATTCGTGGCATCTCACCTGTTTCTGGTCCCATTTGAAATCTGGGAGAAGGACAAAGCCAACTTTTGGATCCGGATCTTCATAAACTATCCTGTCAGCCTCTGCCTTCTTCTCAAGGATGTTGTATACCCACTGGGGAGTGAAGGTAATGCAAAATGAATCCACAGATAATGTTGTACATTCACAAGTTTGCAATATGACGCCAATGCAAGCATGTTACTGATGGAGGAGATTTTCAGGACACTGACCTGCACGCTGAAACTCTGCTTCTGAATGTAGGGCAATGTGATGGACTGATAGTCCTCCCCCGTCTCCTCCACGAGGAAACTCTCCTGTCGTTGGTATTTCTTTATGTGCTTCTCTGTGGCTGGACACACAACTGTAGTCTTGATCTCTGCAAAACAGAAACACAAAGACTGTCAAACCTGGGTCCAGCTGGTTGCTGGATTCACAATCTCTTTGGTCAGTACATTTTTTCTCCTTACTGTACCATTGAGTTGAGGGGGAGCCTGTAAACGATATGTGCTGTAGATGTCGTTCTTCATCTCAAGTTTCAGTCTGGAGCCACTGAAAAGCTCAGCTAGGGTGTCTTCTCTGATGGGGTCTTCTCCAGGATAACCACAGCCTCCTGATCGGCAAGCTGGCGATGACATGTTCACAATCAGAATCAGAAAGGACTTTATTGTCACATTAAGTTACACCTACGTGGAGTTGGTGCATACATACACAGACAAACATATTGCACATTGATACGAAATAAACAATAAATGTATCCTTTATTAGTCCCACAAGGGTAAATTACAATTAACACTCTGTTATTACACACAGGCCTGAATTACACACACATGCACAGTACCTATACACTAAATGATGTAAAGGGGCTGACCATGGAAAGGCGCAGCAAGCAGTTAGTGGTTCAGAGCCTTGCTCAAGAGCACCTTGTAATTTACCCTTTTGGGACTACTAAATTGTGCCCAGCAGGTGAACTGGCACCTCTCCAGCTACCTGTCTCCCACCATACTTTGGTCCATATGTGGACTTGAACCAGCAACCCTCCGATTCTCAACTCCCTACTGACTGAGCTACTGCCACCCCAAGCAACACACACAAATATACAAAATTGCTGATTAGTATTATAAAAAGAAGGCTAAATGGGGTTAAGTAAAGAATGCAAACAATTTATAGTATGTGCAATAGGCAGATGTATAGTCCATACAGTTAAAATGTATTATTTCTGTCTGTGTGATGAGTCTCGTTATCCCCAGAATTATAAAATTAATAAAAAAACTGCTCATTCTTAACTAAGCATGTCGTTGTCATACTCATTTCTATCAAATCCATCTTTACAATAAGTCACTATCACGCTGACTATTATTTTGAAATATTGAACCGGAAGTCAATGTTCCAGCTTTCCTTCACAAGACTACTCCCAATTTGAATGAATATAACACGTTTCCCTCAAACGTTAAAAAAGTTGCTGTTAACTGCATAACCATTGCTAGAGTTCGTTAAATACTTTATTTAACAGCTACGTTAAGCTAAGTTAGCTAGCTAGCTAACTTTACGTTACAACAACCTTAACGTTACCTTTCCATGAATAAAGATGTTTTTCTCCCGGGGAGAATCACTCAAGACGCTGGACGTTTTAAACTCACGCAGAATATTTTCTGATTCAGGTTCGTTTCCAACTTCTCCTCCACCATTCTCATCGTCAGCTTTCGCCCTCTTGACTTTCTGAGATAATTCAGCAGTTACAACACTGTCAATTTCACGTTTAGCCGGGGTATCTGCCATGTTTCGTGGTTGCCGATGTTGTGGCCAAAGATCGTGTATGTGTAAGAGGATAACTCACTCAACAACCGTGGGCCGTGTCGCCTCGAGCATTGAATGAAAATAACGTTATGTTCTTCAATAAAGACAATTTGTCCGTCTCACAGGAAAGCGACTATAAAAACATATAATGATGTAAATAACTACCCAACATTAAATAAACACACACACACACACAATATATATATCTTTTCCGGAGTCTTCTCCATCCAGTCCAACATCTATCTATCTATCTATCTATCTATCTATCTATCTATCTATCTATCTATCTATCTATCTATCTATCTATCTATCTATCTAAAATTCAATAAATACATGCAACAATGTAGTAGTAATATTAATCCAAAAACATCACATATAATAAACATTTTACTGCACAATCAATACTTACTTTAAGTATTTAAGTTCATTTGGATAATAATATTACATACTTTTACGTACTTTCTTTTGAGTGCAAGACTTTTACTTAGGATTTACCATAGGTAATCAATTTGGTGCAGAGTGAGACCTCGCTTCATGCACAATATATTACCTACAGTGTGCAGTTCATGAAATAAAAACACAGGTGATTGACACATAATTTAACTAATATGATTAGTGTTTCGGGGCGGGGCGACTGCTGAGTGGACCAATGAAAACATTGTTTAAAGATGACAATGGACACGCTCATTTGTTTAGATCCCAAACTATGTGAAGACGGCTGAAGCGGGTATGCGAGATTAATTTTTAAGTAACGTTACGCTTTAAGAAGGACAGCATCGTGTCGTCAGTTCTCTTAATACACCTATGGTCGTCAGTCTTCTCCATCCAGTCCATAATGTTCACATGTGTCCGAATATGGCTTCTCCTCACGGTTCTTCACACTCTGGCTCTTGCTCTTGTGCAAAGAAGAGGTAACTTCGCTAGAGTTTGTACTTAGCAAATACTGAAAGTATCGCGAGAATGGAATTTTTACATGAAGGCTAACACATATGTACTTAATAATGTGGTTGTAGATTAATTTGAGTAGTTTGTGTAAGGCATAGACAGTGTAAGGCTGCTTTGAACACTAAATCTCACTAACTTGCTACATTAGCGGTCAATGAGTGCATGTTATGTTTAATTAGTATCTGTAGCTAGAGTAAGCTAATGTTAATTCATTTAATTTCTTCATTGAATGGTGTTTTGTTTGTAAGGTATGGAAGAGGATTAGTGCCACATGTGAAAAAATATTAAGTTGTAATTGAATTTAATATTTAAGTGAAATTTGCTAGCTTCTTTCAAGCTTTTATCTGTGGTATTTATTGTCACTCTAACTTTCCTTTAGTACGTTACACACTAGGGCTGGGACTTATCGTACCATCTGTATGCAGATGATATTCAACTTTACTGCTCGTTCAAGGAAACTGAGTTCCATAAATTGTCTTCTTTAACCAACTGCTTGACTAGTATTAAACAGTGGTTATGTGACAACTTCCTACTTCTGAACGCAGATAAAACAGAAACGCTGATTATTGCCCCTGAGAGTAAAATCCCTCTGATTAAAAAACACATTGCTGACTTAGGCTCGTCTATCCAGCCGAGGCTCAGGAGCTTAGGTGTTGTTTTTGATTCAGCAATGTCCTTAGAGTACCACTCAAAACAATTAGTCAGAAACTGTTTCTTCCAACTAAGGAATACAGGTAAAAGCCAGTAAATTAGAATATTTTGAAAAACTTGATTTATTTCAGTAATTGCATTCAAAAGGTGTAACTTGTACATTATATTTATTCATTGCACACAGACTGATGCATTCAAATGTTTATTTCATTTAATTTTGATGATTTGAAGTGGCAACAAATGAAAATCCAAAATTCCGTGTGTCACAAAATTAGAATATTGTGTAAGGGTTACATTTTGAAGACACCTGGTGCCACAAAGTAATCAGCTGATTAACTCAAAACACCTGCAAAGGGCTTTAAATGGTCTCTCAGTCCAGTTCTGAAGCCTACACAAACATGGGGAAGACTTCAGATTTGACAGCTGTCCAAAAGGCGACCATCGACACATTGCACAAGGAGGGAAAGACACAAAAGGTTATTGCTGAAGAGGCTGGCTGTTCTCAGAGCTCTGTGTCCAAACACATTAATAGAGAGGCAAAGGGAAGGAAAAACTGTGGTCAGAAAAAGTGTACAAGCAATAGGGATCACCGCGCCCTAGTCAAGATTGTGAAAAAAAGGGTGTGGACAGCTGCTGGAGTCAGTGCTTCAAGATCCACCACCAAGAGACGCTTGAAAGACATGGGTTTCAACTGCCGCATACCTCGTGTCAAGCCACTGTTGACCAAGAAACAGCGCGAAAAGCGTCTCACCTGGGCTAAGGAAAAAAAGAGCTGGACTGCTGCTGAGTGGTCCAAAGTCATGTTTTCTGACGAAAGCAAATTTTGCATTTCCTTTGGAAATCGAGGTCCCAGAGTCTGGAGGAAGACAGGAGAGGCACAGGATCCACGTTGCCTGAAGTCTAGTGTAAAGTTTCCACCATCAGTGATGGTTTGGGGTGCCATGTCATCTGCTGGTGTCGGTCCACTCTGTTTCCTGAGATCCAGGGTCAACGCAGCCGTCTACCAGCAAGTTTTAGAGCACTTCATGCTTCCTGCTGCTGACCTGCTCTATGGAGATGGAGATTTCAGGTTCCAACAGGACTTGGCGCCTGCACACAGCGCAAAATCTACCCGTGCCTGGTTTACGGACCATGGTATTTCTGTTCTAAATTGGCCAGCCAACTCCCCTGACCTTAGCCCCATAGAAAATCTGTGGGGTATTGTGAAAAGGAAGATGCAGAATGCCAGACCCAAAAACGCAGAAGAGTTGAAGGCCACTATCAGAGCAACCTGGGCTCTCATAACACCTGAGCAGTGCCAGAAACTCATCGACTCCATGCCACGCCGCATTAATGCAGTAATTGAGGCAAAAGGAGCTCCAACCAAGTATTGAGTATTGTACATGCTCATATTTTTCATTTTCTTACTTTTCAGTTGGCCAACATTTCTAAAAACTCCCTTTTTTGTATTAGCCTTAAGTAATATTCTAATTTTGTGACACACGGAATTTTGGATTTTCATTTGTTGCCACTTCAAATCATCAAAATTAAATGAAATAAACATTTGAATGCATCAGTCTGTGTGCAATGAATAAATATAATGTACAAGTTACACCTTTTGAATGCAATTACTGAAATAAATCAAGTTTTTCAAAATATTCTAATTTACTGGCTTTTACCTGTATATCCAAATTAAGAGCACTGGTGTCAAATGGTGAGTTGGAGATGATCATTCATGCTTTTATCTCCTCTCGGTTAGATTACTGTAACAGTCTTTTTACCTGTTTGAGCAAGAAGGAGCTTTACCGTGTCCAGGCTGTTCAGAACTCTGCTGCAAGGCTTTTAACTCACATTAACAAAAGAGCCCACATCACACCTGTTTTAGCAGCACTTCACTGGTTACCAGTCCAGTATAGAATTCAATTTAAAATTCTGGTTTTAACTTTTAGAGCTCTGCATGGCCAAGTTCCTTACTACATCTCTGAGTTGATACAGCTTCATACTCCGATCCGTAGTTTGAGGTCATCGGGTCAGAGTCTGTTAGTTGTTCCCCTCACTCATTTTAAATCCAGAGGGATCGTTCGTTCCAGTGGCACCTAGGCTGTGGAATGCATTGCCTACATTTCTACGTTGTATGAATTCTGTTGATTCCTTTAAAAAGCAACTAAAGACGCTGCTATTCAAACAGGCTTTTAGTTAGACGTGGGGTTTTTATGGTTT